>JAPMOR010050112.1:0-16902 GCA_026543865.1 Argiope aurantia | reverse complement strand
GGGGATAATGGCAGTTATAGATAAAACGATTTTTTTATGCGAAAAAAATGTATAGCAAAATAAAATTTAGATATTAACAAAATTAGATTAAAATTTAGATTTAAAAGGTGTAAAGTTATGTTCAAATTAGAGTAAAAATCCAAAAACAAGATTGTACTTATTTAAGAAATATAAAGCCTTATTGGGCTGGTCTTTATACTTTCTTTCTTACTTTTTATCAATATGTTTTTTCAATAATTCCTGATTAACAAAACTCATATTATTTCCTCTTAAATTTGTCTATATCCTAGTTTGCTTTATTTTATTAATTTGTAGAAATTTTAAATGCCTGTTCTTCCTATTTCTAATCACTCCTTTATGTCTGAGAACATTCGACAACCTTTTTAGTCCATTCCACATTTCTTATTCATAGAAGAAATTGTGGAATTCTCCACTGCTTTGAAATTCAAACTTCAGATTTGCACAAAAAAAATTAATTTTGCATTTTCTAAAGAATCTCTCACGAAATAACTTTTCTGACTTTCTTTTTCTTACAAAATAACTTTGCTTTCTTTTTTAAAAAATCTTTTAAACTTTGCAGTTATTTTACTTTCATGTAAATTATTTTTTTAATGTTTTTTTTTTCATTATTCAAGTTAGTTTAAATATTTTTCCCGTTCCTATTGCTTATTTGCAATTGTACTTATACATATTTAAATCCTCTTCTCTGCACTTAAATTTTTTATCCCTTTCTTAAGTCCGTGTTTCTTGAAGTATAGCTCTTTCTTTTAGAAATATTCTCTTTATAATTAATAACTCTTTCTTTCAGAAATTTTTTTTCAGCGTCACAAATATTTGCTTACATTTTTAAGGAAAATATTTTTTTGTAAAATTAAGCAAATTTTTCTATAGAATAAGAAATTTAATTTTTGGGCGAAACTTGAACATGAATCAAAAGAGAAAATTTGGCTCACCGCTTTGATACTGCCATAAATATTGTAAAAAAAAATCAATTTTTTTTTCGATTTTTAACATCTAAAATTCTTTAAGATATAATAAAGAATGCTACAACATATTTTAAGAGAAATGCAGTTTTGAATTTTTGTTTGTAAATCTTTTGCATCTATCTGTATTGATCCTGCTTTCATACAAATAACATCGCGTCTTAAGCTGCATGCTCTTGCTCGCATTATTAATCCGCACATCTGAATCCAGATCAGAAGGTTTTGTGTGCAGATAACTTCCGGGCTATCATAATGTATGGTTGTCCCCATATTCAATTCAACAGCGGCGTAAAAGTAACATTTCTATTAAGAAACATTAATTAAAGAGGATTTTGTTTTCTAGTTATTGAAATATATTGGATATGTTCTGATATTGTTGGATGTAAGTCAGAGATCATTCCTTCAAGAATATATAACAATGTTTTCCTTTAATGTGAACTAGATGAAATAATAATAATAATATAATAATAATAGCTAGATAAATTAAAAACTTCCCACAAATATATTTAGAACGCTGGAGTTGAGTCTTTATTAGATGCCGTTACATGATTTCTTGAGAGATTTCAAGAACCAATCAGTATCATTTATTTATATATATCATCCGCACCGTCTCTTGAAAACATAGTTTTGATTTCGAAAAAACTTTCAGGGAACATGCGGTAATGCATCTTATTATGCTGTTGATGCATTTTTAAAGCGATTTATGTAGGAGGCTATATAGGTAGATATTTAGGAGGTAGATATTTTCCTTTGAAAAAACGTCTCTGTGTACACAATTTGTTCCACATATTTTAGATTTATCTTATGCATTATACTTTCTTCACACTATTAAGCTTAATCCAGAAATCTATATTACATTTTGCATGAAGAATGTAGCTTATTTACTGAGAAAATTTAATCAAATAATTGCTTTAATTTCCTCAGAATTTTTTTATTTGCTACGGAAAATCAGCACGGTGAAAAGTCTAAAAAGCTCAATAATGGATAACGATGTTTACGCAAGAAATATAAAATAAAAGCAGTAGGAAACAAGTGATGCATATACAAAAATAAACACTTGCAGAAATCAATAACATAAATGTAACAACAGATAAAAAACTCGCTGCGCAATCAGGATTCCGAGAAGGAATTCATTGGATTCACTGATTCTTGTATGTGTATCTAAACTTTTATGCTTTTCTTACTGGATATGGAAGTTTCTAGAAAGGTCCCATATCTTGTCTCCTAATGGAGGCATTGCCGAAATTTCGGTAGGTTTATAACCTTCATTTTTGTCGCTAAATGATCACCAAAATAGGCAAACATTGGCCCAACATCAATTGAATATCCTTTAAAATACCTCTGAAAATCTATCTCTTACTCTGAAATAAACTGTATAGTGAGGAAATATTGCAGATTTTCAACAATATTAATTATGCCTTATATCATCAGCATTGATTATAATGAACTGCTAAATTCATATTTAAAATATTTGATGACTAAAAACTTTAATAGCAAGCTCTGATTCGAGAACTTTCTGTTCCCTGCTCTCGAAGTTGGAGTCAGCTTTCAGTAATCAACGTTGTTCAGTCTTATAGTTCAGTTGGATCAGAACAGAAAAGTGGAACTCAAGCGATTAACGAATCGATGGCTGAGCCGTGCGCCGAGACGTGAATTCAAGTATGGAAGCATGCATCGATTCGTGTGTTGAAAGGCCTGTCGTATAGTAGTGAGTTCGCAATCGGGTACATAACACCTCTTCATGTCCCTGCGACGATAATCTTTACGATTATTCTCCTCGTTTAGCTGTACCCGATTGCGTGTTGGGTGGACACGCAATCGGGTACAGCTAAAACGAGGAGAAAGCAGGCATTTAGAGGGATATTTTTGTAAAATCGGTCTTCCTGCTGAGTTCTGTCTGATCACTTGTGTGCCGTTGTGGTTCTTTACTATCGATTAGCTACTTGTGAGCTTCTGTCTGTTGTATGTACTCCTTTTTAGTGCTTTTGTACGCTTCGGTTATGATTTTATCGTTTGTATTCGTGGCTTTGTGTTAATAAACGTCGTTATTTGTTATTGATGCCTCTTGACTTTTCCACCATACACACAGTACAACGAAAGCGTAGATTTTATGAAGTTTTGTATAGAGAATTGTCCGTATCAATATATAAGTAATAATCCCAGAGCCATTTAAATTGTTATAACTTGTTAACTACCGATTCCATTCTCAATCAGACACATTTTTAACAAGATTGGTTGAATTCCCCATCGGATAGCGAAGATCACATGCTAAACTTTCCCTTTTTTTAGGGATTTTTGTGGCCCGTAGTTGCCATAACCGCCTAGATTTCGATTGGCAGATACAATGCAATGAGTTACATCTGTATTTATTTTTTATTGGAATAATCGTGCTCGTAAATATACAATAGACAAACATGATTCAAAAAATATATTTTTCCTTTTCAGAGAAAATAGATATAGTGATCAAAATCTTCAGATTTTTTTTTTGTAATTTATAACTTTTTACAAGAAAACATTTATTTTTATAAATTTTTCAAAACAAATTCAATTTCTAAAAGTTATTTTTTATGATTTAAAGAGCTGATTTGTAACAAATACTTGAAAAATGCTAATAAAGATTAAAACTTTCCTAAATAATATTTTTTGCAGCGTCCTTTTTTTTTTCCAACTGTATTTTTTCATCAGAAAAAAATTATCTCTCATCAAGTCTTTCTCATTTTTTTCCTTATCGCTTTTGAGTAGAATGCACTAAACTTACTTTTATCTCCCACCAGGGAGTTGTTTGACGAGAAAGACGATTATCAGATTTCCCCCCTGTAGTTCTGTTTTTGATTTTGGCTTATATATACGAAGATAATTTACTGTAGAAGAATCTTGTATAAAACAAGTCTGGTAGTTTTTATGGGACTTGTATGGTTGATTAAATTTAGCTACGCTTTAAAACCTTCCTTTCAAATATTTTCAAGAACAAATATTTTTTCAAGGTGTATTATACTAATCTTAAATATATATTTCAAAACTCTTTTGAATCTTTTTTTGGGATATAAAATATCTGCAAATTCTAAAATATACGTTATTTAATCAGTAAGGATTTCTTTGTCCTACTTGTTTGCAGAACACAATTTTGTACTTAAAGCTTAAAACATTCTGGGAATAATATTGGAATCACACGAAAATCTTTATTTTCTAATAGAAAAATGCAAATAGAAATATTGATTTGCTGTAGTTGAACTTTATTTCTACTTCTACAAGATAAAAAAAGTACATATTTCAGGAATTAAAGTTTAAGATTAAGAAGAACAGTTTGGACATAATATCGCATATAAAATTATTTTAAGGAAAAAATTTAACATAAAAATATTTCTATAATTCTCTTTTTTATATTAAGATACAATAAAACGTCTGCATGTTCAGAAAAATCATATTCACGTTATAGCATAGTTTCTCCCTTTATTGTTTTCTATTATTATTTGAATACATTTTTCTTTATTCTGTATGATAAAATGACGGATACTGTAAATTGATTTATAGTTAGAAAGCGTGCTTTGAGCATTCAAGATACCCTACACAAACAGTTTTTGTAAATAATTGATTTATTAATTTTAATTATAATTAATTTTACACACTTTAATTTAGATTACATTTTCAAAAATGGAGATTTTGGTAATTCAAGTTGAAAACAAGAAGAATTTTTATCGCTAAATTCATAAATTCATGCCTTGTTTTTATCGTTTTTTTCTCTTAAATACTTAAAAGAAATTAGTAACATGTTACTATTCTCCAAATCTTTGATATTTTCAAATACTTTTGTGTCTGATTGTTAAACATATAATTATTAATTAAAATAATCTTTTGTAATTGTTATCTGATATACAATTCATTCCCAGATATTCAGCCTAATTAAACTCTCGATGTAAATCTTGAAACAGGATACAATTATCAATTCATTTCTTAAAATAATTAATTCTTAAAATAAAAAGTAGGTACATAATAATTTTCGATACAAAATAAAAAAAAAATATTTCATAGAATTTAATTGCCGAAAGATTTCATTAAAATTTTGCCATTATTGTTCTTTTTATTCTAATCTTTATTTATACTTTTTTCAAAATAATTATCGCATAGTTCCTTCAGCTTTATTTGGATTGTTTGTTAAAACCTCCAGAACTTCTAATAATTGTACTAATTGACTAGAAAGTATAAGATAGCAAATAATTTAATTTATAATTCAAGATGAAAATTATATTTCATCTCCTATTCAAACAAGTTGTTTATTTGATACATACTTTTATCCCAAACGATATCTGTATTTATTAATCAATAAGTTCATATAAGAAAATACAAAATATTTGTTTCATATTTATATACTAGCCGCCTTTGGCGACCAGCCGGTTCGCCAGTATTACCGATAGCTACAATTTTCAATTAAATATTTTAAGTAACTGGTCTCTTAAAGGATTCTCAAACAAAACATTTTTAATCTTCAAATTTTTATAGTCATAACAAACTTATACTGTTTAGATCATTTCGTTCAATTTAGTATATATATTTTGCTAATTTGCTGTCATTTCCGGAAAAACTTCAACTTTAATTTAAAATGTAAATGATGAAATTGCAATTAATATTAAGATATTTTTTTAATAAAACCAAGCATTTTATTTTATTTATCATCTTTATTGTTATTTATTAATTATAATTATTATTGTATGTCAGTATTGCAAACAGAATCGCTCGGTATTTAAGTCTTATGTTAACAACAAAATATTTTTCATAATTTATGTTTTATCTTCAAACAATAATTCAACAAAAATTTCTGACATACAGCATAAAATTCAGTTTTTAGTTTTGCTTTCAAAAGGATTGAAATGAAATCAATAATAATATTTTGTTCCGGCCTATAAATATATTTAAAAAATTATGAAGTCTAATTTTAATGCAGTAAGATATCATATTCTGAGAAATGTTCTGGACACACCAAATTTTAAATAAATGAATGAATGTTTCTATTTTCCACGATCAACTAAGACTTATTTATGAAGTTTTAAATGATAAAGTTTAGAAAAACTCAACATCTTCATAATCTTAGGCCAATTAATCTTGAGAAACCTGCGCGCTGATTGGCGTATTTTTTTTGAAACGATCGATGGAAAATCTAAAATTATCCTTTTTTTTATTTAATAGTGATATTCAAATTTTCATAAATCAGTCAGTTTAAGTGATTGGAAATTAACTCTTAAAAGTCAGTAATTTAGTTGATTGGAATTTAACTCTATGACCACCATAAAATCCGCGCTTTCTCTTGTGGTGTATGCATTCTCCCTAATATCCGCTCGAATAAAACATCACATACAAAAGTACTACATAGAACAAACACATCAAAAGTAAACATAACATTTCAATAGCTAAAAAAACAAAAGAGAGAAAAATGCAATTAATAAGCAGACGATATTTATAAAAGTACAGATATTTAGACTGGAAAATGAAATTAACCACACGCACAGACGATATTTACAAAAGTAAAAATATTCAAACCTGAAAAGGAAAATATATGAGTTATTCCATCAATAAATGCCATAAGTTTGTTTATATCTTCATAGATCATAAAATAATTTTTCTTGAATTTATTTTTTAGAAAAAATAATATTTCATATTTGTTTCATTTCCTACAGACACGTGCCGAAAATTATATTTTTGCAGATTTCATTTCCAAAAAGATTTAATTTATTTTTAATTGGAGCTTTAATCAATGTGATGGCAACACTTCGAAAAAAGCAAATTTTTTCCCATGAATGTGGAACGTGCTTAATCTTAATTTTTATTTTTTACGAAATAGATTTTTGAAAAATATAGCTAAAATATTTATTTAAAAATTCATTAAAAATAGAAATTTAATTTTAAGATTAAAACATTAGTATCATTTAAAAGATAAATTTTTGATCTTTAACTTCATGTAAAAATCTTTTTTGTGCGGTAATATTTTCGGAAGTTATGGCAGAAACACATCAAAATTTTGCTTAATTTTTAAATAAATAAAATTCTAATTAAAAAGTCGAAAAAATAACCCCCAGGTGCACATTCCCGGCCTCCAAGGTATACATCTGCCAAATTTGGTAGCTGTAGGTTGAATGGTCTGGCCTGTAGAGCGCCAACACACACACACACATTGAGCTTTATTATAAGTATAGATAGATAATGGAAACATATGATTCTGAAGCTTAATAGATGGATTATAATAATAAGTTGTTTTAAGCAGAAATTTAAATCGAAAGCCTCTTTGCATTATAAAAATAGCACAAATACTTTTTCATTTTTTTTTACTTATTAAGTAAAAAAAAAGAAGAAGAATTTTCTCTCTTTGTTTAGCCTAAGAGACAGACAACTTCTAGAAATCGTTTGCAAGTTATTAACGAATGGAAGCGTTAAACATTCACTTAGATATAAAAAGTAATATAAAAAATATAAAAATGAATATAAAGAATTAATATAAAATTGGATTATTTTTGCAACTAAAATAATCCATCAAAGGAGAACAATTCATTACTGGCACCGAAGACTTCAATATATGTAGAAAGGAGGGTTTGAAAATGAATACAGTTGGAGTAAGGACAATTTTAAGGCAGAAAAAAAATTATTTCTAAGAATTATCATTTTGAATAAATAGAAAATAATTCTTAAATCGACTGTCAGTATTTTTAATAAATAAAATGAAACTAGTCATATTAAGCATTTTCAAATCATTTTTTTTTAAATTGCAATTTTAGCAAGCAAGCAATGAATATCAGTAAAAAAATATTATTCAGTATTTTTCAGTAGCAAACATATAATACATTTTCAAATAAAACATTAAAATTCCCATTAACCATTTCAAATTATTTTTCAATTTTGAGGCAACATTTTAAAACAGAAGTGTTAAATTTTAATTGAACACATTACACGGTCGTTCCTTTATTGCAAAGAGATGAATTTCTAGCTAGAATTAAGAAACTTAAAATTGTAAACAATTACCATAGCTGAGGACAACAGGTACATAAATATTTTAATTACGTTTCTTATGTCACAATTTTGTTTTAACAATTACGAATTTACGAAAATAAATTCGAAATATTATTAGTATTATAACATAAAATTCAGAAGAAAAAAAATAAAGTTCTAGTATCAGCATATTCCAATTACAGAAGATTTCAATCTTATCACAAAATTTTGTGTTTGAATATGCTTTTTTGAAATAAATAATGATACATATATTTATGAGAAAAAGGAGTTGAAGTAATCCCAAAGAAACTAATGTAACATATATTTATTTTTCTCACTCAATAAATTTTTATCAGCGAACTCGAGATTTATTTCCTATAAATCTTAATTCATACTACTCAGTTCCTATTTTATTGTAGAAAAAGAGAATAGATTATGCATCTATTTTATGTCTTAAAATAAACAGAAATAATCAAATGAAGAAAAAAGACAGGGAATAATTATACATTAGTAGCAAAAGGCCTCTTCAGATTCGTCTAATAAAATGAAATTAAAAGGACATTTTATTATTATAGACTTTTCCTTTTAGTCTTTTAAATTTTTTCACTGTACGTGTAGTATTTCAATTTTCGATTCAGTTTTAACGGACGAAATATGTAGCTTCCGCGTTTATTTCATGACTTTCTTAGTCCCTCAGGATACTTAGAAAAAAACACACAAATGCATCTGTTTAAGTTCAAAATAGCTGATGTATAAAGTTTAGAAAGCTATTTTATATGTTTCTTTAAATTTGATCTGTTTATATTTGTGTCGCTTATATATGCATATATATATATATATACATATATATATGTAACATTATTTTGGTTGAAGCAAAGTGCAGGTTTGAAGACATCGATGAGACGTTGTATTTTTAATTCTCTTTATTCTCTCTTTAATATCAATCTCTGGAAAGCAATTTATTTACAAGCATATGCAGCTCGGTACAAAAGCCGAAGTAAGAAAGAAAAGCTAAACAAATGATCACTAGTTTTATATAACATAGAATTTCCGGCCACGCACCAATTCAATAGACGTGGTGATCTTTGACACTTTTTCAAGGGCACCAAAGGGATCACACTCTCATTTGAGAAGTAGTACTAATGGCGCATAAGTTTTATAGAGGAATTAATTAAACCGAAAGTGGAATTGGATCACGAAATAAGAGAATATTTTAATATATATATATATATTACTATGGGCTAAATTAAGATACAATCTTGGAAATTAATGAAATTGAAATTAGAATTAAGGTATCATCAAGCAGATTAATGATATCTTAATCAAGAGCAGATTGTTTTACATCCTGTTAAAAATGAAGTATTTAAAAAGGAGTACTTCTGTGTAGTGTTTTTTTTAAGCACAATTGTTTCAGAAACGAGTTCAAATATAAGTTACATCTCTGAGTTAAAAATAATCTCGTAATATATAAAAATATGATCTCGTGTTATTCTGTTCTCATATTAAAGACATAATAGAAATTATTCCGTGAACGTATATGCTGTAACAGCGTGATAGCGTGAAGATTAGATTTGCGCCCTTCAAAATGAACGAATTATATCTTGAGCAAAGGCGTTGCGTATCGTGTATGAATACAAAGGCAAATTGAGTACTCAGTTTCCAATTACCTTTAAGGGTGATCCTTAGTTTTTTTCTGCTAAGTAGATCTAATGTTAAAGATCTCAGATTACATTATCTCCCGAAATGTCGCTTCAAAAAATATGAAATTTTTTGCAAAGGCAAATAGCAAAAATAAGGGCTAATTAAAACAAATATGAAGGAAATATAGTTTTGTTATTAATATCATTTAAAGATATTTATTTGTTGGCACGATCTGCCGAATTTCACTTACAATATGTCCTTATTTCTATTTTATACATGAATTTCATTTTATTTATTTACCACTAGTCGGCTTTGGCGACCAGCCGGTTCACCAGTATTAATGATCGCTAAAATTATCAATTAATGTAACTTGTTCTCTTAGTAGCTTTTTCCTCAAAATATTTTTCAGCTTTATATTTAGTGATTGATTTAGTTGGTTGGAGTTTAACAATTTTCATTAAAAATATTGGGGTCTCAAGAATATTTTGTTAAATATGATTCAAACGGCAAAGGACCTACGCAAAAATTTAAAATTCCTGATTCATCGGAGACTTTATTGACTAAATTTATATTAAATATAATTATTTAGTTCCTTTAGACCATTTTGTTAGCAAATGTATGCCCCAAATTAGCTGATGGTCGCTGATTAGAATGATTATATGTATATTAAATTATGTTTGCCTTAAATGAAATTATTTTATTGAATTAATAATATAGGTATTGTCAAAGCTCATAAAAAACTTTTCCTCCTTTTACTTTTCAGAAAATATCTTATTTCCATTTTTTTTTTTCATTTTATACAGACACCTACCGAAAATTACAATTTTGTTTATTAAATTTGCAATAATAGTTGATTTAATTTTTAATTTAAACTTCTATCAATGTGATGGCAACACGTTGATAAAAGCTATTTTTTTAAATTAACGTGCTTGTGCAGATTAAATTTTAGCATAATTTAATATAAGCATAATTTATAAATTAAACTTATAATCTTTAATTAAAAATGCTTTAATTTGATGCAAAACTCCATTTTGTGCTGTAATATTTTCTGGTTATAGCAACAAAACGCCGAAATTACGCTTAATTTTTAATTAAAATTCTAATTAAAAATTTTAAAAAATTGCTCCACAGTGCACATTTCCGATCTCCAAGGTATACAGGTGCCAAATTTGATAATTGTATGTCAAAGGGTTTGGACTGTAGAGCGCCAAAACACACACACACATGTGCACGCAAACACAAACATACATTGAGCTTTATTTATAAGTATAGATTATCACATCTGGCCTTGGCCAAGGATTCCCGGCCATATCGCGAAATGGCCAGCCAAAGTATAAAATACAATATTAATTGCAAGTATTTCCGGCTTTGGCCAAACTTCTTGGCTGGCCAATTCGCGAACTGGCCGTACTTCGGGCTTTGTCCGAAATATATATATATATAATTTTCTGTTGCACTTTAATTTAGATTTATTTATTTCGTATTCTAAGAGCTCTTATTTTATAATTTGATTTTTTACTCACTTCCTAAAGGCCTGCGGTATGAAATTGTTTATATTCAACATTCTCAATCGCAATACAGCTTATTTTCAGAAAAAAATCATTAGTTAATCGTTAATCAATTTATATTTTATTTCGGTTCTAATAACGCCATCTTAAAGATTCGTAGTATAAAATGCAGAGAATAATTAAATTTTATTATTAAGTTGAATAATATAAGAAAGTAAATAAAAACTTTTTAATTCATTTTTGTTACTGTATTTAATGTAGAAAATATTCTAATTATAAGAAATACAACTTCTAAATTTCAATAAATATGTAGCGATTTGGTTATAGCGAATTCGTAACCTTATGGTTCGTAGCCAAGTAACATGACCACTAGACAAAAGTGAGCATTCCTGTCCAGCACCTGTTATCTGGCTTATAAAACTTCACCACAAATATCTATGTCATCGAATTTTCTCTTTAAATTTTTCTTTTTAATAACTTAGAAAAATCTATTTCTATATTTATATATATGTGTAATAATATTTAAAAATCTTTTAAAGCTTAATTAATTTCCTAATTTTCCTTTTAATTTAGCTTATGTAAATTTTCTAAAATGTTCTCATTTCCAGATCCAATTTCCTTCTTTTTATTTAATTAATTCTTACACACGCTCTAGAAAACTCATGTCTGTTCATTTTCACGCACCCTACGAAAGAATAAATATCCCTAAACCTCATACTTACAATTCAAAGATACCTAAGATTTCCTTATCTAAGTCGATATGTGGCAAAGAAATCCCTATCAGAATCCCTTACTAAAATCACTAAAGGTAAACATTTCTGCGACTTTGCTCCCGTGGTGAAATAAATCGAAGTTAATGTTTCAAAGTTTCTTCTTTTCGACCACTTCACGCATTATATTTTATTTTTAAAGTCAATTCTCAATTCTTTTAGTGACAGTTTAAAGCCTAATCTAATTAAATATTGCAATAATTAATAAAATTATAAACCTAATTAAATTAAACCTGATAATAAATTTAATATAATGTATCTTCTATGACTTCAAAAATGAGATAAGTATATTTCGGGTTTTGTACGTTTTCATATATTTTCCAGTGTCGAGTATTTCATGGATGACATTTTATCAAGTAGATTTTTTTTTTGAGTTTCCAAACCAAAATTGATGGAAAGTACAAAATATTATGCGAAATCGGGCAATTGAAAGAATGAATATTCCAAAATTCACGTTCCAGTATAATCTACATATAAAGTTAAGTTTGTTTTTTTTTGTAAATAATTATATGATTTGGTGTGCTGTTAAGACGATTTTGATACAATGTGCATGCTTGAATTATTAAATAAAACTGAATCCCTTTGAAAATTTAAGCAGATCTTATGTAGTGAATTCATTCAATGTCCTCTGTTTAAAATCTTGCTGCGCAGAGAAGCGTCAAAATATATAACCGTAAATTCCTGAAAATTCCAAATGCTTTAGGTATTTTGGATGCTGAAATGTCTAGAAAAATCTTAAAATTCTGAAACCATGAATAAATTAGATTGAAAGAACCTCGATAAATCCTTTAAATCCTTATAAATTCATTATCACTTCCTGCTGGGACAAGGCATATTTAAATATTTCATTCCGTATTAGAAATGAAATGTCATAAGCAGGTAGATTATAGTTGAATCTATTAGCTTAGTGCTTGAAAAAAACTAAATATGACATTATTGATTACATCTAATGGCACGATGCCACATGTTATTTTCTAATGTTCGCCACGCTGTAAAAGAGGATAATAGCTTTTATGAGAAGTTAGAAGTTATTACTTCCTTAAGATTTAATTAAATAGCTATAATTTTCTTCAATAGATACGTGATAGTTAGCAGGTCGCTTAGTTACGCTTTTGCAAATGAGTTCCAAATAATAAAATGGTCAATATTTGGCCATATGGATTATGATAAAAGACATAGAAATCTCAAAAAATAGGCAAGAAATAATAATTTAAAGCCTAGGGTTCAAATCATAATTACTTTTCACAAATCATATACCATGTCCTCTCACTTGCATTACAAATAGAATCAATGGATGAAAAGAGGGTCAATAAATATTTTTTTTCTCTCGAAGGTTATTTGAAGGTCAAAGGAAATCATTGTTTCAACAGATTGTTCATTTCTGATTAAAGAATACCAACATAAACATGTCGTAATTTGGGATATTTTGTTCAATCTTCCCCCTTTTTTAAGGTAATCAAGACGATAAGCAGTCATTCAGGTTTTTTGAAAATTATGAACTTATGTCAGGATACAACTTTCTTTCGATTTTTCATGTGCATTACATTTACCCTTTTCGGTTTTTTCCCTTTAGATTTTTCTTTATTTCAAACGAACATTCTCAATAGCTAATTTCTGTAATCTTTTGACCTGTTTGATATGTTTTAACTTCCACTACATTGCTGAATCAGTATATTATATTTAGTCTTTATTTCAATCGTTTCTTTTTAGAAATCAAATTAGAAATGCACAGCATATTAGCATATTAGATTTCTGAAAAGAGATGAGTCAATTCTTTTTTTTTAATCATCCAAATACTTTTGCATTATTTTTTTTTAATATCAGGCAATCCAAAAGTGCCAAAAAGTTAAATAAAAATATCCAATGAAAATTTAAACAAAGAATTTCGGATTTGCTTTTAAAATGTATGTAAACTTGGAAATATCGTTCCTCTTTTCTACATTATCCCTATCCGTATCTCTTTTTTATATGATCTCTCAGTGTAAATATTGGAAATAAACTACACGATCTACGTAATGCGAATAAGAGTTTTGATCTTTGTGACCTATCCGTAATCGTTTATTCTATGCAATCAAAAGTATCCAAACTTTCTCACATGTTCAGACACGCACGATAAAATGACCCTTGAATTCTGGTCTTGTGAAAAGTTTAGCTTAACTCACATTTTACCATGAAGATTCTATTACGGATTCATCATCAGGAAATGATGAATAAAGGAATGATTTCGGTTCAGCTCATTTTACAGAAAGATATAATTATTTGAAAATTTGAGCAATGATTATATTTATCATGATTAGTACTTAAATATTTTTTTGCAAAAGTAGCATGTCTACTCTAGAAACACAAAGGCTTTCATTTTTAAAAAATATATATATTCCAAGATTGTTATTCGTTAGGGACTACGTACTGATTTTTGGAATGTTTCTGAAATAATTGCATCTTATTTAGTCCGTTTATGTGAAATGTTGTCTTCTAGATTGAATTTGACGTTTCCAGTGGATGTTTCATAGAATCGGGTGAAAGGCAAGTCGAATTCCTTGATAACTACGAGATGAATTAGAATTTTCGAATGAGACTTAGCTCACGAATTCTTTCATTATTTAATGGCTTCCTATCTCTCTTTTATAGGTATAATGTACAATTTCTACAGCACATTTTTATAAATAGTAGATATCTTTTCACATAGCAACCGTCATTGCATCAATCGATAGTGCCAACTCGATTTTAGTAATTCTCACATCTGTTGGGTAAACAATGCATTGTAGTGCTTGGACGACTTTACTTTCTAATCATGAATTAATTCTAAGCCCAATTACCTAATTTTTAAAGTCTAATAATTGGGTAAAAAAATAATAAAGAAAACTATACATCTAATCTATTTTACACAAAAGTTAAAAATTATAAATAATACTGCATATTTCAGAAAAATTATCCTGAAGGTTATTTGCATATTTTTATGCCTGGAGTTAATGAAGGTATGCCTGTGTAATATGGTTCTTACGCTCAGTATTGAGTTCTATATTTACAAAACAATTTCATAAAATTAGGGCAAAGTTACAAGTTTTAACTAGAATTTTTTCAACTGTTAATTTCCTTCTATAAGAAATTGAAAATATTTTGTGGTTTTAGGACAAATAAATCCTTGGTCCTTTCTTCGTATATGACGCTCTTTATCAAAGTCTATGCAAACATGCATTGAAAACTGAAAATTCCTATCTTTCTGGAAGGGATGAAATTTTTTTACAGTTTTAAGAAAAATAACATATGCCTCAAAGAAAGAATATTTTGAAAAAAGGCAGATGAAATACAAATGTATATATTTTCTATATAACAGTGACACTGATTTATCATCTTTTTTCTAACTATAAAAATGTTTGGAAAAAGGCCGTGACCTAACCATACAAAATGATGCCTTTTATTAATATTGAATACATAAAAAATCATCTCGTTTTGCTTGATCTTAAGCAGTGAGGTACTTAATGTCTCGTTATAAACAATTAAAATGCTCTTTTTATACGAACTATTTAATATTAATATGCTGAATTTCTCTTCTTAGAATCCTAAAATGTTCCTTGACGAGGATGAACTTTTCCATTAGGATTTTGAACATACGGTTTTCACGATTCTCTACATGTGTATGAAACAAATTAATATATTTTCTGGTGTTTTATTTTTAAAACTATTTCAAATATCTGATGAAGATATTTCGAAATAAATGCTTTGAGGAAACTTCTGTTTTATCTATATAAATAAATTTACAAATAACTTTGTACACTTTAAATTGTTTTTCAGAATATTTTTAATTTATTTAGAAAAATATTCTTCTTTATATTTGCTTTTATAAGAAAATTATTATTAATACCATCAAGAAAATTAAAATAGGTATCTTTTTGAGTCATTGTAAGTGAAACTGAAATAATTTTAAGTCTAAAACACTCCGCATTTCAACAAATAAATTTACCTTTGGGGCTGTTTAGCATGTACTGATATTTAATCAAATCATTTTTCAAAAAAATATAAAATCCTTTTAATATATATTTTAAGAATAAAATAGTTTCTTTTAGGGACATGAAATGCTTCGCAATAAATATGTATCATTTTTTTTGTTGCAAAAATACGTTTCAGATACAGAAAAAAATTATTATCTGTCATCGAAACGTGTCGATGGATACTGTGAAATTCTCTATTTCAAATATAGCTGAAGTAATGAGAAAATGATGTATTTCGATTTCGGCAAACCATTTTACTATTACAAAACATTTGCATAGCTCGTCACTATCTTAAACAATAAAACACAAATGCAAAGAATATTTGCGTACTGAAAATTTGAATGTTTCTTTTAATCAACATATATATATTGTTACAAACCTGCAATTCGGCTTCCCAGCATAGTTTGTTCCATCATTGGAAAGAAAGTTTAAAGTCATCTGAATGGGACGGAGTCCAGGTGTGCGTCGGAGGTCCCAGAGCTTGGCGACAAACTTGGCGGCGACTTGGCGACGAATTTGGCGAGTTTGGCACCAAAATAGATAATACCCGAAACTTCGAGAATTTTTCCGATCCGTCCAGTAGGAACCGAGATACGCCTCGAACGTTCCTGATTGGTTGAGAGGCTTCTAGCCCCGCCTCCTGAGAACTATAAAAGGAAGCGGCCGCCGCTGCCAAGGGGAGACGACGAAGCCAGTAGTCAGAGTGGACGGAGCGGTCGAAGAAGAGTAAGCGGAATCGACGGAGCGAAGTCAGTAATCCGAGTCAGAGTCGGAGAAGTAGAAGACGGAGTAGTCGGAAGCGACTGAGTCAAGCTAGTGCTGAACTGAGCTGTGCGCTACTGTCTGCAGTAGATTCTGGTTGTATGCTACACGTCTCGGGTGAAGATAATCGTCTTCTGTGCTGTATATAGTTGTCGCATTTGTGCTGTCCTGTGTGTCTTCGTGTAAATAAACGTCGTTGTTTTTATTCTACTTCTGTCTGCTGATTGAGCGTTCTACACACCATATCACTTCCACTATCCAAACGAACCCCGGTAAA
>JAPMOR010050105.1:0-27854 GCA_026543865.1 Argiope aurantia | reverse complement strand
TTTTCTCTCACAGGTATTATTTAGGAACTAAGCCCGTAGTTTTAGTAGCTGACGTGGAATTGCTGAAGAAGATTCAAGTTTCAGACTTCCACAAATTTATAAATAGGCCAGTAAGTAAAATAATAATAATATTAAAAAAATGTTTAAAATTTTATTTTATTTTATTTTTATTTCATATAAATAGTTTAAGACTTTGAAGTTCTGTGGGTGCATTATTTATGTTTGCATAAATGTTACATGCTTATTTATAAGGATTCTGTAAGTCTCTCTTTTTTAATCGTCCCTCAGGATTAATGGCGTTTTGGAACAAAATTTTATAGATATTGATTGAAGAAATAGGTCTTCATATATCATTCAATATCAAAAAGTGCATCGAAATAAGACGCTTCGTGCTTTTACTTCCTTGAAGCACATGTCACATTTGTAGAGTTTGCTGCAAAAAAAGAAATAGTTCTGATCTATGTTGAGCGTAAAAAATAATAAATATGTTTCTTTAATTGTTTTTACATAATAAGGAAGTGTGGTGGTATGTAGATTATTATGATCTGTGCAGGAAGCAACAGGATGAATGTTGTAGGAAACATTTCTTTAATAATCACATTCACACACTAAACAATTACAAACACAAAGACAAGACATTCGCGCGCGCGCGCTTCACAGTTCAGCATCCCATCTCCTTCTCATTACAATCGCAATGCATTATGGGATGATATATGGGATGGCTTAATCAGGTATCGCCATCTAGTATCCAAAAGAGAAGATAAGTGTAATGCAACTGCTACAGAGGTATTTTCGCTCAAAACTATATATTTCAGATAATGTGACACATGAGTGATTGTCAGAAATATCTTCTGATTGCTAAGAAATGTATCTCCTTATTAGTACAAAATGACCAACAACCTTGTTACAATATCTTTAAAATATTGGCTGGCATTCAAAATATCGGACAATATTGTGGAGATGTACATTATCTTATGTTAATAGAGATTAGAACATATATCTGTTCTAATTACTTCTAGGAAGAAGATTTCTCCAAAAATACATCAGCTATCATACTATTTTTTAAAAGAAATGCCAAATAAAATGCAGAGCATATTTTGATTGCCTTAATAAATCACAAGATAGTACATATAATTAAAAATTACCCCAGAATATAATTACCACCTCTTTGAAAAAAAAATCTATTTTAGTTTCGATATTTACCGCTAGAGAGAGTAGTTATAGCGCAGCATTGCGATGAAGCCAATGCAATTGACTTAAATAAGCAAACTGCAAGTGCATTTCCTATAAAATTTCTGCCTTTTTCTAATTGCAGGACATACTATATGAAATTTATTATTCTTACTTCATTATGCAGTATTGTATAAACCTTAACCATATGCGAATGCATGATAAGAAAAAGTAAAAACGTTACTCTTTAAAGAAAATTTATATTGCCATGAAAAATGCTAAATTTATTGAAATAATAAGCATTATAAACCTTCGTAAAAATTGTTAAATTCGTAATTACCAACTCAAATTTAATGTCCTCTACGTATGCGAATTCTTATTCTCCCCCTTTCAATAGCAATAAACTCTTCATCGTTATACAATAGAACAAGAATCTGCTGCCATCTATAGGTTGATTAGAGAGTATGAAAATAAGCTGTTGATTCTAATAGCTTAGATGCATAATGTGTACCAATCCATAGGAATGGACAGAGAGGAAAAATAACACAGAGTACATTGAAGTGCACTATTGTGGACTGGTGATAGAGAAATAAAGAAGCAATGATTTGCTCTCGGTATTACCATTATTCTTTTGAGTACACTACTGCTCCCTTTATAGGGATATAAAATGAAACTCATCAATATTTCAATATGTATACGTGAGCTAAGCGGTGATGTTACGATAGTTGTTAGTGAAATAAAGAGTTTATTTTTCTAATAGCGATGAAGTGCTTTATACAACACTCAACATGAACACCGCCTCATTGGTGACCTCGGACAATGAACCTTCAACCTTCGTACAGCTGTTGTGGCGCCATCTACCCGCACCTAAAGTCGTCAGACTCACTTGACGCAGCAACCCAAAGTCGCCAGACACACTTGGCGCATTAGCATCCACAGACGCTTGGCGCTATTCAACTGGGTACCGGCCCATGAAGACAACAGCTAATATTTCATCACCACTCAACATCCATATCGTTCGTCTCACCTCCGACTCACTGGAGGGAGAGTACTGTGGTGAATAGCATATAAGCCAGTTAACAACTCTTCTACCCGGACGATCGTTTTGGTAAAATTGTTAAGTTACTGGACTGCTAATCAAAAGGTCCCTGGTTCTATCCTTGCTCATCCCGTACCGCTTCAGAGTCATGCAAATATTTATACAAAGCAAATATTTATACATGACTCAGCAGAATCCAGATATAATATTGGCAAGGTATCAATGAACTAACATAAAAAATGTGGTACATATTTTTTGTAAATTGCTGACACTTTGTCGTTACTCTGGCATATTCTCTAATATTTAGTTCTGTAGAAGCAAATTCTTGTCCTTTCGATGCCATCAAGTGTTTAAAATAAATCTTATTGTGAATAGAGATCCTTACAAAACGTTACCAAAGTGAGCGTAAAATATAGTGGCAGGACATCGTTTCACATATGTATATTAGATATATTAAATATGTAATGGACGCACCATTGAAGCGACTTATAAACGCATACATGAAGTCGAATTGATTTTTCAATTCTTAAATAAGTGCATTTAAGAAGTTGCATATTCAGAACGCAGGGAATAATTAAGAAAAAATGTCACTTAAACATTTTTTTATAATTAAAATTTTATATATATATATATATATATATATATATATATTGTAGCAGTTGCATTACTCTTATCTTCTCTTTTGGATACTAGATGGCGATGCCTGATTAGGCCATCCCATAATGCATTGCGATTGTAATTAGAATGAGTTGTGATGCTGAACTGAAAAGCCGCGCGCGTGAATGTCTTGTCTTTGTGTTTGTTTAAGTGTGTGAATGTGATTATTAAAGAAATGATTCTAACAACATTCGTCCTGTTGCTTCCTGTACAGATCATAATAATCTACATACCACCACAATTTAAATTTACGTAAAGTAAAACACATAATACAAGCTTAGAGATTATTACTCTGAGATAAAAAGAACAAATAACCTCATATTCATTAACTATGCACTTACCTTTCATTTACTATCAGCTGCCGTAGATGTATTAAACAAACTGGTATGCAAATATCAGTGTGTTACATTATTTATTTCCACTTTCTTGTAAAGTTTCAAATTGAATTTCGTACGATATTTACCTTCTCATTATAGTTGCCTGAAAAATTTTTTACCGTTAAGGGGAACTAAACATTTATATTATATTTGTATAGTTCGAAAACAGTCCAAAATTTATTTCTTGACTAAATAATACTGGTTGCCTTTAACGATCAGCTGGTTCACCTAGATTATTGACTATTTGCAGATAAAGGGTTCAATTGAAAAATAATGAATAATTACATTTTTTAATAAAATTTCACCTTCCTATTTGATATGATTGAAAAGCTTGAATTCAAATAAATCAGTTTATTTCAAATTTAAAAAACTGTATATGTGTGACATAAATGCGGAGCTGAAAATCCTTCTAAGGAGTTAATGATTAGTAAAAGCATGGGATTCATTGTTTTAACGGATGAATTTGAATTCCTTCAAAATATTTCAGAACAGATTGTGTATCAAATTGAATTAAAAAATATTAAAATTAAGGCAAAAATTATACAGAAATAAATTGATCTAATTATAAAAGTCATTTTTTCAGCATTAAGACTATATTTCGTAATAATTATTTGGAAAAATATAAACATCTATTCCCATAAGCAAGTCATAGCGATTGTCTATCTAACCATGTGTAAGTAATGCTCGAAAGATCTTTCTATTTGAAGCCTATTTCTTGATTTCTTTTTTATCTTCTTTTCTCTAACTTCTCCTGATACATCGAACCCTCTCCAGAACAATGTAATAATGTTTTGAAGCTCCATTAATTAGCTAAGCGAAACAATGAATCCAATGGTTAACAAAGAAGTTTGAAATTCGTAGACTGGTTTGCTTACATTTGATTGTTGCCATTCGGCAATGAGTAATAAAAGTGATTTAGCGATTTCTTCGCTGCGCACGTCTGCGTTATTATATATAATGATAATAAAATTATTATAGTCTAATATGATGTTATACATACTGTCATATTTTCTTAAACAACTACTTTATAAAATTTTCTTTTTATAGAATTTATTCAGCGCTCGGCCAGACAGAAAAACTGAAAAAGTCCCGCGATTGGAAGGATTCAGTCAGCAGCTCATATCACTTAGGGACAAGAGATGGAAAGAAATTCGATCCATCATAACGCCATCTTTTACTGCCTCAAAGATGAAACAGGTAAGCCATTTTTTACTGGATCAGATAAGCTCAAATATCATTGCTGACATTTCGTTAATTTTCCCTGATTCACAAGCTGTTATATCAATTTTCCTACGTTCGGCTCAATTGCAGGATACTAAGCAATCGAACTATAACAATCCTATTTCTGAATGAAATGGCTTTGCTAGAGAATAAAATCATGCTCAGCTACTTCATTATCAAATGCGTCACTTCCAATTTAATTATAGAATCTATACTATTTTGTATATATGGCTTGTGCCGGCATCCTGGCATAGGGGTAGAGCGTCTTCCCTGTGACCTGGGCGTCCCGGGTTCGAGTCCTGGTTTGGGCATGGTTGTTCTATGTGTGAATGCACCCTCCTGTAAAAAGGGGTTGTGCAAGCGAATAAGTGATGCGTGAATAGCAAATCATACTCTTGGCCCTAGTTGGCGCAACTACAAAAACAAGAGACGCTCCCCCTCCGGCTTAAAATCCTGTCTTTGTAACAGCGGGCTTCTTATGGCAAGTGCCATAAGAAACAACAACATGTAATTATATCACATTTTAACATAAAACAATATGAATCCTTTGAAAACCGAACAATTTATTGAGAGGATAATACAAATGAAAGAAAAAGTGTTTAAGCATATCCTGTGCAAAAACCACAAACTGAATCGCAACTAAATTTTGTACACATAGTCTCTTAAGGTACCAATATGGAGATAACAAAAAAAAAAAGTCCGTATTTTGGTGAATGGAAGTGAAATGGTGTCATGCCAGTAATTGCATAAAACAGAAATTAATTGAAATCATTATGGTTAATAATAAATGCAGGAAACAATTTTTCATTACTGCTTCGATTTTAAAGACTAGGGCGCTTGAAGTCGTTAACATTACATAGATTGGTTTGATCTACTGCATAAATAAAGATTATTTCATAAAAGAACTTTCTATTTACTAAATATTTCTATTTCTATTAATTAATCTATATATTATCCTTCTATAAATTATTCTTATAATATTTCTATTTTATTAAATACTGCGAATAAAAAAATATCTTTCAGAAATTCCTTACAATTCATTTGTACATTTTGCGTACAAAACTTTCTTGTGCATTTAATGCCTGTAGTTTTTGCATGGGAATATTCTCTGTTTAACTTAAATTACCTTTATATATTATTTGAAAACTTATTTCGCTTGTAAAATATAAAATTAGCTATTTTTTCCATCACTTTCTTTCAATTACTTCTAAATACTACAATGTAATGCAATTATGTTCTCAAACAAATCGTAAGGTAATCCCCCTAAGTTCCTTCATTTCAATACTTCACAGCATAACATATAAAGTAAATCATTCATGGATTTGAAAACTCTTCGCGCTTTTGCGCATGCGTCAGAATGCGTTCATTTAGTCAAAATAGAGGTGAAAGGAAAGATGAAAAGAGGAGATGTTTGCATTTAACAATGCAGTGAACTCGCACTATTCGAAGACTTTGAAAGCGAAAAATAATTGTGGAAAGCTCGTAATATTATCGGAAAAAGATTCTAATTCACATCAAAATTCTTTCGATTTTGATGAATAAATGAAAGATTTTCGTCCTTATAATTTTAGAAGCCCCCTCCCTTTTTTTTACAAAACATTAATATATTTTTTTTATGTTAAAAGCCGCTATGATTTTGCCAAGCATATATTTGGTGCCAAAGTGTCACAATCACTTCATTATCTTATTATTTAGATGGCTCCTATCATGAGCAATGCGATCGATTCTCTTGTGGAGAACGTAGAGAAAAAATGCTCCTCTGGGGAACCCTTCAACATTTATCCGATGTATCAAGGCCTCACCATGGATGTGATTGGAAGGACTGCCTTCGGAATTCAAACGGATTCGCAGAACAATCCCGACGACCCTCTGCTGCGGAGTTCTAAAATTCTTTTCTCAGGAGACATTCGGAATCCCATTGCTGTGCTTGCATGTAAGTACAGTAATTTTATTGTACCATTTTTTACATATATGAGCCAGAGGGAGTAGTCTCTCCAATATTTTCCTGCACATTCTCTAATCAATTTCCTTGTGTATTATTAACAGCAAGCCACTGATGAACAGCATTTTCGAAAGAACCTATAAATATGGGAAAGTTGGAGGTGTTATTGATGATTAATTGTTGGGATGTGGTTAACCGCATATGTCTTTTTTCTGACCAATTGGAGCCACGATTAAAAAATCTACAACTGCTGTCAAAAGATCACATAGCCAATTTCCTTTACTTAAATCATTGCGTTTGCATGCTTGTAAAATTATAGACAGACAGACATCAACTCTTAGATGGGTTTGGCTCCAAATATGATACCTATGTACTCTTTAGATGTTGAACCTACGTATCAAATTTTATCCATTTAGCTCACTTCGTTTTGTAGTTTTCCTGTTAACTTTGGTAGTAGAAAAATAAACTTCCTAAAGAATTAACGATGATGATGTCGTGTCCGCGTTACCACAGAAAGGGGGTGCAGTAGCTTCTGAGGGTAATGACCCCTCAGCACCCGACGACAGAAGTCTGACTTCTAACACATATGAAGATGACACTCGCACATTCGCTTGCACAACCCCTTTTTACACCGGGAGGGGGGGCTCTTTCACACACCTCACAGATAGTTTAGTTTAGTTTAGTGATATTAACGTCCCGTTTGAAGCAACACTAGGGCTATTTTGGGACGGACCTCGTCATTTTGAACCGCGGTCAGATGACGAGGACGACACCTGAGCTGGCACCCCCTTTCCACACCACACCAGCGGGAGGACGTTTGGTCAGGACGGATTTAACGTGCAACAGACCCCCTTACACGACGGTTCTTTGGTGGAATCGGGTCTCGAACCTGCAACCCTCCGATTCCGAAGCCAAGACCTTACCGCCAGGCCACCGCGGCCTCCTCACAGATAGAGAACACAGATAAGCAACAACCATGCCCGAACCGGGATTCGAACCCGGGACGCCCAGATCACGAGGTAGATGCGCTACCCCTATGCAAGGACGCCGGCTAAAGAACTAATTTCATTCAAAATTTGATAAAAATGTGCTAATTTAGGGTAAAGACCCTATAACAAATTTCACCCAGCTGTCTCAAAACGTCTTTGAGTTATCATGTGCACAACAGACTTAATTCCAAGAATGTGTTCTTCGTACTTAGTAAAGTCTGAAATGTAGATTTCATCTCGAAATCGAATTTTTTGAGGATTAGTATATTTTCTCTTTGAATATATTGCACATGAGGAAGTAAAACGAAATATCAGGGCTAAAAAATGAACTGAAAAGATAGGTAATGTGTGACTGTTGTGGCCAAATGATAAGAAATATTTACCAATTATAAAAATGAATAGGTATATATTAGCGTTCTACCAGGAAACTTATTTGATATATATCTTTCAAACTTGATACATAGTATATATTTTGAAGGCTGGAAATCTATGCCTCAAAACGAATTTTTAATTTTTTAAAAATATTTTTAATTAAATTTAATTGTAATTTTGGTTTTTTTAATCATAATTTCCGAAAATATTACAACAAAAAATTATTTTTACATCATTTTAAAATTTAAAATGTTGAAATTTAGTATCAAGTAAAGGTGAATATTTTTTTTAATTGAAGTCTTGTTTAAACACAGACCCTTTTTCTTGTGATATAACTGGAATTGTAAAAATATAGACTTAAAACTAGGGAAATTCATGAACAGGACGATCTACGGCTTCTAAAATAGTATAAATTATATATCTACCAAAATTTGGAATTTAAAAAGATTTAACTGAATAAACTACACAGATTTAATTATAAAAATGATTAGAAACTTTTAGCAAGTGTTAATTCTTGCGAACCATTTTGTCGTCAAAATTGTCTAGTATTTAATAATACAGATTCTATAATACGTTTCGATGACATTTTAATTTTCTCTTCATGATTGAAAACATGAGTCGATTTTAATTCAAAGATGATTTTAAAGATTTGCTCTTTTCATTTTTAACATACACACGCGCATATGCGTGCACTTCTTTGAATTCAGATCCGGATTCTACAATTAAATTAGACCGAATTTGTAAGGTTAGACTGAATAAGTTTATTTCAAATAAATAATCATTTTTATTATAACAATTACATATCTTTACAATCAAGTGAAAGAACGGTCATGCTGATGAGAAATAGTACCAAGATCTAATTGTGAAAGAATTGATTTAAAGTAATCATTGAGTTCTACTTCCAATTAGATAATTGAGTGCCCGGGTTACTAAATATAAGGGGTTGTACTTATCTGGAGATAGCAAAAGCAAGGGGATCTGCCAGGCAGTCTCACAGTACAATGTTATTGAAACGATACTCGAAAGAAATTTTATGAAAGGAGGAAAAAAACGTGTATTATTAAAAATAGAATATTTTTAGACAAATGATAATGAACCATTTTGAAATTAAAACAAAAGCCAACTGAATAGAACAGTCATAGCGAAAAGGAGTTTGTCATTAGGTGGACACGGTACTTCAAGCAATTGTAGCCTCTAACAAACCGCAAAGATTGAAAAAAAAAAAAAAGGTAATGCGCTGGATATGTCTTGTGCAAAACGCAGACTCTTTTCAATCACACACACATCTTATTTTATTCATTCATCTCCTGTTATTCGACACGAGTTGCTTGTTTGCGTATTGGTTTTTTTTATTGCTTTATGATGTGTTATTCACATATCGCCTTTTTGTTAAATGTTAGAAGATACAAAATTCTATTCTATATCAGAATAATTCAACTACACCGAATGTCCGCCGTATTTTTAGGATCAGTTCTAGATGAATGCGGGTTTCCGAAAAAGCAGATGTTGGTTCAGAGAACATCTCTGTCATCTGACCATGGATTTAAATGACGAAGTTCATTCCTCAAACGCCCTCGTGCTGTTTTATAATAGATTATCAGAGTAATTAATTCAAATTGTCAGATTTTTTGTTCCCCAAATGTATATGCATGCCGAATTATATAACGAAATCGGATTTCTAAACCCCAATTCAGATGCTGAAATCTGACAGTCAAACTATCCTTAGATGCAGAAGAAAGAACTCATTACTTTTTCCATATTTTTACCATACAGATAATATTAATTTAAGACATTTTTCTTTCCTAATTTTACAATATAGATATCATTAATTTAAGAAATTTTTTTTTCATATTTTTACATTTATTTAAGATTAACTGATTTCTGATTAATATTTATTTATTTTTTATTTTTTAATGCTTGAAAAACTGAGTAATGACGTGAATAAAGAATATCATCATTTTTTTTCTCCTTCTTTACAGTGAGTTTCCGTTCCTTGAACTGGTTTTGGACTTGGTTGAACCGGATCAGGTTGATTTTCATGAACAAAGGAACAAACCCGGTCAAAGAGCTCATTCAATCTGTGAAAGAGGTTATATCTATGAGAAGGAAAAACCAGGAGGTACGTGTGATATCCTTAGTAAATGCTAATAAGTAATAGCAGTTAAAGAAAGAAATTGAATCAATTGCAGAAACTATTATAATTAATTGTTAATTAAGTCTATAAATTAATTAGTATTACTTTTAGAAGACACAAGGAATATTGTTTGGAGCGCCAGCGCCCACAGGGTGCCATCTCCGGTCGGCAACAACTGTTGGGCTCGGCTACTTCATCTATTCTGGAGTGGGAGAAGGTCTTGACTGAGGCTGGGAGGAGGGGATCTTGGTTTATGTAGTCTGGTCGGCGAGTGGCTTTCGTCCAATGGGAGGCTTGCTGCTGTCGGCGAGGTCGTCTTAGGTTGGCTGGATGGTTGGGTTATGGCAGAGGTGTCTTCTGGGATACTTGGTGAGAGAAAAAATTCTAAGAGCCTGGTAGAGTGGTTGTGTGGGGGATGGGCTAAGATATTTGCTATTGACTGCCAATAGGAAGAGCGAGATGGAACATGGAAATTTCATATTTATTAAGAATTTATTGGGTTGATTTAAATATTAAAAGGGTTAAAGGGGTTAAGATTTTTTATTAGTGACGTTTTTAAGTTGGTTCTGATTAGAGTAGGATGAGTCTGGGTCTTCTGGAATTTGGGTTGGGGGTGTAGTTTTCAATTTCTTGGATTGCCTTTATTTTCAATCATAATGTACCAAATATTTATAGAAAAATGCTTTCTTTTCTTCGGTTAGAAGTTCACTGATAAGTAAGTTAATTTTAACATAATAAAAAAGAATTGTGTAGTTAAACCACAGTGCTCTCCTATGAATTAAGAAATACCATTTTATATATAACATCAGTTCAGATCCCTCTTATTAAGAATATTAAAAGCTAGAGAACAATTAATACCATATCATAATTCAAAACCACTTTTGTCATTGGCGAATTAAAATGATATTTGCCAATGATTTAAATTAATTTGCCTATTTCCCATTTTAAATCTCCACAAAGGATATTTTGAGAGTAATTTCTTCGTCTGATCCTTCGTCAGTTGATGAGGATGGCAGTTGATCCGGCAGCTTGGACTCCAACCTTTCATGTCGCATCAGCTTTTGGGCGTTTATAGGCCATGTATATTATGTTCCCCCAGACCTATTTATATCCTAAATGCTAGTGTAATCAAGAATGGAATCTCACAGTTGACAGTTACATTACAATCAAACTGTGAAGATCTCTACATTCATCTATGGATATCTCTATAAAGAAGGCCGCGGTGGCCTGGTGGTAAGGTCTTGGCTTCGGAACCGGAGGGTTTCAGGTTCGTGACCTGATTCCACCGAAGAACCGTCGTGTAAGGGGGTCTGTTGCACTTTAAATCCGTTCTGACCAAACGTCCTCCCGCTGGTGTGGTGTGGAGAGGGGGTGCCAGCTCATGTGTCGTCCTCGTCATCTGACCGCGGTTCAAAATTACGAGGTCCTTCCCAAAATAACCCTAGTGTTGCTTCAAACGGGACGTTAATATAACCAAACCTCTATTAAGAAGCAGTTTTAATGCAACGATCTTAGTTGCTTCACATTTCAATATGATGATATGACATTATATTTATTTAGATCTTTAAATTTCTATCTCTTTATATGCAGAGCAGAAGACCTGATCTTCTTCAGATGATGATTGATGCCGAAATCGACGACTTATCAACTGTCACTTCTGAAGATCTGACGGCTACAGGGGATTCAGATAACAAAGAAAAGGAAGTAAAAAGTAATGTCAAACAGCATTTAGAAAACTTTTTTTTTTGTTTTTGTTTAAAATACCCGATTTTTTTCTAAAATTCTTCTGAAATTTTCTAATTCAGAAAACTACATTGAAAAAAAATAGAGCATCATTTTTCATTGAAAAATCACAGTATTTCTCAGTGATAAGATGGATGACGAAGAAAACCAGTGAGAGTGGTCACCACAAAACTTTCTCGCATACTCTCTAATAAACTTTTCATGCCAGAGAACGCCTTGCCTGGCATTGGCGTACAAAAGTTTCAAAATGTTACTTTTGACCCGAATTTATCATTTTCACGGAATCTATCGTGTCATCTTTTGCGAGTTATTTGGCATTTAATCCCTTGCATACGATTAATAGTCTCCAAAAATCGAATTTAGATGCGTTTTCCCCAAGCAATTGGAACAAAAAATGTGACACAAAACTATACTTGTAATCACAAAACCACATACCAAATGTGATATATTTAAATCATTGCATTTTATAGTTATCGTGTTTACATATTTCTAAAAGTACAGACCGACAGATAGTCAATACATTGTTGTATTTGGCTCAAAATCCAATTGGTATCTTCACTACAGATCTTAGTTAAGTGAATGGATTTTTATCAATATATATCTCTTTATTTTGTAGTTATACTGTTAAATCATATTCGAACAGCCGGACATACAGACTTCTTTTGAAAATTTGACAGAAATCTACAAATTTGCTCTATAGACCGTAAACCAAATTTTAATCTTCTACATCAAAGTATTTTTGAGTTATCGAGTTATCGTATCGAGGTTTAAAAACGACTTTCTTATGCGCATCTTCATACAGAGAAGTCAACTGCAAAGTTGAAAGTCTCCGATAGCAACGGCTTTCAGTGCTATCGTGATTAGTTATTGCGATACATTACTTTAGAAATTGTTTCATGTTTATGAGGATAGGACTTATTTCAATGAATATCGATCTTTTCCCACAGGTTCCACCTCCTCAAAGCTGATAAGAAAAATGACGGATGCTGATATTTTGGACAATTCTGTTCTTTTCTTCTTAGCAGGGTAAGGATAAATGTTTGATTTCTTTATCATTCCATCCTTATAAAATCGTACGCCAAAGTACTTTTCAAAGAGTACTTGAAATTGTAACAAATCTGTAATATCATTTCTCAGTTTCGCTGGTTTAATAAAAAGAGAGAAGTATAAATATATTTAATGAATGCCGAAATGATGTCAGATCGATAATCAGACAAACTCTGCGACCATTTGGCAATAACAATGAAAGTTCTAGAAAATACAAAAATTATGAAGATATCTCTATTAGGATCCGAAATCTAAAGATTCTTCTGGTGAATTTCATGCTTTGTCATAGATATGAGATGACAGTCAGTTCAATGAATTCGTTCTTTGGAATGTTGATAACGAAAAGAGTTCTCTAACTCATTTTGAGTGTTAATTTGTTGTTGCTTCTGTTTAGCAGTGATTTGGTTGTCTGCATGTGTGTTAGAGAACTCTAATACACATCGTTGATTTCTGCAAGCACTGTTTTTGTGAACATATCAGCCTTGTCTCTCTACCTGTCTTTTGTGTTTTCTAGTGAAATAAAACAACGTTATTCCTTATTGAATCTGTTAGACTTTTCACCGTACCCACATTGGATGATTTCATCCATATTACATTTTGAAACGTTTCCAATTTGAACATTTGATTTGTCAGGATATTTTAATACAGATGTTTGTTTTTCGTGACATAAAAGCATGTTTTATATGAATTATCCGTTAGTAATTTTCATGCTTTTTTCGCCCTAATTGACTGAAAACGTAATATTTTAAAATATGGATATCCTGCAACGACTTCCAAATTATTTTAAGAAAATCTGCCTTTTCAGATATGAGACAACCAGTACAGCTTTGGCTTTTACAACACATTTTCTGGTGCAACATGAAGAAGCACAAGAAAAAGTAAGACAGGAAGTTCAACAGCTACTGGAAACTGAGGTAATTAAAAGCGCTAAAGATTTATTATATTGGATCTCCTTTCTAATAATTGCTCAATGGATATCATAATACAAAAGTTGATTTGTAAGGTTTTAGAGATATGCACATGCTTACACTTGGAAAATTGCACTAAATGACCTAAAAAATCTATTATTTTAAGTTATGATTTTCCGAAATATTTGAAAGACTTATGAGAGAAAATACAAAATTGTTTTCCTCTTACTAATCGTCAATGTTTTTTTTTTTTACTCTTTGAAATTTTATTCTTATTTTTAATATAATTTCTTCTTGAAAAATTTCATTTGGAAATGTTTTGTTATCATCTATTTAAAGAATCTGTAGATTCTCAATTTAAAATTTCTTAAAATGATCATTTCTGTTATTTAAAAAAATTATATGCGTTTTTGACAAAGATTTAAAGAAATGTTTTAAATTATCTATTAGAATTATACTATCATGCATAAAACATTTTCAAAAATCTTAATCTATATTTGAAATTTATTTATGAAAATATATAAAAATTGGATGAATTTTATAATATTAAATATAAATTTGCCATTTTTTAATAATATCTATATTTTTATAGGGCGAACTTGATTACTATTCTGTTAGCAAACTACAGTACTTGGATCAAGTTTTTCAAGAATCCTTACGATTATATCCTCCAATTTATCTGTAAGTATAAAATGAAATAAATATAAAAATAATATAAATGAATAAAGGGAATCGAAGTATAAAAGAAAACAAATATAAAGGCATCTTTGGAATCTTTCTAATTTTAGGGCATATCAAATGCAATTTTGTAAGCCAAATGACCTCCCAAATGACACAATGATTGACGTTTAGAATATTAGAACGCCAAAATTATTATTTTTATTTATGAAAGCTGTAAAAAAAATCTAATTGTATGAAGTTTAATGCAAAAATAAACGAAATGTAATCAAAATCAAAAAGGTTTTGTAATTAACAATTTTTGGTATCGAAGAAAAAACATTTATTGTGAAAACATTGTGGTGAAAGCGTATAAGCCAGTTAACAACTACGCTACCCGAGCAATTGCTTTTGTATCGTGGTCATGTTACTGGACTGCGAACCACAAGGTCCCAGGTTCTATTCTCACTCACCATTCCAATTCGCTACAACATATTAATTTTAATAAAATATTTCTCCTTTGCTTTTAAGAAGAAAAAGTAAATATTTCTTTCTAAAAGCATTGATTATTTCTTATTCTTGCTATAGATATAAAAAAGATTTTTATCTCTTCTGTTATCTGAAAATTTTGAATTTTCAATACATAGAAAATATAAATTATTCAAATATTTGTCATTAATCAAAAATCCTTTTTTTCTAGCTTCGTGAGTCGAGAATGTGGAGAAGATGTCGAATTTGGAAATATAAAACTGAAGAAAGGAACTGCAATTCAGGTGCCCGCTTTTTACATGCACAGAGATCCCGTGTTATGGGGAGAGGATGTGAAAGAATTTAAACCAGAGAGGTAATTCTACTGCAAACTTCGAAATATTAATACATTGCTATGTTATATGACTAGATTGTGTAAAGCTGCTGTAGCAGGATTAATTGGATATTTTTTAATGTACAATGAATCAAGTAGTAATTTTGGTTTTAAAAAAAGTCATAAAATTTATTAATGTTCAAAATATTTTTAAAAAGTTGTGCTTAAAACGTTGGTTTCTTAGACCGGAGCATTATTTTCCGAAAATGAACCACCAACTTCTTTAGCTAAATAAGTGCAAAACAATTTTTCACTGTGCTCCGCTATGTGTTCGAGAACCAATGTACTTACCCAAATAACACATTTTAAACACAGCTACTTTCATCTTCCGTTATGTTCTTGGATATGATACAAATCTATGCAGTCTTGGGTTTTTCATTTTTTGAATCAATATTTGAGACTTTTAATATCTTTTCGTTGTTTCGCTTGCTCCATTTCCAGTTTATGATGAATTCTCTTAGCTATAGTTGCTTTCAGAGATATATTAAAGGAAATAGCCCATTTGAGGTAAACAATTGGTTTAGGCACTTATTTGCTATCTAATATTTGCAATTTCTGGATTACAACAACATTTTTTTTTTTTTTTTTTGCTTAACCTCATCTTTAATTTTGAATACAATAATAATAGTTACTTGCAGACAATAATGTTCTTTGTCACACGGTATAATAGTTTAAATTAAAACAGCGTCCAAGCTATATATCTTTTAAAAATATTTCATGCAAATAATTTCTAACAACAACCACTCGTCGCTTTTCACTAAATATGATTCTACTTTGGCGGTATGTGATGTGCGGAGGATAGAACCTGTGACCTTTTGGTTAGCAGTCCAGTAACTTAACAATTTTACCAAAACGATCGTTTGGGTAGAAGAGTTTTTAACTGGCTTATATGCCATTCACCACACTACAAACAACATATATCATTACAACATATTGTTCATTTTTATATCTATATATTTAATTGACTTGAAGATTCGATATTGGTCCAAGTTGTATCCTGGAGAATTTACGGTTTAATCAGCTCGATGATTCTTAACTTCAGAACACAACAATGTTAAAAGAAGAAGAAGGCAAGTTCAATTAAATGGTTCGAATTGGAAACTCTCCATTACTAACAATCCAATAATAGACAAATAGTTGTTATGCTCGTTTATTTTTATAATAATTTTACAAATCGTTTATGTACCTAGTCATGAAGAATCGTAGGTAGACGCTATTAAAATTTTAAACAAGACTTTCACCTCTCCCTCCCTCTCAGTCTATCCGGAATTCAAGTGGAAATTTCGTTTGTCATGCCCAAATTCACTTGTTTTCTTTTTCATTTTCCAGATTTTCTCCAGAGAACAAATCCAAAATTCATCCGATGGCTTTTCAGGCATTCGGGCAGGGACCTAGGAACTGCGTCGGAATGCGATTCGCTTACATGGAGGCTAAACTCGCTCTGGCAAGACTGCTGTCCAAATACAAATTCAAACCCTGTTCGAAAACAGAGAGAGTAAGCATGTGTTTATTTAAAAGTATTCCACTTTTTGTATCAAATTCTATGATAATAATAATACTAACTGCCTTTGACGCCATGCGTATGCAAATATCAGGAACAAAACGTCACAGGCGACGTGAGCGTACGCAAAACACGTGCGGAAGGCGCACGCAGCTCAACACTACAATAAAAGGAAGGACGGAGACGCAATTAAAGACATTCGCTGCAAGTGCACGTGAGTTAATTCGTGAAATATGGCTAACAGAAATCAACTGGACGATTTCACACGTGGAAGAATGATCGGAAAGCTGGAGGAGGGGCGTAGTGTGACCAGTGTAGCTGAAGAGTTCGGAATCAACAAAAGTGTCGTTTCGCGCGCTTGGAAAGCCTTCCAAACCACAGGTACAGCTGTAAGAAAGGTTGGTGGTGGCCGCCCCAGGAAAACAACTGCAGTAGATGACCGACATATCGTCCTGCAGGCGAAAAGAACCCGAAACCAGTCAGCAAGCGCCATTGCTCAGCAACTGTCTGCAGCAACGGAGCGACAAGTGTCGTGTTTTACTGTGTCCAGATGCCTTCACAAAGGTGGCCTATTCGCCCGCCATCCTGAACGCTGCATCCCTTTGACAGTTTCCCACTGGCGGCACCGTTTAGAGTGGTGCAGGGAGCACAAAAACTGGACATCTCATCAATGGAGTCATGTCCTCTTTACAGATGAGAGTCGTTTTAGTGCCACAAGCGATTCCCAACGCCAGTTGATTTGGAGAAAGGTCGGGACACGGTTTCATCCCAGTAACATCACGGAAAGAGACCGTTTCGGTGGTCCTGGAGTTGTCGTCTGGGGAGGCATTATGATGAACGGGCGGACTGAGCTCCACGTTTTCGACAGAGGTTCTGTAACTGGAGATCGCTGTTGTCAGGAGGTGATCCTTCCCCATGTGCGTCTGTTCCTACGTGCCATTGGATCAGACTTCAAATATTCAATTGGATCAAATATTCAAAATGTCTGCTGTATGAATAGTTCTACCGTTAAAAATACTATCAAAATATTTTGTTTTCACATCATAAGAAAATGCATTAGAAAAAAGAGATTTTTATTTTTATTGCAGATTTATTATGATGTGATCTATGTCGCTGGGATGTTATTTAATTCATAATATAGATATTTGGCACATTTTAATTTTTTTTAATTTCACGATAAAAATAATAAAAAAATTTTGAAATAATTTTCCTAAAATATTTGCAATTGTTCGAAACACATGTATGTTTTTTTTGGGGGGGGGAAATAAAAAGTCATGCATTCAAGGATTAAACGTGGTATTGGCTCAAATATTTTAAATTTTCCCGCCCATAGAAGAATCGTCTTTATCCGAACTTGAAACATAATTATTTGGAACTAATAATTTCGTATTACTCGGTTCAATTTATAATTTGCATGTTTTTCTTTTGAAGGCCAATAAAAATCTAATAATATTTAACAAGAAAATTATGTGAAATTTTTTAATGCTCTAATTTTTATATTGTTTTTTTTTCTTTACAGGAACCACTAACTTTAAAGATTTCTACAGCTACATTAAATCCGAAGCGAGGCATCTGGACCAAAGCGGTGCCAGTTTGATTGATATTCATGGCAGGTTTAAATCACATAGATGGCATTCTGATCTCTTGATGAATTTATCTCATCTCAAACTTGATTGACCGGTTAATAATCCGGAAATTCGAGAAGCTTCATTTTCTCATAAAGTCGATAGAAAGTGATACATTTACTATTATTTTCATGTCATTCACTAAAAATGTGTTTCCAATGCTGATTTCTAAACCACTATTCATTATTTGGTCCTTCACGTGTTAAATGTGTTTTTGTTTCCGTAAAATAAATGTGTTTCAACAACTTCCTCGAGAAAGTTTTTTCTTTTTTACATTCTTGATTATTTTATTTTAATTAAGTTTTTTTAAATTTAAGTTTTAAAAAGTTAATCACATACAAATATTGGAGCAGCTCCCGTATACGGCCTAGTGGCGCCATTTTTTTCGCCAAGAAGTCGCCAATAATGCGTGTTTAGGATGTTGTGATTCTTAACTGGAAGTTTTGAAGCCACGTTAGGCTTATTTCCAAGACTGATAAAATGCAATAGACTATAAGTCAGGGGGTGGCGATGCCCCCTTTTTATTTTAAATAATTCAGATAAATGTTGTGATTATTGACTAATTTTTGAAGCCATGTTAGGCTTAATCCTAGGACTGACAAAATACACGAGCATAAATCAGGGGGAGAGGGGTATTGAAATATTTATGATAAAGATCCAAATGAAACGATTTGTTTAATTATACGTATAATGAAGCATGACGAAATTATTTTTTTGCTCCGATTTTTAAATATGATTTCTTAATTTTATGCTGAATATGTTCTCATGAAAACATTCATATTTTTTTCATTTTAAAAGCATAGTTTATAAAAGTTAATAGCTGTATATGTGAGCTGCTCCTTATAAAAACACATAAAAATACTGAATATGTTCTAAGGTTTAAGGTTACCATAAAGAAGAATACATATGCCGATGACGGCAACCAGAAATTATCGTTTATCGCCAAATTTCTCGCCAATTTGACGGAGGCCGTATACTGGAGCTGATCCCAAATATTCATCCTGCCCGTAACTTTCGAGCATACTGATACAATGCATCTATTATCTATTCAGTTTCATAATCCAGAGGGAAGAATGGCATTTTCGAACAACCCTTCTATTATTATATCTATTTAACTCAAAGTTAGAGATTTTGGAACAAAGATATTATACCATATTTAGTTAATCTTCGTCTTCAGGTTTTTAAGTTGTCATATATATGTGCAAATACTTAGACAAATAGACAGCTTGACTTATTCATATATAAATTCGAAACTCAAAATTCTGATATGAAGAGCGCATTCCAAAATTTCACCCACCTAGCTTACTTTTAGATGTGTGAAATCGCATCGAATTTATCGCATATACATAAATAACTAGCTAGATAAACAATAAATCGGTAGATGAATTTAATCGAAAATAGAATGTCCAAAACGTTGGGATTCATCGAAATTTAGAGTTTGCTTTTTATGGCCAAAATTTCTACTTTAATTTCAATACGAGAAAGTGGAATCCAGGAATCATATATCCTATTACCTTATTATCTATAATACTATATCTTATACCTAATATCCTATTAATATTTTGGGCCATTTCCTAAAAATAAAGAATGACATTTTTTAGGCGTAATTTAAAATGTAAAAATATTTACTTATTAATCTATGCATTATACAGAAAAATAGAAAATTCATTCAAATAAAAATGCTTTAAAATATTTAAAATATTCTTTTTATCTGACAGTCGGATATCATATTTAATCGCTTTTGCTTGACTTACCTCATGTTTGCAAAGAATAAATTACGTTATTAATTTTTCATTGATTCTTTCTAGAATACTAGAATTCGCACATTTTGTTCCGATATCTTTTCCTCAACGTCAATACAGTATTTCAATAATGTTAGAAAATATAACTATGAATAATTGCATTACTTTAACTAATTTTTGATTTTATGGGGCGCCATCTAGTAGCCACTTTGAAAATATTTACTTTTAAAATACAGAATAATTCAAATAATAAATGATAAAATCGCGAAAAAATATATATAAATTAAAGAAATTTTTAAAAAAATTATTTATTACAACAGTAAAATAATATTCTCATGTCATTAAAATATTAAGCATTATTATGAAGGATATTGCTGATTTAATATTGAATATTGTTAGAAGGAATAATAATTTTTATAAGAAGAAAATACTGAAAATTCAATAAAAGTAAAATATAAATGATATTAAAATTCCGATTTATTTACAGGTATTAAGATCAGAATATTACATTTGAACAATTTTGATATGACATCCATGTTGTTTGGAAAAAGAAATTAATTAAGGCGAGAAATAAGAATGCTATAAGAAGCTAAAACTTACAACATTCTTATAGTAAGAACATTCTCGCTACGAACTAGAATATTTATCGTTCTGATACAATATTAAATGTATAAATTACAAAAGAATTATAATTTTATTTTTAAGTATCAAGAATATCAATTGACGATAATTTTCTTCGAGCTGAAATCTTATGTAATATTTTATAATTTAATTTAGAATTTTGTAATTTGGAAACGTGGATTACTCATAGAATTTAAACTCTAAGGAGACAAATGCGATTCTCATGTGATAAAGTTTAAAAGTTTCACATCACCTTTGATGACATTAAACTTTTAATTTTTTAAAGTCTTTTATAACTAAAAAATTAATAAATATAAAATACGTTTTTACCATTACATATAAGGACATTTTTTAAAATAAAAAATCTGGATAAAAAGATAAAAATTGTAAAGCATGAAGAACAAATTACATGAAGATATTATATAAATCTGGAATGATCATTATAAAAAAGATAACAATTTCTAAAAATTATTTATAAATGTGATTAAAATAATAATAATTATCTTCTGTTATTAAAACTCTTTGTTTGATCTCAAAATTATTAATGCAAAAATTGTTTCTCTTTCTCGATAAACCGTTAAAATGCTTTTTAAAATAAAGTTTTTTTTAATATACGTTTTAACAAATAGCAAAAGAAATAAAATATAATAAACTTATTATAACTAATAAATATGACGTAGCTTAGTAATTTCATAAAAAAATCTTATCCGAAAAAAAAGGGGAAAAAAAAAGAAAAAAAATTAACACCCACCATCAAGAAATACAAAGAAATTATCTGTTATAGGAAGCTAGTTAAATTACTGAGTGCTTTAATAAAAGCAATAATTAAAAATTTACATTTTTTAACATGAATTTGAAAATTCTATTTCTTATTGTTGCTTTATTAATCTTTAGAATACAATGCTGAAAATTAAGTGCGTGTTTGAGAAAAAATATCTCTTTCCGCTGACGGACTGAAAAAAAAAATACATATTTACAGTACCCATGTGATAATCAGATGCCAGATTTCTTCCAGATAGCTTGTATTTGTGAGTCACCGTATTTTTATATACCGGATATAAAAAAAATCAAAAATGATTTTTGGAATTCAAAGGGGTGTAAAAAGCTAGAATTTGTCATTTTTAAAAAATTTTTTTATTTTCGACATAATAAAAAAATTATTGTGCAATAAAAAAATAAAGTATTTATATTCTACTTCGAAGAAGGGAGGGGGGAAGGGAAAGAAAACTGTTTTGCGGTCTTTGACACCATTAAAAAGGGAAACTTTATTTTTGAATTATCTACGTATTATCATTGTTTGTTTTACAATATCTTAGAAATGCAACAACTATTATTATCTTATCGCCTGCTTTTTAAAATATAAAGAAAGGAACATCCTTGAAAGTATGATAACATAAAGGATTATTTCAGCGTTATAAGGCTCCAAAGTTATCAATCCACAATCAATAGAATTGATTATATAAATGTGTGACATCGATATAAACACAAAATTTTGATAGAAAATTAATTAGAAACTAATTTAAAAATAACAAAATAATTATACACCGCTTGTTACAAAACTGTAATGTACCAAATATAAACTTATTAATGAGGCTAGAAAGAAAACAGCGCCCGGCTAGCTCAGTCGGTAGAGCACGAGACTCTTAATCTCGGGGTCGTGGGTTCGAGCCCCACGTTGGGCGAAGTGTTTTTTTTAAACGATGCATTGTATCGATAAGTTCAAGCGGAAAAAAAGTCCATGGCACTCAACAAAAGCAATGGTCTACATTCTCCAACTACCGGCGAATGCTTCCAATTTTCAACGAGAGTTCCTTTAATACCAAAGACTGTGGAATCAAAAGACTGACCAATTTCTAAATTTTTTTTCCTTTTTACTTTGCTATAATAAAAAAATTATAAGATTATAAAAGTCATCAATATAGTAAATTACTGACGGCTATAAATCAAATATTAATTTTGAGTTTATAAAAGGATTATTCTTAGATCACAAATGACACGTTAATTGTGATTCTTTTGCAATGATGCATTTCCGGATACTTTTGTTAAACAAGTGGACTGCGGGGAATTGGAACCCCAAGTACATCAGTTTAAAAATTGTACGGGGACTCGGTTACCTGAGAATTTTGAAAAATCGACGAATATATTGATTTTCCAATTTTGATTGAAAATTGTCCTTGAACCTTTGACTTAATAATCTGAAAATTTCAAAACAATTGGGCAAGTATTTAAGGAGATATGAAATTATTTTGTCTAACTCGATATCTGGTGCCACGCCCACTTCCAGTATTTACATCAAATAAATTTCATGTTAAAAAAAGCCAAGCTGCTTAATTCCCCCCCCCCCCTGAAAAAAAAAAAAAAAAAATTGTTTAATATTGTAACGATTAAAACTTTATTATTTATAGTTTTACTGTTTTCTTTTTTCTATTCGATTCAATTTCACACTGGTTATTATAATAATCTTAAAAAATTACTAATTTCAATCAAATGGTCTAGAATATTTGCTGTGTATTAATAAATATGTAATAAGCAGAAGTGCTAAGCATTTAGTAAATATTTTGACGAAAAAAATTTTTATCGGACAAAAAAATGCGAAAATTCTTTAATTTTTCTAATAATCTTTATATATGAAATAATCCCCCAATATTAAAGTATGTCATTAATAAATATGATAATAATATATATTAATAAAATTGATATATTGCCGCATTGAAAATAGGCAGTTGACTCTCCATGGCCGAATGGTCATAGCACTGGTCTCTTAATCAAGAGATCGTAAGTTCGAATCCCGTTAGAGACAATGCGGTTCACAGTCTGTGTAAAAAATTAATTCCTTGAATTATGTTTTCCTTTATTTCCTTTTCCAGAAGATTCTGGACATTTCTTTAATTTACCAGAGAAGTGCTCTGGACTTTTCTGACTGTCCCCAGAAAAGTATTCTGGAACTTTCCCTGCTAGTATAAAAGCAGAAGATCTGTCAGTCACAGTTCAGAGTTGAGTTAATAAATTGGTTTAGCTCTACTTCTTGTGTGTGTCATTGAGTTCCACATTAAAGAACCTACTTGACAATATTAGAACTAACAAATGGCATATTATTGCTTTGAGAAAAAACACACCATGATATGAGCTGTTTTTGTTACAATTTTTTTTGTGTTGAAAACTTTAAAGCTGTTTATTTAGGTTTGCTTTTTTCCACAATTCTGTCTGCTATAAAATGTTAAAAGTCAATCACATTTTATTATAATTGCATGAAATTTTTTCTGCTCACTCTTAAATACATGCTTAATACAATTAGGAATGGATTTGTAAAAATTTTGATTAGAATTACTTCTAAAAATGCTCAAAGTGTAAAAAATCGCATATTTTCCAAAAAAAAAAAAAAAAAAATGTACAAAATTTTGATCAACTTTTTTTTTAACTCAGAAACTAATACTGATATTAAAATAGGATCTCTAATTCTGTTAAACACAGTGTAAGGTCCCTATAAAAATTTTGGGGTACCAAGTCCCCTTAAATACTAATTAAATAAATAATTTTTTAGAAAATTTAAACTATAATGACTTTAAAATATTAGGATTTCACAGCAAGTTTACTTTGAGTTATTAAAACCATTGTCAAATAGATTAAAATATAATTAATAATCTAGTTATAATATATTGAAATATTAATTATTCATTTAACTAGCTATAAAGAATAAATAAATAATCACTAAATTACAGAGATCAAAGAATCAAAAGTTAAAATAAATCATTAGCGTCTTGATTAAACTAATAATTTTGAAAAGTGAATTGGAATTGTCTAGTTATCAAAAGAGAGGACTCGTAATGTTTGAACTGCCTGGGAGTGGAAAACGCTTTAATTTACAACTATTCTTCCGTCTTGACGAGTGTTAGATTCACACTTTAAAAGAAAATGCCAAATTTTGCACGCCAAAAAAAATTTCTTAAATTTTGCCATTAGTAACCTCGAACGTGCTGTTACCGATAATTTTATTTTTTCGGTTTTTATTTTTCATCTCGCCTTCTATGCCCTTTATAAAAGAAAAATTCAATTCAATTTGATATTTTATATCTGTTTAGATTACAAATCCATGGCAAAAATATCTAAAGCTAAAACGAATTTAAAGTGAAAATAACATAGCATTAAGACGAAAAAAAAGTTATTAAAAGGTGTTAGTGGCGCAATATCTAAGGATATATGATTAACCAATATGTATTCATTGCTTTTTCTTAAATGATTTCTGTGGATTTCTAAAGCAATAAAAATCATGAGACAGTTTTTTTTTCCTATTTAATTTATATTATTTCTTATGCAAGCAATCAATCGATGCTTTTTGACGGCAATATTATATGCTATATACAGAATGATAGGTAAACTCTTTTAATGTACTTATAGTAAAGTGGCTATGATGAATTTATTGAAACGGATTACATGGCTTCAAACGGCGGAATAATGAAGTTATAAAAAGTTTCAAAAAATAAAGCAGATAGGGCAAAACGTCAGTGAGAAAAATATACGGCGCAAGTATAATATAAAAACCAGGCGGAAGTTGCATGGTATTATCCGTAAAATTGACGGAGATACTTGCTATTCAAATTAGGAACCTTTCCGCATCTTGAAAAAGAGTTTGTCCTAAAATTGAAAAATGTATTTCTGAGATTCCCACCAAATGCATTTTTATGATAATTTTAAATCATTTTTGTTTATTTTCTTTGTTTCTTGGATTTCATTTTGCCGTTGCTTAACTCGGAAAGAATGTATAAAAATACCGGAGGAAACATTTCCAATTTTAAGAAAATCCTTTTTCAAATCGCAGAAAGCTCATTCGCAAATATCTTAGATAATTTGATAAATAACTCTGTGGAACTTTTTCTTGTGTTTTTATTATGATATAGCGTACGTTTTTCACATCGGACGTTTTTGGCCGATCTCTTTTAGTTTTCGAATTATGTTTTGTAACTTTAGTATTTTATCTCTAGAGGCGCTCTAACCTGCTTCAATAAATTCAGTATATTCTTTTTATTATAAGTAAACATTACCTCCTTAGATAGACGAGATGCCATTTTAAATTTAAAGGACACAGAAGAACTTTACCGATCTTCCAGTATATATAATTTTCTTGCTAAAATCTTCATTCGATGTATGACCATTTTATTAGACATATAGAAACTTTATTCTACACTGGTGTGCAAAACTTAAGCAACTGGTAGGTTTTTTGCCATAACTTCACGAGAAATCATCTGAGAGACATGAAATTCAGAAATGAGATACAGCATTTTGTTCTGAAAGAAGGACGAAAGCATAGTTGCTCAGAAATGAATACAATGCATACAGTATGGAATCAAACAAAAAAAAAGGCTTTATTGAACTCATAGTATCGTTACACATGATTGTCTGTCCAAGAGGAAGAACAACAAGCAGATGTTCCTTAGTATGGGATATGCCCTCCCCTTACTGCAATGGTTGCTTCGCACCGTCTCCCCATACTCAGCACCAGATTGTCCAACAGTTCTTGAGGTAAGAGTGCCCATTCCTCAATCAGCATCTGTTTAAGTTGTCGGGTGTTCCCAGGAGGATGTAATCGTGCCAACAAGCGATTCCCAACGCCAGTTGATTTGGAGAGAGGTCGGGACACGGTTTCATCCCAGTAACATCACGGAAAGAGACCGTTTTGTTATTGTCAGGAGGTGATCCTTCCCCATGTGCGTCTGTTCCGAGGTGCCGTTGGATCAGACTTCGTTTTTATGGATGACTATGCACGGCCACACAGGACTCATGCTGTTAAGGAGCTCCTGGAAAGTGAAGATATCAATCGAATGGATTGGCCGGCGTGCTCCCCTGATTTAAATCCGATAGAACATGTGTGGGATGCTTTGGGGAGACGCCTTGCGGCACGATTACATCCTCCTGGGAACACCCGACAACTTAAACAGATGCTGATTGAGGAATGGGCACTCTTACCTCAAGAACTGTTGGACAATCTGGTGCTGAGTATGGAGAGATGGAGAGACGGTGCGAAGCAACCATTGCAGTAAGGGGAGGGCATATCCCATACTAAGGAACATCTGCTTGCTGTTCTTCCTCTTGGACAGACAATCATGTGTAACGATACTACGAGTTCAATAAAGCCTTTTTTTGTTTTTTTTTTATTCCATACTGTATGCATTGTATTCATTACTGCGCAACTGTGCTTTCGGCATTCTTTCAGAACAAAATGCTGTATCTCATTTCTGAATTTCATGTCTCTCAGATGATTTCTCGTGAAGTTATGGCAAAAAACATACCTGTTGCTTAAGTTTTGCACACCAGCGTATATTTAGAAGATATTTTCCTATTAAAAACTCAAAATGCCTGAAAAAATTCGATATAAAACCGATCGATATATAGAAATTAACCATAGTTTGATTTAAAATAAATTCACAGGTCACATCCATCAAATTGTTCAGTGACTAAAATAAGCGCGAGTTCTGATACATGAGACGACGCTCGTTCTATGTATTTGAAATTCAATGGGATAGTACTTCAACCGATTTATGCTCAAAAATTATCTATACTTGGAAAAAAAAGTGCTCCCTTTCGTTTGTTCCTTCTTTTTGCAGCTTGTAAATTAATCTCACGCACTTACAGACATAAAACAAGTAGTCCTAATGGTGACTCCCTGCGTCTTGAAGCCCAAATTATAAAATTTAGTGTAGAAAATTTTAATTTAATAATTTGTATTGCCCCCGATGATTTTACGCATATATTTTTATATAGTACTGTTTGTTTCACCACCTCGAGACTAACACTCTCTGACGATTATACTTCAGTAAGGAGTGGTACGCAGAAAGATAAGTAATTATTATTCCTAATTCCGCGAATATTCCGAGATCGCCCTTTTGTTAAAAATGCAAACATCTCCTCCTTTCATTTTTCCTCTTACCCCTTTTTTTGACGAAATAAATGTCCCTTGAGGCATGCACAAAGGCGCTGAGGATTTTTTGAGCCCGAGAATGAACAATAGTACTGTTTCTGATGGATTTTGTTTTCCTTATGCAAAAGAAATAGTCCTGCAGTTTCGATAGGAACAAATATTTGCTGTTAGAATGGCATTCGTTTTGAATCCCCAAATTCTTTTATAGAATACTGAGAAATTTTTAAAAACTAGCCCCTTATTAATGCCAAAAAAATACCTGTGAATGGCATACTAGTTTCATTGTCCTTTTCAAACATTCTGAATTAACAAACGAAACTTTTTTCCTGAATTA
>JAPMOR010050088.1:0-15513 GCA_026543865.1 Argiope aurantia | reverse complement strand
TTTAAAAAAATAAATTACTCGAATTTGAAGAATTACAAATAGCAATACAATGCACTGCAGAGTCTCTGCTCCTAATAGATATATCACTATAATTTTTAAATATTCCAGAACTTACATTTCGGTCTTTAAGTCGCCAAATTATCGGCATGTCCAGGGATCATTGATCTGTTATCAGCGCGAATTAAGATTATCAGTAAATTGGGTTTTTTTAGTAATGCAGTAATATTACAGGTAGCAATATTATATATTTGTAGGAATATAGTTCGTATTTTTTTTCCTATACATATCGATCATGTCAAGTCAATGTGACAAAAATTTCGTAAATGAGGCGTAAAATGCTTTAAAAGATAAAAGAGGTATATATTAAAAAAGGATCATTTAGCAAAATGTATTCTCTTAGTATTTGAGAAATATGTGTCACACTTTTCTCGATTTTAATGCTAATACACTACGTCTAAAAAGAGGTTTTTGCTTCTTTCTTTAGGGAGTACATGTCAGTGAAACATTTACTTTGGCAATATTCTACTGATGACAGCATTATTGTCAATATTTCTCCGATAAAAGTCCGCTTTGTCACCTATGTCACCTTTTGGTTATGAAATCATCGTAAAAGCATTCTTTATTAAGATAACTAATGCTACAAATTTGTATGTCATGAATAATGCAGTTCACCGTCATATTCGTAACATAAATGATATTACGATTTTAACTACTGTAAGAAATGTAATAAAACGATTTCACCTGATGAGAGAAATGTTGAATCCTTATTGACAGATAGGTATGAAAGTGCTGGTACATTAAATGCTGGAACATTGAACAATAATTTTTAGTACAGTGGCTTTCATTTTATAAAAATTTTAAAGAAATTTTAATTTTGAGTTTTATTACTTAATAATACTCGAAATACTTGTAAAATCGTCATAATACTTGTAAGAAATATCATAGAAAAATTGCATGATAATAAAACTAGGAATATAAGGATTAATTAAAGTCAAAATAATCATTAATTGTAAATTAATTAATAAAAATAATTTTTGTTATTACTTATGGCACTTGCCACGGACAAGCCCGCTGTTCGAAGACAGCCGATTTAAGCCTGAGGGGGAGCGCCTCTTGTTTTTTTTTTATCGCAGAACTAACTAGGGCCAAGAGTACGACTAGACTACACACACGTCACAACCCTTTTTACTCGGCGGACTTCATACACTCATCCACAGATCGTAATTCAGACTTGAATCAGAGAACGATCAACAATCACCCCTAATCCAGCACCCCCAATGGCATCACTTTCGACATGGAGGACTTAGTGACCACTACAGATCAATACGCGAGTTAGCCACCAAGTGGGAAAATTCGGCCGATGGGGTTTGAACTCGCAACCTAAGGGACGCTCTACCAAATAGGCTATCCCGGCCTAATTAATTATCTTAGTATTTGGGAGGTGTGGAACTTGCTTTCATGCAATAAAATTTTATAGAATTATTGACTTAAAACGTAAACATTTAACGTATTTTTAATAAATTCAAAATATTTTTATTTCTAAAATCATTTTCTCGAGGAACAACTATCACGCTTCAAAATATGCATCTGACGATTATGTTAGCTATATGACAACCGATTTATGTTATAGAATGCTAAAAAAACAACTTTTATTCCTTATATCAAATATTAATAAAATGCATCACTCTGACCTCATAATAGACAGCGGTAAACATAATTTTAAAGTGAATTTTTAAATTCAGTAGTTTAAAATTTAAAATAACTCCCTAAGCGCTATTTTTGCATAGTTAGCAATGTTGCGTCAAAGGAATAACACCAACAGAAAGCGGGAAAGGAAACTTGCATGTTATTGCTTCACTTATCTGCTTAGAGAAGTTATTTGACAATAAAGAGTGCCGATAGATGGCAGCATATGTGTAAACTTTGTGGAGCCTGAGTTTTGAGATGAAATATTGTGAAAATATTGCATTCTAAATATAAAAATTGTATATAAATGTCATTAATGATTAGGATTTCATAGACAATCCCAGATGAAACAATCATGTAGATATATTTTCTATTTCAATAACACAATTTTTGAAATGTTATAATTATTTTCGTACTTTTTTTATCATATATTTTTTATAAAACGTTTCTCCATTATCCCAAAACTGTCTTCCATAAATTTCTAAATTAGGTTTTCAGTATCATTATTTTAAAAGATTTTAGATTACTTGAATGGCAGTCACTTTCATAACTAGTGAGTTATAATAACAGACGTGATTAGAAATTTAGTTTAAAGTCGTAGTGAGTGTCAAAAATATTTTACTAAATCAAATTAATTAGATTGATTGACTTTATACAAATTTAGAGTTTTCTCAACAGAACATTTATTGACTCAAACAATCTAAAATATATTTTCTAAGCAAGAAAATTTTAAAAAATTTCAACTAAAAAGGTATGTTTATCTCTAACGGTTTATAAATTATCCAGTAATGGAATGAAATTGCTGCAAAATACTTGATGTGGATAAAACAGAATATAATCATCAATGTGCTTTATAAAAATTTCGGACAAGGTTATTTCACAATGAAATAGAATATAATCTAAGAAGAATGTAAAAATGAATAGAATATAACATAAGAAGTTGACATTGGTTTCTATGAGCGAATCTGTAAAAATATCTTCCTTCTAATATTGAAATATTTGAAAATGTCTGACGCAAAAAGGGCACTATTCGAACCAAACCTTTTGCATTTAGCAGAATTTTTTGCAATAATTTAACATATCTTATTCAGAATCATTAATAGTACTCCTGTAAGTTATAATAGAGGGTGCGGCAAAAAAACCCGGACAAACAATTTTAATATAACTTTATTAAAAATAAATTAATTAACAAAATATAACAAATAATAATAAGAGTAGACTTTTATTAATAAATAAATTTAATTGGCTTCAAAGTGGCCACCTTTTGCAGTGATACAGAGGCGCAAGAACTTATTGAAATTTTCAGCAATGGACCACAAGTATTCTGCCTTTAATCCCATTCCCACCGAAGCGATTAATTTAGAGAGTCCAAACTCTTGTCTAGAATAGAACAAGCCCTGAATTTCAAAATGGATCGTACACTATTACTTCATAGGATTGAGATTCGGCGAGTATTGTGCCCACTCTCCAGATGATATCAAGTTCGGAAAATGTGCCTTGCACTCTTGAGTGTTTTTGGTCTTGTAAGCTGGTGCGGAGTCTTGTTAAAATGTCCGTTTTACATTGACGAAGTACTTTCGGGCCCGCGTAAGTACAACAGTTTCTGGAAGGTCCCTAGAAGGTGGTACATTTTTTTTTTTTTTTTACTTATTTTAACATTTTTATCCACAAAAACCAGAGATGTTTGGCCGCTTTCTGAAATTCCGCACCAGACCATGCGCGATTTCGGATGTCGGCGATGTTCAACAACTGCTGAAGTGTTTGGAGCGTATACAGACCAGATCATATCGTTCTGGGAATTACGAGCTTGTTGGACGGTAAAGAGTTTTTCATTAGTGAAAAGGAATCTCTTTCAACACTGACTTGCGGCCCGTCTTAAAAGTTTTTGGCGTCTTCGGAGTGCACGAGTTTGTATTCTTCAACGAGTAACTGAACTTTTTAGAACTTGTAAAGTTTTAGTCCTAAATCTATTTTTGCCATTCGTTGCACTGATCAATCCCATATTCCCAGTTCACGAGCGTCCTTTCTCATGGAAACCCTTGAATTTCATTGAAGTAGCTTTTTGATGACCTTATGGCTATTTAAAGTGTTTACTTCCTGGACTCTGACCATCATTGTCAAGGTCATTGAAACGATAGATTGCATCACACTCTATTTGGCGAGGCATATTAAGCAAACGAACGATTTTACATTGTCGTTTCTTTTGCTTAAACAATTCTAAAGTTACAGATCTTTTGCTTGGCATTGTAAAAGAGCCAAAAAACAATAAGTAAACCAAGAGATATATTATAAAATATTTTATAATTGAAGTGATGGACAAAAAAAATCAGCACAAATCAAAAGGAAATTAGTTAACTTCTATTCTATGATGCAATAATTTTGTCCGAGGTTTTTTTTTTTTTTTTTTTTTTTTTTTGCCGTACCTTGTAACTTTTGATATTGACATAATTAGTTTGAAAATATTTTTATTTAAAATATGGTTATATTTATCTAGCCAGAATTCAAAATTTTTCAGAAATATTGCAATTTGATTTATCGATGCGGAATATTGTTATAACTAATTATACTTGAAAGGATTCTTTTCGTGAATCAGTCTTTTAAAAGTTTAGGGCTTTTTAAGTCAGTTCTCTTAAAGTTCTCAGATCAGTCAGTTCTTTTTAAATCAGTCGTACAAATCAAGAAAGAAAAGTAAGTGAAATGAAACATATCCTTGAGAGCACTGGCGGCTCCAAACCATAATTTTGCCCATTAGCTTTATAATCAGGTTGTGGTAGACTTCTAAGTTATTATAGTAGCCACTTATTTTGTTCTTGGGAAATATAAATATATTCTTCGTTCCAAGTCGTTACATGAAGAACTGTCTGCGTCATCTAACATTTAATAGCACATTATCAATTAAAACTTCACTTTCTTATCTCTTTCAGGATTTGTAGCTGATTGCAGCATTAAAAAGTTAATAGAATAAAAATTAAAAATTAAATTCATTATGATTTTAATAAAAAAATTTGCGAAAAAAATTAGGAAGTTTCATTTTTTTTAAATTTAAATAACGAACGCAAAACAAATCATTAAATATTAGTATTAATTGAAAAACGATGTAATTTCATTGAACCACTAATGAAAGAAGTTGGAGCAAATAAGGCAACAAAATTGATTTTTTTTTTTTAACATTTTAAACCTATATTCTTACATTTGAAATTATTTTTGTGCAATGATATTTCGAGAATTTAGTCACAAAAAACTTCAAAATTTTATTTAATTTTTAATTAATGATAGTTAAGAATGGTATTTAAAGAAAAAACTTTCCTGAGAAAAAAAATGATGCATATTTTTATCTTTTCACAATATACTTGTAATAAATCCAATTAATTATTGGGTTGTTAGGAAAGTAATTTCGTTTTTTCCCGACAGGGGATTTAATTGTATTTTTTTGCACCCAACTTCACATTTAAGCCGTATAATTTTTATATGCTTTGAGAGCTCATATAGCAAGGCTTGTGTGTGAAAAATTCCAATTAATTCTACGCAGTAGTTTTTGGTTGGTGCCCTTTTAAATATGGAGAGCGATAAGCAGCATTTTCGACATATCTTACTGTTTTACCACAGAAAGGGTAAAAATGCTGTTCAAGCTAGAAAGAAATGGACCGATGTGTATGGAGAAGGTGTGTTGACAGTACGCCAGTGCCAGAACTGGTTCGCTAAATATTTTAGACGGTAAAACCTTCACCTCAAATGAGGAGGTCAAAAACCACCTCGATCAGTTTTTTGGCAGTAAAGACCAAAACCTTTATGAGCGTGGAATCATGCTACTACCAGAAAGATGGCAAAAGGTGTTGAACCAGAACAGCCAATATATAATTTAATAAAGTATTTGTTTATTATACGAAAATTGTCTTTCATTTCCACAAAAAAAAACGAAATTACTTTCCGAACAACCCAATAGTTAAATCCGATTAAAATTTCATTCTCTATATCCAGTGTACATCCGCGCACATGCACATTTCTCCTATATTGTTAGTAGAAAAAATAAGTTTAATCTTTATCGGATATCTTTTTTTTATAATTCTTAATATATTTAACTTATTTTAATTAAAATAAGCATTCGTCCATTTTTTCAATAGCAGAAATGTCAAGTCAAATTGATGTATTTATATTTTTTGAGCGGTGAGATGTTATAATCTCGAAATCAAAATTCATGTACTTAAACCTAAAGACGAGGCATTAATATTTTAAAAAGTCCAAGAGTACAATGAAAGTTTTTTATAGTACTTCTACAAATAAAATTAGTTGATATACCAAACACAGGATGGAATTCCTTTCATGTATAATATTTTAAACGTAAAAACTTATTTCATATAAAATATTATAATATACAAAATCTTTTTATCATCTGAAATTTTTTTTATTAAGATTAGAATATGAATTGAACATACACTTTTTAACGATCACCACAAGTTGTTGTTTTTTTCTACAAGCTATTAAAATTTAGTTCTGAAACTTTTTATTCAAAATCATCATCAACTATTCAATTATTTCATTGAATTTCGAAGAATTAACAAAAATTGAAGAAAAAAATCACATAAAAATTAATTTGATATCACCGAAAAGATACCTGCATTTGCTGTAGATTGCGTGTTTTTTGATCTTCTGATTCGGAAGCTAGTGATGTACAACGTTAAGGAAACCAAGAATGTTAAATTAGGCATAATGGATTCAATTAAAATGAAACTTGACCTTTATAAGCATCGAAGGTTATCAAAAACAGTTAGTATTTTTTTTTTATTTGACAGTCAAAATTTAACCACGGAGTAAATACATTTGATCGAATTTTTTTTTATTACTTTTAATGATTGACTGATTTCTCCATTTATATTATGACTGAGATGGCGAAGATTTTTCATAGGTAGATCGTTTTGTCAAAAACTTTGTGTTGTTCTACTCTACAACCTTTTCTAAAATTTAACTCTACAGAGCCTCGTGTAGCTATTTTGTTCACTTATTTATTTCTATATAAAAGTTTCACATGACTGTTCCAAAGAGCAACAATGAATGTTTGTAAATCCTTTTTTAAATGCTTTTTGGTAAACATTTATAGAAAAATCTACATATGTTACTTAGAATTAATTTAAATTGGAAACTTGGGGAAATGTCAAGCTGACGGTAGTATGAATAGTTCAACCAATAAAAATGCTCTCAAAATATTATTCTGCATTGTAAAAAAATATATATATTGGTAAAAAGGGACTTTCATTTTTATTGCAGAACTTTTATAATGTAATTTGCATCACTTGGATATTGTATAATTCATAATATAGCCATTTAGTATGTTTATTATTTTTTTAATTTGACGGAAAAATAAAAAATAATAATAATTTTCCTAAATTATATATAGCTATTCAAAGCACACACACGATTTTTTTTTTTTTGGAAAAAATAAAAAGATATGCATTATAGGTTTTAAAAAAAGACAGTGGACAGAAAAAAAAATGCATATCAGATTGACCCCTCCACCTTTACCAGGAAACTTTCCCATTTCTATGAACCCTAGATGTTCCCTCAAGCACCCCAAGGGAAATCGAACAGGTGTGGTAAAGGGCGTGACTCCGCAACAGGTCTTCAGTAAGAAACGCCTTGTTTTTTATCAGTTAACGAAATCTGAAATTCAGATTTCTAGATTTTTGCCAACATTTTCCTAAAACAAATAATCTACCGTACCATCACCGTCATCTGACGGAATTAACTAAACTAGGTTTTTGAGAACCGAGTTTTATTTTTATTATCTGCTAAAAATAATGTAATAGACATTAAAAGGGGTGAAGTTTGAAAACATCATCCACCGAATGTTTGTCTTAGGTAGCCTTTACCTTAGTTTAAACTAAATTGGTAAGAAAATAGTATAAAAACTATACTTAGGGGATATTTTTGAGGGGGTAAGGTGGGGAGAGGAGTTGAAATAAGAAATTTTAAAATCTACTTTTTTGTTATTGTTACTATACAGCACAGTTGTTGAAGTAAATGAAATTGAACTATATGGATTGAAAACAAATTACATCTATATATGTCTTTTAAAAATAGTTAATAGTTAGTTAATAAAATCAAATCGTTAGTCCTTTTTTCAATAGTTAATAAAGAATTTAAAAGAGATTCAAACTTCGAAATTGTATTTTATCAGTCTTTATTTTTAAAATTTATTTTAAATTATATAACAGTGATAATGTGTACATAAAAAGTAAATTTAATATGCGCCTAATATAAATTCAATAACTAAAACAATAAAAAGTATTATTATAATATATATTTTAAATATTTTTCAAAGTTTAGTAAAGTTAAAAATATCGTACTTGACTATAAATCGATATTATTGAAATTCATGTTGTTGTTTTTAAAAAGGATTTTGTGCAAAAAAGAAAATAAATATCCCGATGTTATTGAAGGAAAAGGTTAAAATCTCCATTAATATTTAATTAAGAATAAAATCAAATTTTTGAAAAATTACCTCTTAGTGAGCATTGCCCAAAATGTAACTATGTGCTAAATATTAGCTTCCGCTTTAAAGTTCTGCTCGGCTGAAGGTTTTGATTGATTTTTTTCTTCTTGCATGTCACATAACATAATTCATAAATATTGTCACAACAATGATATTGTCATTGCCATTAGAAAAAAGTTTAATTCATTAGACAGCATTGTCGTTTAAAAGAAATTGTGGTTCATTAGGCAACATTGTTCTATAAAGAAAATTTAGTTCATTTGACGACATTGTCATGCAAAAGAAAATTTAGTACATTGGACAACATTGCTCTGTAAAAGAAAATTTAGTGCATTAGACAACATTGCTCTGTAAAAAAAAATTTAGTACATTAGACAAAATTGCTCTGTAAAAGAAAATTTAGTACATTAGACAACATTGCTCTGTAAAAAAAAAAAAAAATTAGTACATTAGACAACATTTCTCTGTAAAAGAAAATTTAGTTCATTAGGCAGCATTTTCCTGTAAAAGAAAATTTAATTCATAACATTAACATGTATAATAAAATTTAATTCATTCAATTACATTGTCATGTAGAATAAAATTTAGTTCTAATTATTATTTAACTTCCTTATCTTGTTCGGGCCAGATATTAGTACAATCTTAAGTAGTGTGAGATGCTATTATAATATCTCATATCGATAGAAATGATCGATTCAAAGTTGATGAAATTTAGAATGTTATGAAGCAGAAAATCATTTATGGTATTATGCTATGTAATAAACTAAAAGCATTGAGTCTTTTAAATTCATTAAAGTATATAAATACTCACAAAATTTTTAGTAATTAATTGGTCTTTTTTTGTGCAAAAAAATAGCTGGATGTGGCATAAAGTTCAAATAGATATTTTAAATGTTTACCTTCAGTTCGCTGAATAATATGAGATGTAAATTCAAAAATGTTTTTATTTATCTTTAAATGAATCCAGAAATCTAGTTAAAATTAACTACCCGAATAAAACAAAACTTAAAATTGTTTCTAGTTTTCAGTTAAAAAGAAATACCATTGAATTAGCCTTTTTTAAATAGAGTAAAAACGTGTATCATATTATTCTAAATGCTCACATCAGAAATAAAAATGTATGAAAAGTAGTGTAATTGCTCTGTATTTGCATTACTTTGAAATCGTGATTTTTTACGTATTTGTTAAGTTAATTGGCTTTAATAACATTTTAAAAATGTATTAATAGACGTTTATCAAATTGAAAATTAATTTTCGATTAATCGTTCAAACTATGTTAATTTAAAAACACCTTAAGTTTCAAAACTAAAGTAAATTTTTAAAATAATGCCAGAAATGATATTTTCTTCGACCTTTAAACATAACCCGTCTTTCGGATGCAGAAAATAATTTCATTACAATATCAGGAGTAGAGTTGCTCTTAAAAGTCATAGGAACTAGAAATAATTTTGGTTAACATTTTTTTTTTTTTTGTTCAGTTTGTCAGAATCTAAGAGAGCAGAGTTAAAAGTCAGATGAAGTATCTACTTCTAGACGCTTAGTTGAGCAAAACACGCCGAAATATCTTTATCGGTTATATTATCTTCAAACTAGTGGAATGGTCCTACCGAAAATTTTCTCGCGTATTCTTTCATTAAAATCTTATCTCCCTTCTTTCGCATAAAATTTTAGACTTTGGAGAAGGCCGCGAATACCTTGCATGGCATTTGTGAACTATAGTTACAAAATATAAATATTTGGTATAAATCTAGTATTTTTATTAAATCTATTTCGAAAGTATTATTTTGACGCCTTTTTTCTGGTCGATTGATGTCAAAATTTGACACGGAACTATAGTTGTAGTCATAAAACATCATAAAAAATTTCATTGATTAATTGTCATTGTGTTTATGAGTTACTGTGTTTAAGTGCATGCAGAAGTACAGAACGACAGATAATCAACCGTCACATAAATTTGATTCAAAAGTACATATATATATATATATATATATATATATATATATATATATATATTAGATGCTAAATCTGGGCACCAAATTTTAGGCACCTAGTTCTTTGTGTTTTGTAGTTATAGAGTTCTTGGAGTTCATTTGTGCTGGAAAACTATCCAGACAGATTTCTTGCAGATAGTTTCCAGACAGACAGAAACCTACAAATTCCATCGTAATATCGAACTTCAGTCGTCTAGCCCAAAGAGTTTATGGGTTATTTATTTCACAAACAGAAAGAAATGATACCAAAAAAATAAGTTTTCAGAACCTGAAGATTTGCCAAATACTCGAGTTGTATTTTTTGACAATTACACTACTTCATCTATATTACGTATATAGGAAAGTGAAAAGGGTGTTTTGTTAAATTTGAAAGTAAGAATCAATTGTAATAACAAATTTTTTTTAACTTCAAAAAAATAGCTAATTGTTATTACCATGTGTATTTCAGCTTTTCTGCTTTCCTCAATTTTATCTTAGTTTACTTTATACAAGAAACCTTACCATTATAAGAATGTTACAGTAAATCGGAAATTTGAAATAATGTGGATCAATTTACTTTTATTATGAGAGCATAAATTGACTATTTTCACTCATTTATCCCTTACAAATAATATATGTACTCAATAATTCTCCAATTATATCACTTATTGAATATAGAATAACTTTAAAATACCTTAAAATTAGTCACCATTAAGAAATTAAAAGCCCTTCACAATTCTAAAAATGGATGCTATTATTGCAACCAAAGCAAAGCAAAAAAAAAGATTAACTATGAGCATCACGTTTCTTATAGTTAATGTCTTCCCTTCTTTTTTCATTAATTTATAGCGAAACGCGATTATGATTCCTTATCAGTGTTTGGTTACGGAAGCCGCGCAGACATTAATAAAGAATCACCAACGAAGAACATACTTTTTGAAGCCCCACCTCAGTCGTGAGCCGTGATTTTCCGAACCTTTTTCTCATTATCGTGATAAAAATCTCACACAAAACTGGCAGGAGAGCAAATATTGAGAAATCCCACGTTGTTAACCAGAAAATTCACCTTTTACCGCTCTCACGACAGTTAATCGACGCCGAGCGATCCTTGCACATGCCTACCTCGATTATATCATGTACCAGACCAATTACTCAAACCTGCATCTTGGGTAATGAAGTTGGGGAAAAGGGAGCAAATTACCTTTTGGGCTAAACGATGAAATCAACTCCTGATTTGTTCATAGTTTACAGACTGTTCTGAAAAGATTCGACACAACTAAAATGGCAAATTTCTGGTAAAATTCAGATCATAATTATTTGCTGTAATATTTGGAATTAACTGTCGTGATCTTCCAAAGCATCAATAATTTGGATCAAACGACTTTGAGGCTCATATAAATGAACTTTAAAAATAGTTTAATAGCTGCGTTGTGATATGTAATTAAACATTTGAAATTTCAAAAATATCCTATCCATGGAATTTTTTAAAAATGTGCCAATAAATAAAAGTAAACTTCTTTTTTCTTTTTAGGAACAGAAGTTATCTGGTGGTAAAATCTTAGATTCAGGACAAGATAATTCAAGTTGAAGCCCAATTCCATAGGAAAATTGCATCCAAATCCGCCACGAATCTTGATTTCGGGACAAAATAGTTCCTTGAAGTCCAATTCAATAAGAAAATTGAACGCTGATCCATCCCGGATCCCATTTTGTTACATCCAAATTTGTCAGCACTAATAACCTTCTTCAAAACAGCAAGTAGATATTAAATCTAATCTGTTTTTTGAGCTGCACATAAGAAAACAGACAAAAAGCAGATAAAACATTCTCGCCCATTATGCGGATTAATATGTTTAGTTTGTATTTCAATTACTATTGTATTATGATTGAATTTCTCTGATCTCCTCAGATATCGTTGATTAACAAACCAGTGATGAAAATGTCTCTACGAAACGATGAAGAAGAATATGGCTTTTTGCACGCTCAGAGTAATTTTATACTACTATATGTTTCATTCTTCATATATGGAATATAAACAAATATAGATATCACTTATGACGAACTAATATCTGCGATGATATTGTTTCATGCGGTGGAGTGAACTTTTAGCGAAATTGTGTTCTCTTTGAGTCAGAAGTTAAAACTAACTGACAGTAATCACCATATCAATTAGCAGTAATTCGGGAAAATATTATTTTACATTATTAGCTGAAAGAATGCGTATATGTCAGCATAGACTTGTTGGTAAATTTTTTTTATTTTATGGTATTTCTATACGATTAAAAAATTAATTTTTGTGCAATATAAAAAATTGTAATATATAAAAATCCTGAATTTAGTTTATTATTTTTATGTCTCCTTTTTTATTGAACAGTTAACTTCTGATTAACATATTGGGCATTTTAAAGAAAAACTTTAAAAAACGAAATCTGGCATGAAATACATCTGTTTTTAACCTGTTTGATTAACATCACACGTTGATTGTTTACTTAAGTTGCATTAATGCTCCAATTTTATTGTTCAGTTAAGTTCAATAACGCTCCATTTTTAAATGCATTGTTTGGTTATTATTAATATATCAATTTGAGTTATTTTGTAAATTTATAATAACATCCTATTTCACTTACTGAGTTAAAATATATTCTTATCACATATCGATTGCTCATTCGTAGTCATATTAATATCTCATTTTAAAACAATGCGACAACTATTAGTCCCATTTCTATAATAAACATGATATTGGTTAAATTTCAAAATCGCCGTGATGTGAATCATTTGGCGCTTCCGCACGTTTGATGTCTTCTAGTTCCATTTTTAAAAAAGTGATGTGAAATTTTGCAAGAAAAAAATTAAATTACATTTGTCAGTTTTAAACATTTTTAACAAAAGTAAAAGTAATATTGCAACATTAATACGAGTATTTCTGATACTCATGTCTAACAAGTAAGTAAGATTGATTAAATGCATAACTATAGGATGGGTGCCAACGCTGGCGTTACACCGGTGGTAAAGAACTCATTAATAATTGCTTCAAATAAAAATTAAAATTGGCAGAGAATAAACTTTGCTAATTAAAAGAACAAGGACATTAGGCAGCATAATCTAGGTGCAAAAAGGCAACAGAAAAAAAAGAAAGAAAAAATAAAATATACAAATTTAATTAATTAAAAAAAGAAAAATGATAGAAAGCGAGGAAAAGAAAAAGGGTAAAGAATACACATTATAATATTAGTTGTAGAAAAAAATTGAAAAAATGAAAGATAATAAACTCCGATAATTCACCTAATTTGATCTACTTTTTTATTATCAATCGTAAGAGAGTTATAGTGAAATGAAAATGCAAACCCGCATCCCACCTCGTTTCATCCCCTCTGAGTTGAAAATGGCGTCTAAAGATATCTACGTCTATCTACAAAGCCGACTAAATTTTTCTCTCTTTGTGGAATATACCATTCGTCAGTTTAGACGATAATCCGAGATTCATTATTATAAGTATCATGGAATCTTTTTAAGATTATTTTAAAATTCACCATCTAGCAGTACCGCACGGTGGAAACAAAATTTAATTTAATTCATTGATTGACCAATAGCATTTGAAATTGTTAAAATGGGTCGTGTCGGCGAAAACACTAGTGTATAAAATCTCAAAACACATAACTCGTAATGAAATGAATAAAAAAAAAGGATTAAAAAATTAAATTATTACAAACATAAATAAATCATTTTTTACAAGGTGAAGGGTTTGATTAAAGTTAATAAAGAAGATTTTGTAAAAAGTAAGAAAAAGGAAATTAATAAAAAAGAATTAAAAGAGTCAATAATAAGGAGTAAACAAAATCTAATAATAGGACTAAAATTAATAAATAAAAGGGATTAAAAAGAAAGTTAATTAAAGAGAAATATTTTAAAATAAGGTTAAAAAGAAAGACAAGTGAAATAAAAGAGAGTTTGTTAAAAGCTAGCATGATGTTTTTATGTAAAAACGGGATATGTTTGTGTGTCTCAAACTAATTTATAAAAAGTATTATACTTCCACTCATAACAAAATCAAAAATATCAAGATTCTTGAAAAATATCTAGAAGAAGGATTTTAACAAGTATTGAGACAAGGTCACTAAACAACGTCAACAAAAAATACCAAGAAACAATTTCTTATTGAAGTAAAAAAAGTTTATTTTCATTAAAAAGTAATGCTTATGAATTTTACTTATAAAAAAATAATTTTTGTCAAGTTAATAATAAACGTAACAAGGTGGACGAAAATGGCTTTAACTATTCAAACATAACATTTACTTATGCAGCCGCGATGTAAATAAATTCTCTTGACGTTTTAATATGCCTTTTAACTAATTTAGAATGACGTCATGTATATTCTATTCAATTATAAATGAATTAAATGCCTTTCCGGTCTTTTAAAGATGTATTAAGAATTGCCAGAAGATGAGATATTCAAATTACATTATTGTTTTTGACAGCCTTCATAAAAATTTAAGTTTGATTAATCGAGTTATGCATCTAATGAATGCTAATTTCTAAAATAATTTCCAATTCTTCGGGACAGTAATGCATTTTTGGATCAATAGAATTCATTATGTATTTAAATGCACTCATCGATTCCCTTTAGATGATTTCTTTTTGATATTTCATCTTTTTGTTGTATTTTTTAAATAAAATTTAATAATAAGTTTTCTTTCTAAAGAAAGAAAACTTTCTATTCCAAAATCGTTTGCTCATTATCAAAAGTGTTTATATTTTAAGATCTTAAGCTTGATTTAAGTTACATACAGTTAATTTTTTCTGCATTTAATAAAGTTTAGGAAATATATATTTACTTTATTTAAATCAACCTTATTATGACTGAAATATGTAGCTTTTATGGCTGTTAATTTATTTATATGTAATGCATTTATTTGAATTTTCTTCTTGTAATTTAATAAGACTAAAAACATTTACTTAATGGAATCAAATCTTATAAATAATTGCAAATATTGCCTAGAAAATATATATATTATAAAATAAAAGTGGAAGAGAAAATCACAATTCAGATTTATTTTCTAATTTTTTTTTATATTTTAATTTCAACACTGGCAAAAGTGCATGATGAATGGTATAATGGAGCATCACTGAAATTAGTTTGAATTTTATCAAGCGATAAAAACATTGTCACAGATTATGTATCAAATTAAATTTCAAAATTTATTAAAATTGGAAAAAAATAATACGAAATGAAATTGGTATCATTACAAAACTTTTTTTTTAATTTTGTAATAAAATAAAAAATAAATTTTGTGTAAAAATATTTTTGGAAGATACAGCTGAAACGCTTCAAATATTTTCTTACTTTTTGATTAAAATATTTAATTTTTGGAC
>JAPMOR010050076.1:2750-16304 GCA_026543865.1 Argiope aurantia | reverse complement strand
ATTATAGAGGAATATTTTTTTAAAATTTTAGATTTCTTAAATATTAGTATATTAATTTAACTATATACTGATTTCTCAGGACTAGTAGCAAGTAGAATTTAATTTGAGAAATGTTATTTTCAGACTTGATAGTATTCATGATCATAAATTATGAAACATATTTAAGAGAAGACATTATATAAGTGTCAGTTATATCTATATTTAAAACTAGAAAATAATTTTTAAAAATTAAAAAAATGACATTATATTTTACAGAAATTCTATTAATATTATACAAAATTCCAAAAAAACTGTAAAAATAATAAAGAAATAATTGAACATTTATTGAAAGCTGAAATATATCAAAGCTACGATTGAAATTTCTATTTTCTTAGAGTATGTTTATTAGTAGTAAACTAAGTATCAAACTTTGATTTTTGCAGTTCTGGTTTGATAAAAATTAAAGCAGAAAAAAATTTATTCTTATAAAAATTGAAAGACACACAAAAAAACTTATTCTTAGAATTTGTAATTACTAATGCGCAATAAAAATATTAACTATTCTAGTAGAATATTATGCAAAAAAATTTATTTACAAAATATTAATTTATCTGCTACCCAGAATCTGGAATAACAATGCAAAGTAATTTTTACACAATTAAGATGTAAATTATTACAGTAATTGAAGAATGCCGGATGATTTGATATAATTAATTGTATATGGTGTATGATTTATCATGTATTGTTGTCTGATAAGGATTATGTTTTTTAAGCCATGTCTGTCATAATCAAAAAAAAAAATACTATAAGATAAAAAAAAAAAAAGAAAATCATTTTTTAGAATGCTTTGATCGGTGTATTAAAAGGGGTAAACATTTTTTATCAAAACAAAAATTTTAAAAGCGTAAGAAGCAGAGAATTATAGAAGAATGCTATAAACAACAATAAATGTTAAAGAAACAAACGAACGCGAGCCGGCATCCTGACAGAGGGGTAGCGCGTCTTCCCCTTGATCTGGCCGTCCCGGTTTGGGTATGGTTGTTCTTCTGTGTTCTATCTATGATGTATGTGAATGTGCCTCCCTATAAAAAGGGTGTGCAAGCGAATGTGAAGCATGAAGTAGCTAAGTCGTACTCTTAGCCGTAGTTGGCGCTACTGTAAAAACAAGAGATGCTAGATCGGCTTACATCGCTGACATATAACTGCAGGCGGGCTTGTAAAGTGCATAAATCACAACACAACGAGCAAGAACATTTTTCTGATAAAAATTAATTTCCATCATTAATATTATTACAATTCTAATTTACATAAAGCATTTTTATCTGATGCACGCTTTTACGATTTTGGTAATGACGTTTTGATTTCTGAAGGAAAAGAAATATTTCTCCTGTTGAACGCATTGATACAAATACTTTCTAAAACAGACTTCATAAAAACTAAAGATGTTATCAATATGCTCTGATTAGGATTTATTTTTTTTTGTTGTACTAAATATTTAATTTTATTTTTAGTAAGTATTTTGCGTGATTCGAACAGATTTATCCAAGTTAATCATGAATATTTGTTTTCAAGATGCATATCAGTGGTTTATTGTTTTATTAAAATTATTGGCATATTTAAACCCATCATAGCTTTATTCCATGTAAATTAATTAGATTTAGACTTTTTTTCAGATCTCACACTCAGAAATTTTAGTTGACGTTTCGAAATACAAATCAAATTAAATTATTGTTTTCAATATTAAAAGAACTTTTCAAAAGAGAGGTATCTAATAATAATATGTAATAATTCTCAGACTGATTGATCTTCTCACATTTGTATGACGTCAATATATGGACATAAACCACCTTTAATTAATTACTTCTCTATTCAGAATTAGTCTCTGAGAACAAATATTACTACTAATTCAACTAGTATCTACTAATACTGTTAATTAAACAGCTCAGATTTATGAATGACGCTAGGGGAAATTTTGTCTCCGACGTTATTTATTCGATGGCATTTTTATATTTTCAAATTAATTTATATCCTTTCAATGAACAGCTTCTAGGGAAGCCTCATTAATTTTTCCATTCAGTTTCATAAGTAACTTCGAATTTAATATTCTTTTATGTTTCTGAATATAAAGTATACTGAATTTATTTTCCAGTTTTTACAAGGGAAAATATTTAATTACTCTACTATTGAATTAATTGCTTCTAATTTTGATAACATGAAAACAAAATATTAATTTTTCTTACCTGTGTTTAATTCCATTTTTCAATTTCTTAAGAAAGTTTAATTACTCTACTTTTTTTTGCATTTATCCCACAGCGATAACATTTGCTTGTTTGTTTATTTTTCTCTCCAAGATCATTTATATCAGTGCAGTAAATATCAGAAGTTCAAATAACAAATTGAAAGTTCCATGGTATTTCTATAATTTTGTAGCTGAAAATGAAACCTGATAATGAAGGTGATTGTTTGTGATACATTTGAGATCAATTATGTACGTGCAATTTCATTAGGGCATTACATATACAGTGCGATACATATACAGATTACGTATATCGAGCGATCCGATTTACAAATAAATGCAATGATCTTTTGGTTAGTCACCGTTTGGAAAACTGAGAATTTATTTTGCGCTTTCTACAGGATGGATTGATTAGTGATCCATCTTATTCCAATGGCTTCGGAGTGAGAAGAATTTCTATCGTATGTGTATCACTTCTCTTTTTTCAGAAATTCTTTTCCTAGGCAAGCTGCAATTATTTGAGGGTTATTTGCAAAAATTGTTCCAAAAATTCTAATAAAATGATAAACAAATGAGCTAGAATATAGAAAATAAAAGTAAAGGGTCTTTAAAAGATTATGAAAATATTTCAGCTAAAAAAGTTACTCAACTGAACATTTTTCATATGTTAGACAATTTCATGTTAAATCACATGTAAACATTTTGTATACTTCCTTTCAATATTCGAGTTTCAGAGTTTTCCTCTTTAATCAATTGTTAAACATATAACTAAAGCCAGTATCGAAAGTAGTTACTACATGGTAGATCTTTGGTTCCTAAAGTTTGGTTCCTCTTCTAAGTTGCAAGTATTATGAATAATTTTTAATCAGAAAAATGTTTCTGAAATTTTCCAGTTACAAAAATTTTAATGCCAGTGTTTGAGATAATTTTGTACTTATAAACTCTCAGTGTTTGTTCGAAATCTCTCTGTGACAGAGAGATTTATAACATAGTTGTTTACAGTCACAGATAAATGGAATTTGCTCTAAAATTCTTATTGCATTGAGAATCTGTTCTTATTGAGGATTACTAAGTACAAAGAACTGAGTAGAAATGTAGACATCGCATTTTTTTTCAATTTTTTATTTTATTCTTACTATATATTTTATTACACACACACACACACACATGTATATATATATATATATATATGTATGTATGTATATGTATATTCAATTTGCATATTGTTTAGCATATGTATATAAAATACATAAATGCAAATAAATAAAAAATAAGAAGATACAAAAAATAATAATAATGCAAAAATGTAAAAGATGAAAAGCTGGAAAAAATTAGGGGAAATTCCTTTCTTTTTCAAAGTAAAATCACCAGGAAAGAGCAAAATAATGAGAAATATACAATTGCAATAAAACAAAATCGAAATGCATGAATTTTGTTTATTTATTATTGCATATATTTTGTATACATATTTTTGTATTTAGATTTAGATCAAGAAGGACTTTTATTCAATCCCAATCTGTTATTTATTGATACAGAAACATTACCTTCTTAAATTTCTTTGAAACATTTCCCTCCTTCGGAAAATACTCCGTAATAAATTCCATGGGGTGATTTGCATAATCATTTTATTTGTTGTATTCATTTCTTGTATCTGAAAGTTCGCATTTCTTTTTCTTAGGTATCATTTATTTCTTTTCTATGTATCCGCATAAAATATTATTTCTGAAATCCGATTTTGACCTACATTTCCCCAAATCTAAAAAACAAGTATAACTAAATCATTTGACATTAGAAGAACAAAATTATTCGTATTACGCGTCTTCCTTATTTCCATATTGGAATAACAAAAATAGTATCGAAGTATTTTCTCAAATCGAAACCCACATTCTTTAGAAAAATCTCATCTTAAATCAACGATCTGGTGTCAAATCTCTAAGCTGAAATGTTGACCAATATGTAGCAGGAAATGTTATTCTATGCTTTTTCCCTACTGGATAATATGTACGTCCGAGTTAACAACAGAATAGTGATCATTGACTTCTTGTATGTCTAGAGAAACATGTTTATTGTCCCTAGTAGCTGTCACACAACACAAACGTCACTCTGTGTTTTTAAGTGCCTTAAATCTTCTATTCATTTCCTAATTTTTGAATGATCATGATATTCTCTCTAAATATGCAGGTTTGACATTTAATAAAGGTATCTGCAGGTATCTCAAAAATAATCAATACTTTTGAGAGATTTTTGGGGATATTAAATACTTTTAAAATGATTTTAAAAATTCCACCATATAATTTTTTTTAATCAAATAAATGATGAATGTGTATGAATTTTGTATATTTAAAAGCGTTGTAAAAATATTTATATCATCTTTTGAAAGATATTTCTGTATTTTAAGAAAATAATTTGCTCTATATAAATTTTATAAAGAACTATTACTATTTATTTAGAATTTTTTACAAAAGTGGTAAATTTTCTGCTAATGACTCTCTAGAAAGACGCCAAATTAAAAACCTCTTGCTGTTCTGGAATCTCTTTCCTCGAAACAATTCAATTAAAAAATATGGAATAAAATAAGAAATCACTCTGAAATTCACGCAAACAGAATTCTATTTAATCATTATTTCCCTTCAAATTTGAAGATGAATTCTCTTGCACTTTGTTCATAATAAATTAGTGAATTAGTGAAATGGATTATTATTTCAGTTTCTGAAATCTTTTTAAAAATCTTTTTAATTGATTGTTTGTTGAAACGGTAATTATATATATCTATATGCATTTAAATATGTAAATCAATCACTTAAAACTATAATAAGTTTATTTCTGTTCATTCTCTACAATTTGAACCATTTTTTTCTAAAAGGAAAAAGGGTTTAAATTGATGAGAACTATTTTAGGATGATTAATAATATAATTGAAAGGGATGCATTCCATTCACTAAAATTTTTATTTCTTTTAAAATCCTCATGTAACTTCATATAGATACTTTAAATTCGGATAATTGCACCAACTTGACTTCATCTTTCAGAATTTGAATATCTCTTTAAATTATATACTACTAATCAAATTTTTTTAAAGAAAAGATCTAATTTAATTTTTTTTATTAATTGAGCAGAAACAAACCGAAAAAAAGTTATAATCGCCTCCATTTTTTTCCAAGCCAATGACTTCTTATCTCTCTAATTACTTTTCCATCTTATCTTTAAAAAAACGAATTTTTTTCTTAAATAATAAAAAAGCATTAAAAAATTTCTCATAGATAAAACAAAGGTTGTTTCTCAAAAAAAATTCTGCACACTGCTATGAACCTTTACCATAAAACAGTTCTGTAAAAAAATGCCCCATAGTCCTTTTCGGTACTTGAGTAAAAAACAATTAAAATATCTAAGAATATATAAACTGAAGGCAGTATAAGGAAATGAAGAATTGCGCTATATTAATTCTATCAATAGACAAACTGTAATGATTAAATAAACGTCTAAAGTTGAACAACTGGAAAAGTGAAATACATTTGTCACATCTGTGTGTGTGAGGAGGGATGTAGTGAAACTAAAGCGAATTATGTTTTAAAAAAATATTTTTCAAGGAACTTTTTTCGTCTTTAATTGGTTTCTAATTTTGAAAATAATTAAATATGGGGACAGAAAGTAATCTGCATTAAAGTATAAAAAAAATTCACTGTTTAATCTTTAAAAAATGCTCCTCACTCCTTAATGCCTTAAATTATTGCCTATTAGTTCCAACATCTATCTGAAAAAAAACGCATTAAAGAGATTTTCATAGATTTTTAATTTTGATAATTTTTTTCTTTTTTTGAAAAGGTGATATAACAAGATGTTGTAATCTTAAACTTAACATGAGCAAATATTATCAACAATCACCTGCGCAATGAAATAGTGCATGAGCCGTGACATTACCAACTATAAGAAATCTATCAAGTGAATTCGAAAAAGAAATGTCCTATTTTTCACGTACAGATTTTATTTCATTTTTTCGTTCACTTTTCCATGCACATGCAAAATGATCCTATAAAAAATTCGATTTCAAAATTTATTTAGTACCTTCAAGGAAACGTTTCTAAAACATTATTATTAATCAGAAGTCCTACTATGAAGAAAAGGAAATGAAAAAAAAATCTATATCGTCTTCTTTTTTCCCATGAACATCCGCCTTTGGTCGAACCAACATTTTGGTAATAACATTATTTTTTTTTCATCTTTGATATAATTAATATCAATTAATGTGTATTGGAGTTTCAGTTTAAATATGAATATAAGAAAAATTATCAACCATTAGATTTTTGTCAACAACTGTTAGTTTCATTTTAACTTAAGTTTTTAATGTTCTCTATGATACATAACAAAATTTATTCTGTTTTATATATTTAAAAAATTAAATGACATCTGAAACACCGATTGGAAATAAAATGACTTGATAATGCTTCAAGATAAATTCAACTATCTTTATTTTATTTTAAAAATATATTCTTAAAAATCTAAATGCAATAATATTGGTCAAAAAAATGTATTTAATATTGATAAATAATGTAAATTAGATTAATTAATAATATATTGTATAAAGGATGCTATGCTTTCTCTATGCCAACGAAATCCAGACTTCTGTTCCGTTTTTAGAAGCGAACTTCTAGCAATCGATGAGGGGCTTAAGACCATTTTACACGAAAATACTTATAAGAACCTTTGGATTTTTACTGATAGCCACAGCTCAATGGAACACCTTAACAATTGGACCTATGTTGGAGATAAAGCAAGTTTGTCTATTCTTCAGAAGTTGAAGCTGATTTCACTCCAACATGATATTCATTTCCAGTGGATCCCATCTCATGTGGATCTACTTGGTAACGAAATAGCAGACAGGCTTGCAAAGAAAGGAAGCAGCCTAGCGACTTCATCTTCCACTGAGCTCACATACTTAGAACTGTTCTCTCAGGCGAAATTCCTAAATAAGAAGAACTGGATGGTTCCCCCTACTCATGATTGGTATAGAGCCAATTAGCCGAGACAGTCCTTAATTCTTCCTTATGATAGAAAAACCAACACTTGTCTGTCGCGCCTTGCCAGTGGCCACCTTAAATGTCTTTTCTTTTCTCAGGGTGAAAAATTTTACCCTCTTTTCCCGAAATGCTGCCAACATCAGGCTTCTGCTGAACATATTCTAGACTGTTTAGGACTTCTTTGAGGAGAAATTTATTCTTCTCCCTTCCTCGTTTTTGACTTTCTTCTTGTCAATTGATTTTTGAATTTGGTCTGACTAAATCAGGCCATGGAGATTAGCAACAGCAACAACAAAAATAATGAGAAGCATTGTGTACAATATAAAAGTGGGCAGCTTAAAATATATTAAAAATGTATTGAAATTAGTGACAATTTCAGAAATAAGGAAATAGAAATTAAAGTGGTATTATTTTTTTTATTTAAAATGAAGTGAAAATGATGTTAGGAACCTTAAAGTAATCACTTTTCGGAATTATTGGTGAAGAAAATATATTTTATTTGATGCAAATAAAATACTATTCAGGATCCCTGATATGGGAATACTTTAAAGCATTTAAATTAAAGGATTAATTTTTTTTAAAGAAACAATGATTTTTTAGAAACACATTGTAAATGAAGAGTATAGAATTTTGGAGTGTGAGGACCAGACGATTCGTGATTTATACGGAACTGATTCTAAATTAAAAATAGAAACCGATAATGGCGTAACAATGGTACTTTCCAAGTAATTGGAGTTATGTCTTAGTAACGGTAAAATGATCGTGGGCAACTTTAACTTTCTGACAAAAGTCAATATTCAGCCCTCGAACTGCAGAATTTTTAATCGCTACTTAAACATTTAATTAGAGTTGTGTCCCTGTAAAGGACAATGATTATGTGCTACTTTAACTTTCCAACAAATGTAAATATTTAAAACTCCAAGTGCGGAATTTTTAATTGTTTTTTAAGCTCAATATTTGCAGATAGTTCCAATTATAATTCCAAATCAAGGAAATATTGACTAATATTCTTCTGAACTAACACTGCACTGCAGTTTGTAATACGCTCAATTACAGTTGAGCACTTCAAATGTATTTAGTATTCATAGCTTTCCTTGTTTCAAAAAAGCATGTTTATTTCACATGCAAATATTTTTTCAATACTGCAAATTCAATACTGAAAACACTGAAGGTTCAATTTGACTCTATAACTATGCTGAATCTATATTTATATGCATATCAAGCAAAAAATACTCAATATTGTAAACTTTTTTATTCATTTAGATAATTAGAGGTTTTCAGAAACAACATAAAATATTAATTTCTGTCTCCATATAAGATATAAAAAATAAAATGTTCCTTATTCAAAATGTATCATGTGTATCTTTATGAGATATTCTAATTTAAAGCTATATCAAAGTACAAAAAAATGAATAAAGATTCAAAATAATTTTTCCATTTTTAAAGTCTGTAAGCATTTTCTATTCATAAGCATTTATTTTAGATTTCAAATGCATCCTGCGAAATGGAAAAATAAAAAATGTCAAAGGTTCAACGTTGCGTTAAAAAAATCCATAGATTTGCTATAAATTCCTCTTTTTAATTTTGTTTTTAAAATTTCAATTTCGGTTATAAGAAAGTATACGCATAGATTTTTTAAACCCAAATCATGGAATTATCTCTGACTGTGTAATTGACGCTGAAGAAATATCTTCAAAAAAGTTTCCCCATTTTGTTTGTAACACTTTATCTTAAATTGAAAAAAATATGTATAGTCTTATTTACTTTTACACAAAGAAGAGTCCAGTTAAATTGAATTAATTTTAAGGCAAATAATTATTTGGTATAATTTGCCTTATTTTATATTATAATATTATGCTAAATAAATAATTATTTAACATAGGGCAAATAATTATTTTATCATGCATCTTTCTTCTTCCATCTTACATTTATGACAAAATGCTATGAGCTAATTGGTTAAAAATGAATCATAATTTTTTTAGCTTAAAGACTTTCTTCAATAATTTCTTCTAAAGAGGAAACCAAAAAGAATATTTTAGTCATTCATATAATTTTAGAAATTCATAAACAGAAATATATTTCACAAAATAATTACTTTTCGCAATTTCCGAGATTCTAATTCATTTTAATCAAATTAATTAAATAATTTCCTTTAAAGTAATTAATTTTTTATGAAAAAAAGCATCTCCAAGCAGCCGTTGATAGTTTGAAAAATTCAGTGGATGGAAATAATGTTTCCATCCTTTTAAAATCTGAAAATAAAAGAAAAACGTCAAATAAGTTTGTAAAATAATCAGAATCCCCAACTCTCTCTCTCTCTCTCTAGTATGAGAAGAAGAGGGGGGTTCTCAGCATCATATGGAATAAGTTTTCCATTCATTTCAATTTTAATAAATGCGCTTTGGTCTCCTATAATTTTGTTCAAAACATATATCATGTAATAATTTTTGGTCACGAAGATTTTTTTATCTAATATTTCTATCTCCATTTACTCATTTACTTTGCATTAAATCTTCTTAATTCTGTCTCAGTATTCAGGAAATGACAAAAAAAAACACTTTTATATACCTAAAACTAAATTTCAATTTCCTGTAATATATAATACACCATTGATAAACAATAGCATTGATACAGCACGACTGCATTCTCTCCAAATACCGAAATCCGCAGCAAATATAGTAAATACAATTATCTTTTAATCAGGGCAGTCGGACGTTTAAAGGAATTTAATTAGATTCGTCTGCTACTATTTATTATGTACCAATACGGAAAGAGTTCAATAAAGAAACAAGCGAGGTCTGATTAATCACCACCAGAGCGTGCACACAAACCTCATTCATCACTTCAGTAAGAAAGTGAAGTCTCTAATAAATATAGAATTCCAGCTATCTCGTTGTTTCTTGCAAGTAACATTTATGAATGTATTCACGTCTTAGTTCAAACATTAAGAGCTTCTTCAATGGTTTCCAAATTTCGTCAAGGGTATATTTGGTCTCTTGAATCTCTTTGCGGCATATTTTATTTTCTTAAAAAGTATTAAAATTCTTAGAAGGAAAGACTAACAAAATATTTGATGAACTCGATCGTATCAAATGTAATGTTATATTTCTTTTAGAAATTCTCATAACTTAAACAAAACTCTTACATTTGTTTATGATATTGGGCCTTTGGTGCATGTTATGACGAAACTAATAGTCTTTTGAAAGAATGCCGAGCTCTTTGAGCATTTTCATTAATTATGTAATATTTAATCCTTATAACTATTGCTAAAATATTAAGTACCAATATTTTAGTAATTTCTTAAAGTTAAATTACAAATATTTTAAATCATGTAACTATTTGGATAGAAATTCAGAAGATTATTTATCAATCCTTGAATCTTCATCTTATGCAATTATTTTCATTGACAATTAAAAAATATCACTTTGTTTTACTATTAACAAAATCATCCACTTTATAACTACGTTATTTAAAAATGAATTTAATGTTACTCGTGCAAAGTAATGGGCCAAATCAAATTGATTAAAATCCTGCCAAGGATTTTTATTGTTTTAAGATATTCCAGAAATAAAAACGAATATAATAACGAGTTTGAGCGAATACTTAATTTCTAAATCTTTAGCTATAGGAGTGTACTTGTAACTCGAAAAATGCAATGAATGTCGGAAAGAATTACATTATTTCTTTTGTTTTTTGTGTCAATAAATATTTAGCTGAAAAATTACGAACATGTAATTTATACACTGTTCTCCTACCTCATCAGACATCTTTAGTAAAAAATATCTTTTGGCAGTTTAACATTTGAAATTCGGAAGTTTCATTTCTCTACAAAGTAAGCTGATCAAATTAAAGGTCTTTGAATGTTACTAATTTAAACCAATCAATTTCTGATTCGAACAAATGTCACTCGTTGATTGATTAATTTTAAACGAATTGGTCATTGAAATAATCGTGTGTTGCAATATTCATAGTTTCAAAGCTCGATTAGTTTTAGTTGAGAAAGACTAAAACTATCTTTATTGTATCAAAAATATTTTACTCATTCTGTCAGGACCGGGAAACTGAATAAGAATTTTAAATTTGTAGTTTTTTCCATTGAACATTTATTGATTCAAGCAATGTAAAATACAATTGTTTACCTCATTTAATTCATTTTCGTATTGAATGCGTATACCTAAAGATATAGATTTAGCTGCTCAAACATGACTAGATTGAAAACGAGTTTTATAATATTATGCAAAAACTACATATATATTTATGAACTTTCAAATGATTCACTTAATTAACTTCATTTACAATTTAGAAAGCCAGTCATACAAAGAGATAAGCCATTTTGTTAAGCATCACCAGTATTGATACACAGTAAAGCAGTCGGAGGCTCCACAATTCCGGGACAAGATATTTATTTACAATAAAATGATTCTTTGTTTGCAATATATTATTACCCACATTCAGCGAAAAGCATTTTGTTGTCTAGGCAATCACAAGTGTAGATAGAATGTTTCATATTTTATGAGATATTGAGTTGGTAAACGAATAAGAAAGAATGATTCTTTCAAATAAAAGAATAATTTTATTGTTTCTTTATATATTCCATACGGTGAATCTAGGAAAAAACATTGATATTATGGATATGTTGTTTGTTTCAGCAATTTGCAGATTCATATTCTGAGTCAACCTCAAATTCGATGTAATGATAGGATTAGTCTGAATGAGTTTCAGACTTTGGGGCTTGTATCTACAAATATTATTCATTTCCAATATAGAGAATATGTTTTTATGACTCTGCATGTCTATTTTCTATCTTCTGATAATCTTCTCTTCTTTAACAAATATATTTTGTCTAGAGTGGCGGCCAGAAAATTTCTGTAACTTTCTCATAAATTTAAAACAATGAGGTAAAAGAAAAACCTCTGATTTTTTTAATTCTCCTGAATAGCAAAAAATCATCAAAACTCAGTAGTAGAATCGTTCATATCTATTAATCCTAAAAGAGGATGATTGTGTTCTAGATAATACAATAATGCTACAGGCAAAAACATGTCACTTAGAGCTATAAAATTTTGCTTCAAAATATGTACTTTAGAGTAATGTTCTTAAACTTTAATTGCATTTTTAATGAATCAAGAATTAAACGAAAGTTTCATGCTTAATGAATTATTTCTGCAAATATTAAGATTATTCTATAAAATATAATTCCCCAAAACAATTAATAAATCTTATAAAATTCAATAGATTACTTTTTCAAGGATATGAATTTAAGAGTCGTGAATTTTTTAAAAGAAAATTTTGTATCACTTTAAAGTTTTTTTTTTTTTTTGAAGATTTCCAACAATATTTCTCATTGTTTCATCAAATGTTTAACAATTTTCATGTTATATTGAATATTAAAGAAAAAAATCAATTCACTTTCTGACTACATTGTATGAAAGAACAAAAATTGAAATTATAATATTGCAGAAGACAAATTTCAACAAAAAGATTTATTATACAATCAAGCCGTATTATTTTTATGAGATGTCGATTTAAAAGTAAAAAGATCAGTCCATAAAGTTGTCTTTAATCGCACTCTGATGTAATGGAACTTGACTGCATTAAGAAACTTCGTGTATACAATAAATAGGACAAATATAAAGATATCAAAATAATATGGATATACTGTCTATCTCTATTTGATGTTTAAAAATACTCCTTAAGAAGAACATGAACATCATGTTATGCGAAACAGATTTAACTGAAATTAAGTGCAACGAATTCAGGTCTTCAAAAGTGATAAGTAACACCAATATAGCGTTACAAAAATATTAATTCTTATTCTTCTTTTAATACAGTATCCGGTTTAGTTTCAATGGCACATAAAACACTTTAACTGTTCAATGATCACTGCAGCATTACTACGGTATGTCATTTAAGTTTGAACATATTTACTACTAAATATTTGCACAATCTTTTTAAAATAACAAATTAGTTAAGGTAGAAATGATCTTTACTCGAAAAAAATTTTACATTTGGTGAATTTAAATAAAAATGAAATAGATTCTGAGACAAAGCTACTGTTATATAAGAGCGCCCAATCTGTATCAGATTTGTCGGGCAAGGGGTGGCGGTGGCCTTCTATTAGTGTGTATTGAAAGCTTGAAGAAGATTATATAGTTTTATATGTAACCTATATTAACTAACCACGGTTCAAATTACCGGCTCCCTCCAAAAATATGCCTACTGTTGCTGTGAAATTACATATAAATATTGCTAAATTATTCTGATTAATAGTTTTTAACTATGATACATTTATGTAAAACTGATTTAGAACTCAAATATATATATA
>JAPMOR010050075.1:0-24502 GCA_026543865.1 Argiope aurantia | reverse complement strand
AAAAAAACAAATGCATTAAAAACGAAAGTTTAGGAATAAAACGTGCCGCTGCAATAGTTCTCAGATTTTTGGTTATTTGTAAAAGTAATGACTAAATTCAGGATAAATTCTGAGAATAAAAAAAACTTACTGCATATTTTCAATAATAATGATTGTTCTAACTAATCCAAATAAAGATAATGAAAATTAATGACAAAATGTTTTGATCCTTTTTAAAAATTTATTTAAATGAATTAATCTACAGATAATTATATAATTATTCTATCATATAAAATAATTGAGGGTTTGCTTATAAAGTCGAAAGTATACAAAAATAAATAGCCAGTTAAAGGAGATTCAAACATACATTTCGAAGTACTGACGAGTGATATTTTCAGGCTTGATTCATTTATCAATATTTTTAAAATTTAATTTTATAGCAGCGATAACACGTGCACACACCCACAAAAAAAATATATCCTTGCAATGAGTGGGATTTTAAATTCAATATTTAAAATAAAGAAACGAATTAAAACATTTTGAAAACTATTAAAATTAGAAAAAATAAAATGTTCGAGATAGATAATAGAATCACTGAAAAGCATAATTTTTAATTTTAAGGTGAAATAAAATTGTTTTTGAACAATGATATATTTTGAAGTTATTGAAGAAAGTTAACATTTTACTCAATTTTCATTAAAAATTAAAATTTTGAAAAACTATTTGATTGAGTCGGTCATCTAATAATAAATAAGTAGGTGCCAAATATGGTACCTATGTTCAACAGACTGACCTGCAGATCGTTTTGAACGATTTTTTTTTTTCATCACGTGTGTGACATTTAGCAGATAGTATGAAATCTCGTGACAATTACCTAATAAAATTTAAAATAACATTTTTATGTTAAAAAATTAAATTAATTGACCACACATAGTAATAGAAAACTGCAATGAATGACAACATGAAACGGACATTAAAGTTTTACCTTTTTATTATTTTTGTAACAGCTATTCATATTCAGGCATTTCTTTCAGCACCGCATCAGTTTGAAGATCCTACTCTCATAGAATGCTTCGGCCCATTTAATATGGTCGTTAGAGACCTTCCTTTAAACTTCTGAGAGCCAAGGAACTTCGTCTATTCCAACAGATGAAAATCTGAGGATGCTATGATCTTATGATTTTTGTAAATTTTAACGAAATCATATTTTTTAAATTATTAAATTTACTCGTTACTTCGTCTTTTGGTTATATATTTTTTCTGATCAAGTTAATAAAACAAAAATTTTAAGAATTATTTTTCTTAAAAAGTTAAGTTCAAAACACAAACTCTAAAAAAGTGACTTCGTTGCTTTCGTAGTGATTCAGTTATAAAGAGCAATCCATCTATTTAATTCGTAACTTTATACAATGTTTGACTATGCACTTAAAGATTATATAACAAAGGTATTATGATTGAAATTTTAATGTAACTATCAAAATGTATGCTAATGTTCTTTTACATTTATCATTTCGAAATTTATAAAAAATCAATACTATAATCCTACTTTAATTGCATAATTAAATGTTGTTGTTGTTTCTGATGGCACTTGTCATAGACAAGCCCCGCTGACTAGGTTAGCGAATTTTAAGTCAAAATTTTTGCGTCTCTTCTTTTTCAGTAGCGCCATCTAGGTTCAAAAATTAGACTTAGCTACTCACGCGTCACAACCCTTTTTATGGGGAGGACTTCATTCATGCAATTCATTCATTCAACCACATATCGTAATTTAGACATGAATCAGAGAACGATCACCTCCGATCCAGTACCCCCAGTGGTATTACTCTCGACATGGAGGACTTAGTGACCACGACAGATTTATACGTGCGTCAGCCACCACCACACACGGAGAGTCTTCGGCTGGCGGGTTCGAACTCACAACCCAAGGGATGCGAATCCAACGACCTATCAAACAGGCTATCCCGACCTGTGTAGTTAAATAGATATAAGAAGCGAGAAGTGCCTATTGTTAGTTTCAATTTTATAGTTAAAATTGCAAAACTGAAATGAAATTTTTGTTGGTATATTAGTGAATATAAATAGTTAGATTTGTCAGTCAATGAAAAATTAGTTTCATGATAGTACAAGGTACTTAAAAACGTTCATTCTGGTTACAAATATCAGGAACTTCCTTTAACTGCCCGGCTGAGTAATTTTCTAAAATCCCTATTTAGATACGATGTTTGCAAATAAATTCAAATATTTTTCAAAGAAAATGAACGGTTACTATATGTTACACGGTAATAATATAATATAATAATAATCTGTAATTGTGAAAATAAATACTCTAAACTGGGATGCAACAGAAAATGGACTGATTGCCAACCCACGGAAATCGCGGAATACGCAGCTCAAGGGTTAAACAACAATAATAAAAGAAGATTCTAACACAATACAGAAGGCTCTTAAGTGTTTACTTTCTGATATAAGAATTACACAAAGCCAAATTATTATAATTTCTAAAAAAATTTGACCTCGAAATGTTAAAAAAAATCTCCATGTTTAAAACATCCTTGAGTTCGATACACACGTTTAGGAATTATGTCTATTTGTGAACAAGATAACACAAAAATTCATTCAATTAGATGAAGGAAAGTAACGATTTTGCAATTTTTATCCCCTTTTCAATGGACCAAATCCGTAAATGGAAAATTTGTTTGCCCGCATGCTTGTGAAACTGAAAACAAAAAATTCAATTAACTATATGCATGTAATTTAATACACAGATTTACCATTAGAATTTTAGATCAGTATTAAATTTTTAACCAAACTGTTCGAAGGAGAGTTGGTCATTTCTTGGTCTGTATATTCTCTTACATGTGAATAGAAAACAAAACGGCTGAGATAAATAAAATTTAGTAAGCGATCTTGTAGTCAAAATTGCGAATCCATGTCAAATTTTGGATTTAATCTTTGTAAAAGGAATCCGTTTCATACTCAGTTTTCTTCATTTTATTACAAATCACAAAACGAATCATTACCAGGAAAGTCTTGAGTGTGGTGAAGCATTCAATCTTATGGATTACCGTGACTTTCGAGGGTTTGCCGCTTCTCTCTCTACGCTCTCTCAATCCAACTATACATTCAGTTGATGCAAGCGAAAACAGGAGAACGGAAAAAGTGATGATTTTCTTATTATTGGAAAAACTTGAGCAGAAACTTTTTCTGTATATATGAGATAATTTCTCTCTATTACCTGAAGAAAATCCAAGCTGTAGCTTAATAACAAGTTAACTAAATTAAATACAATAACTAAAACAAACTATGAAATATTATTAAATTTTAACACCAAAATTACTTAGTGATGGAGGTTACGAAATTTTAAATTGACTTAAAATGGATATAAACAGAATATGTTTATTGTACATACCTGGAAAATGATACAGAACTATCCTTAGAAGCTTTTTCTTTGCATTCAATTGCACAGCAATAGTTAACCATGGCTTGAATAAGTTTTAAAATCCAACAGTTAAAAGCGAGAAAAAATCTGCCATTGAAATATAATGGGGAACGGAGAATGCGGTTGCAGTGAACACAAATTCTGTCCACAAGTCATGTGATTTTATCTTGTCCTACACCAAAGTAGGGTTGCACTCCCTCTATTAGTATCTCAGCTCTATGGCTGAGCCGGTCTGAAATTTAGACAATAAAATTCGAACACGTGATGCCTTCGATATCTGAAACAGGCATTGGGGAGAATATTTTAACTTAAAAACATCCTATGGCTTCGCTTGCAGCAGGAGTGAAAACCAAGAAGCTTCACTAGCTCATTATACGTAAGGATTTTGGAATAACAAGAATGACCTAAGGAAAACTGAAAGCATCCGTTCCTAAAAGTTCGCTACTACAGATTGATGTTTTTCCTAAGAAGAATTAAATATTCTTATTCAATTCAACTAATTCTTCATTTCAGCAGAATTTAGGAATTTCCATTAAAAAAGAACAGCATAACTGTTCAGTAATGCAAACATCGTTCTATCGCCTATTTTGTAATATAAACATCGAATTCTCAAATACAGTAGCCCTCATAATATCCATGATCATCATATTTCTAATTATCCCAACATCGGATTATTGAACATTCACAGACTTATCGAATAATCAATTAAAATTCAAGGAAAGAACAACAAATTGCAAAGAATTCCGTGAAAATGGTAACATAATATTAAAATGAAAGACTGAAATAAAGACAAACGATTTCAAAATGTTAACAGATGTTTTAAATTTTTTATTTTCTGTTCTGGCAAAATTCGTAAACAGACGATTTTAATTCTGAAAGAATTACAAAAGAATAAATATTATCTGTTTATAGTTCACTGTAGTTTAGTTTTAAAAAGTAGTATTATTAGTAGCTATATTATTATTATTAGTAGCAATATATAATTATAGTCTATTATAGTTATATATATTATAGTCTAAAGCAACTATATTATTAGTAGCAATATTTTAATTGTAAAACGCAATTTAATTAAAATCCTTAACAGATGCTTATTTATCGATTATTTTTTATTTACAAAGTTGCTGTTGTAGATGTACAACTCAACAAGTGAAAAAATTTATAAAGAAATCAGTATTAGCGTTACTAGGAAAATAATTCCGCTTGCTTGTTTGGGTTACCATATTGGCTACAAATTTGGTGGCACACTAAACTAGGATTCAACCGCCCTTTTCATGATCACGTGAAACATTCTCTCATTTTATTTACTACTAGCCGCCTTTGGCGACCAGCCGGTTCGCCAGTATTACCGCTAGCTACAATTTTCAATTAAATATTTTAAGTAACTGGTCTCTTAATAGATTCTCAAACAAAACATTTTTAATCTTCAAATTTTGATAGTCATACCAAACTTATACTGTTGTTTAGATCGTTTCGTTCAATTTACTATATATATATTGCTAATTTGTTGTCATTTCCGGTAAAACTTCAATTTTAATTTAAAGTGAAAATGATGAAATTGCAATTAATATAAAGATATTTTTTAATAAAACCAAGCGTTTTATTTTATTTATCATCCTTATTGTTATTTATTTATTACTAGCCGCCTTTTGGCGACCAGCCGGTTCGCCAGTTTTACCGCTCGCTACAATTTTCAATTAAATATTTTAAGTAACTGGTCTCTTAAAGGATTCTCAAACAAAACACTTTTAATCTTCAAATTTTGATAGTCATACCAAACTTATACTGTTGTTTAGATCGTTTCGTTCAATTTACTATATATATTTTGCTAATTTGTTGTCATTTCCGGTAAAACTTCAACTTTAATTTAAAGTGAAAATGATGAAAATGAAATTAATATAGATATTTTTTAATAAAACCAAGCGTTTTATTTTATTTATCATCTTTATTGTTATTTATTAATTATTATTATTATTGAATGTGAGTATTGCAAACAGAATCACTCGGTATTTAAGTCTTATGTTAACTACAAAATATTTTTCATCATTTATCTAATATCTCAAACAATAATTCAACAAGAATTTCTGAGATTCAGCATAAAATTCAGTTTTTAGTTTTGTTTTCAAAAGGATTGAAATGAAATCAATAATAATATTTTGCTCCGGCCTATAAATATATTTCAAAAATTATGAAGTCTAAATTTAATGCAGTAAGGTATCATATTCTGAGAAATATTCTGGACACACCAAATTTTAAATACATGAATGAATGTTTCTATTTTACACGATCAACTAAGATGTATTTATAAAGTTTTAAATGTTAAAAATTTAGAAAAACTCAACATTTTCATAATCTTAGGCCAATTAATCTTGAGAAACCTGCGCGCTGATTGGCGTATTTTCTTTGAAGCGATCGATTGAAAATCTAAAATTATCCTTTTTTTATTGAATAGTGATATTCAAATCTTCATAAATCAGTCAGTTTAAGTGATTGGAAATTAACTCTTAAAAGTCAGTGATTTAGTTGATTGGAAATTAACTCTATGACCCCCAAAAAATCTGTGATTTCTCTTGTGGTGTATGCATTCTCCTTAATATCCGCTTCAATAAAACATTTCATACAAAAGTACTACATAGAACAAACACATCAAAAGTAAACATAACATTTCAATAGTTGCCAAAAACAAAAGAGAGAAAAATGCAATTAATAAGCAGACGATTATTAGAAAAGTACAGATATTTAGACTGGAAAATGAAATTATCTGAAATTAAAAACACGCGCAGACGATATTTTAAAAAGTAAAAATATTCAAACCTGAAAAGGAAAATACATGAGTTATTCCATCAATAAATGCCATAAGTTTATTTATATCTTCATTATTTTATGAGTCATTAAATATCAAAATGGGTCCGGGACTAAATAAACACCCTGTATAGAGAGTGTAAAAGATCATGAAATAATTTTTCTTGAATTTATTTTTTAGAAAAAATAATATTTCATATTTGTTTTATTTCCTACAAACACGTGCCTAAAATTATATTTTTGCAGATTTCATTTCCAAAAAGATTTAATTTATTTTCAGTTAGATCTTTAATCAATGTGATGGCAACACTTTGAAAAAAGCTATTTTTTTTCCATGAATGCGAAACGTGCTTAATCTTAATTTTTATTTTTTACGAAAAAAATTATTGAAAAACATAGTTAAAATATTTATTTAAAAATTCATTAAAAATAGAAATTTAATTTCAAGATTAAAACATTAGTATCATTTAAAAGATAAATTTTTGATCTTTAACTTCATGTAAAACTCTTTTTTGTGCGGTCATATTTTCGGCAGTTATAGCAGAAACACGTCAAAATTTCGCTTAATTTTTAAATAAATAAAATTCTAGTTAAAAATACGAAAAAATAACCCCCATGTGCACATTCCCGGCCTCCAAGGTATACACGTGCCAAATTTGGTAGCTGTAGGTTGAATGGTCTGGCCTGTCGAGCGCCAACATACACACTCACACACATTGAGCTTTATTATAAGTATAGATTATTATTATTGGATATGGGTATTGCAAACAGAATCGCTCGGTATAGAAGTTATGTGAACGACAAAATATTTTTCATAATTTATGTAATATCTCAAAGAATAATTCAACAAAAAATTCTCAGATTCAGCATAAAATTCAGTTTTAATTTTGCTTTCAAAAGGATTGAAATGAAATCAATAATAATATTTTGTTCCGGCGTATAAATATATTCCAAAAATTATGAAGTCTAAATTTAATGCAGTAAGGTATCATATTCTGAGAAATATTCTGGACACACCAAATTTTAAATAAATGAATGAATGTTTCTATTTTCCACGATCAACTAAGACTTATTTATGAAGTTTTGAATGCTAAAAATTTAGAAAAACTCAACATTTTCATAATCTTAGGCCAATTAATCTTGAGAAACCTGCGCGCTGATTGGCGTATTTTCTTTGAAACGATCTATGGAAAATCTAAAATTATCCTTTTTTTTATTGAATAGTGATATTCAAATTTTCATAAATCAGTCAGTTTAAGTGATTGATTTCGTTGATTGGAAATTAACTCTTTTTATTTAAAATATTAGTGTTTCAAGAACATTTTGTTAATGGTGATTTCCACAGCAGAAGCTTTATGTAAAATCAAAAATTCGTTATTTATTAGAGCATTTATTGAATCAAGTTACATAAAATATAATCATTCTCCATTTAGACCATTTTAGCAGATCTGTGTCTAACTAAAGGTTTATAAATTAGCTGTGTGGCCCTGATTTGAATGGATATCCTGTTCATATTAAACAAAACTTGCCTTAAAATAAAACTGATTTATTGGATTAATAATATAGAGAGTATAAAAGATCATAAAATAATTTTTCTTGAATTTATTTTATAGAAAAAATAATATTTCATATTTGTTTCATTTCCTACAAACACGTGCCGAAAATTATATTTTTGCAGATTTCATTTCCAAAAAGGTTTAATTTATTTTTAATTGGAGCTTTAGTCAATATGATGGCAACACTTTGAAAAAGCTCCTTTTTTCCTCTGAATGCGAAACGTGCTCGTGCAGCTCAAATTTTATTTTTATTTTCTACGAAAAAAATTGCTGAAAAATATAGTTAAAATATTTATTTAAAAATTCATTAAAAATAGAAATTTAATTTTATGATTAAAATATTAGTATCATTTAAAAGATAAAATTTTGATCTTTAACTTCATGTAAAAATCTTTTTTGTGCGGTAATATTTTCGGAAGTTATAGCAGAAACACGCCAAAATATCGCTTAATTTTTAAATAAATAAAATTCTAATTAAAAATTCGAAAAAATAACCCCCAGGTGCACATTCCCGGTCTCCAAGGTATACACGTGCCAAATTTGGTAGCTGTAGGTTGAATGGTCTGGCCTGTAGAGCGCCAACACACACACACACACACACACACACATTGAGCTTTATTATAAGTATAGATATAGATGACAAGTCAAAGATGCATTAAAATCGAGTTCCCACTATATCCAAGAAATAAAGACGCAAGAAACCAAGAAACATCAAAAACTGCACAATTACAGTATTTTATCTATCTAAATTAACCATCCTATTGATTATAAATTATGCACAAACATTCCATAAGCTAGCTTTGATTTAAAAGGAAAAGGAAAACGTTGAAAATGCACTGATAATTCGCCATACGAACCTTATTTGATCTATTTTGATGCAGGCTAAATACATGAATGGTAGAAAATAACTTTCACAATATCTGGCGTGAAATAATACACAATTAGTCCTTAAAGGAAATCTCAACGTAATTATTATTCTCTTCTGCATTGTGTTCATTTTTTTCGTTTGTTTGTTTGTTTCGTATCGTTGTTTGCAAGAAGCCATAATCGTTATGGTAACAGCTTAGGACATAGCCATTTGCAATCAGAACAAAAAATATGAATTGCTTTATGCTATTGATACGCTATCCTGGATCTCCCGACATACCAATAAATATAAAGGATATTTGTTTAAACAAAACATAATTATAGGATATTTGTGCTACAGAATGAGAGCAGCATGTTATATATCTTATATGTAATTTTATATTGTAAAAACACTCTTTTCGTTTTTAAGGGCTTTTCATTTGCAATCTTAGCGAACATTAACAGTGCCCAATTTAGGAAATGGAAACAGAAAAGTGGAAATACCAGAATGAATCTCTATGCATCTTTACGAAGCTGGTAATTAAAGTTAATCTTAAAATGAACATAGACATAGTTAAGACCATAAGTAAAATTGTTATCACAAAACAAATTTGAATACTTCCAAAATCAAAACTTAATATTTTCATTAATAATCAGATTTTCTTACAAATAAATATCGATGAACAGATCTCAACAAATGTTACAAAAATTTACATCCAACTGCACTAAAAGAATTTGGATATTTCATAGAAGAATAAAGACATCGATACAGATTGGCATTTGTTCAGATAAAATAGGAAAAAAAATATATTTAGAGAAATACCTTGCATAGGCATCGAAGAATGGCTCTTCCAATTTAAAAAAATTCATGGTGAACAATTAAAATCCCAAACTTCTTAAGATTCCTTCAAAACAAAATTTTTTTAATCCAGAATCTGAAACAAAAATCATATTAAAGCCTATACAACAATTTCAACATTTAGTAATTTCTTGATTGACTGATTGATCTGTTTGGCATATCTTAATTTTGAACAGAATTGTTGGATTAACCCTTATAATGTTTTGTTGCTCTTAGCAGATTAAAGAAATTATATGGTTATTTATATTTCAAACTTGAAAACATTCGATTTATTAAGATTTAGTCCGCAACAGTCCTTAATCTAATGTGAATGTTTTAATGAAATTTATACTGCAATATCCTAATCACGAATCTAAGATTGCTAATAAACAACCAAGCGTTTGGTTTTTCAATAAACTGTCATAACATTTTGTTGTTTAGATTATGACTTCATTCTATACACTTCATTAACAACTTCATTAAGGTAGACAAACATGATACCTAAAATGCGTTTATCAGATTCGAATGCTTAGAAGCATGGACGTCGTAGAAATCTAAAATTCTATTTATTTACTTGATTATTTAGTTTTGGTGATTACAGTAATTCCCTTTGTGTCAACAGAAACAGATAACATGTTTTCCAACAGATTACTTTTAGTTTTTAAGTAATTATTGTCCAGAGGTACGTTTGCCAGAACATATTTAGAGATAGGAGAACAAAAATGATTCAGAATTAATGGTAAATGAATATGGGTTTTTATAATAGTTCTATAAAGCTAATGAAAAATTTAATTGAATAATATGTTTTTCAAAATAACAACTGTAAAATTTTTGAAAGCCTCAAACTTACAACATCACACTTCAATTTATAAACTTTATGCAGTCACGGTTATTTTCTAAAAAAAATTTGAATTTCTCTGTTGCAAGAAGCCGGATGTCGGCGGCTATTGGTTCAATCGTTTGTTGGGCGAATTTTTCAGTTTTTGAGTACTGGTTTTGACTGAATACGGGGGATACAATCAGAATTTTAATTATGTCATGTTGATGTATCGGCTGCTGCCGCGCGTAGCAAGCAGAAGCCCATTGACCCAGTTGCTGCACTAAACAGTCGAAGAAAATTGCCGTCTTAAAGCGGACAAATATCCCGTCAGATCCAACTGCCGTCAACCAGATAAATTAAAGGTCGACCAATTTTTATAAATACTAAAATTTGAACAAAAAAGTTCTAAAGTGGGGCTGAATTTTTTTATAAAACTAATGTAGTTTGTATTATAAATCTTTACATTTGAAAAAATTCATTGAAGCAGTAATGATCGAGAAAAAGAATCCGAGTTTACTGCCGTTTTATGTGCTGTAAACATCTTTGTATGCTATGAGTATTAAATACACATAGCTATCCTATGCAAAATGTTTGTTCTGAAAAGGAATAGAATGAACAAATGAACAATCTCTACAGTCTGGCTAATTTTACGTTTATTTAGCGGTATCACATATATTACTTCTGATATTTAAGAAATAATACTGTGAGTATAATATCGTCTTTATACTACTTTCAATTCCATTTTAACAACACTTTTTACAGTTTTATTAATTTTTAACTTGTAAATTTTTTTGATAAATATTAAAATATTCATAAGCAAATTTAATCAAAAAAGCGTTAACTTAATTTTTTTTATTGAGGAAATTGACATATTTTGATGCATTTTTATTCACGAGTATTTTTTTAATACTTTATAAGATATTAGAAATTTTATTAAAGAAATGGAAAAGTAAGTCAGAAATTCGTTGTTTCAGAATTACGTGAATTTAATAATTAAAAGTCAGGACAATTCTTAAGTTTAATTATATTTGGGAGAGCGGAATAAAATTTTGGTAAATACTCAATTATTGTTCAGATTGAGCAATAGATTAATCAAGAGTAAATTTGTAAAGTATTTAGTAACTTACTACTTTTCCTGTAAGAAATACTTATTGCATGCTTTAAATCTTGTCTATGTCTGTAATAACCGTCTATAACGTCTGTAATAACCCTCTATAACGTTAACAATTATTTTAATTTCTTCAATGAGTATATTAATAAAAATTTTGCTTTATCTTCAGTAAAACGTTTTATGTTACCAATAGTCTGTTCTGAAAATGAACTAATGAAAAATTTCTTCACTTAGGTAGATGCTACTTTCATTTAGTGTGTTTCCACGTTTTCGACAGAGGTTCTGTAACTGGAGATCGCTATTGTCAGGAGGTGATCCTTCCCCATGTGCGTCTGTTCCGAGGTGCCATTGGATCAGACTTCGTTTTTATGGATGACAATGCACGCCCACACAGGACTCATGCTGTTGAGGAGCTCCTGGAAAGTGAAGATATCACTCGAATGGATTGGCCGGCGTGCTCCCCTGATTTAAATCCGATAGAACATATGTGAATTGCTTGGGGGAGACACCTTGCGGCACGATTACATCCTCCTGGGAACACCCGACAACTTAAACAGATGCTGATTGAGGAATGGGCACTCTTACCTCAAGAACTGTTGGACAATCTGGTGCTGAGTATGGGGAGACGGTGCGAAGCAACCATTGCAGTAAGGGGAGGGCATATCCCATAATAAGGAACATCTGCTTGCTGTTCTTCCTCTTGGAGAGACAATCATGTGTAACGATACTATGAGTTCAATAAAGCCTTTTTTTTTGTTTGATTCCATACTGTATGCATTATATACATTTCTGCGCAACTATGCTTTCGTCATTCTTTCAGAACAATATGCTGTATCTCATTTCTGAATTTCATGTCTCTCAGATGATTTCTCGTGAAGTTATGGCACGGAGATGGCGCCCTGCGGGCGCCGGCGCTCCAAACAATATTCCTTGTGTCCCATATATATAAAATATTATTTTTTGTAATGAAAATATAAGGTATTCGACACATATATCTGTCAATGAAAAGGAATTTTTAGTATGCGAAATAAATTTCAAAATTACAGTTTAAAATTTTTTTTAACTCAACACACTTAAATTTGGATATAAATCGAAGAACTATTTTATGGGGCATGCAAATTTCTGCTTATTCCTTCGCATAGTTTTTCCGTTACATTGTTTGCTTCGAAAATGATGCACTTAAGAGCGCATTCGCAAATTTCAAAATGTTGATAGCATTTTATTTACATTCTAAATCTTCTAATCAAGTATATCTTGAAAAAAATATCATTTCTAATATAAAAATACTTTACGGTCTTATCCTTTTTTTTATTGAAAGTCGCTAAATGAATTAACACTACTGCTATCCTTATTTCAGTTTTTGAATCCGAGTTTAAAAATTTAATCGTGGCAATAGAAACTCGATTTTTCGATGTGCAACTTTTTTCATTCGATGAATTTTGAGTATAACTTATTATACTCGAGGTATTAACAGGAATACCTTCAAAATAGTCATTTATCCTATCATATTTATTTTAACTCATCATTACTGTTACATTTATGTGCATCCTCTAAGCTACACTGAGAAGTTTTGAAAAGCACTTACCATTTTAGGTGCCGTCATACAATCCATTAGGTTATCCAATTCAGAAATAGTTTGTTCAAAATACGTAACCATTAACCTAAACATAATACATATTTGCCGGCCTTAGAAGATGCTGTAAATAAAAGTTCCAACACAGAGACTAAAGAGTCTTCAACTTCAAGGATACTATTGGTGGAGTACCCGGCCTTAGGGAAACTCTGCATGAAAGCGACTGTTAAGAACGATGTCTGTTAGTAAAATGACATGAGTTAGGTAGATGCTTGATGAGAAAGTAAAGATTCGAAATGAACCTGGAATATATAAATGATTATAAAAATTTTATACTTGTAATAGTGCATATTCTATTTAATTTAAACTATTCTATCTAAAATGAAATGTTCACATGCAAGCATTTTTTTAAAATCTTGCCGAATAAAACCACAACCACCGAATAGACAAGGCTTCTACGGTCTACTGTAATGTCAAACAAAACAATTTTTTTTAAATAAAGGAAATGACATTTTGCTCCTTCAGCGTCAAGTCTTTCCGCGCACAACTGTCAGGATGAATCCATTTTTTCCTTTCAAATCGTTTCGTATCTAACTATAAAACATAATTCAAGAAACATATATTGAGAGACACATATTACTCAAGAAACATATATTGCATATATTCAAGAAACACATTCATTAATAATTAAAATGCAGTCCTTTTCTACAGCACCCAAGGGGTGTGCGATTAGTATACATCACTTTTATTCAATATTTGTAGGGCAAATTCCCTGGTAAAATTAGGTGTATCTCGCTTCCCTTTAAATTAACAATTTATTCAGAAAAACAAACGAAAAAACTGTTGATGGATTTAAAATTAACTGCAAGGAAAAATGATTCTATCAACATTTTTTGTGAACAAAAATTATGATAATTTATGAAATATGAATTAAATGTTTGAAACATTAGGAGTGTTTTCTTTGCTGTATATTTAACTATATAGTTATCCCTATTTTTCGTTCGAAAAGGCCTTTCTGATCGTTCAAGTTTTCCGGTTTAAATTTTTCGTCTCGAGAGTGATAACTCTGATTTTTCTTTTCCTACCTCTGCAATTAACGTTAAATGAAGAGCGATTGTTTCGAAGTTCTGTAATTCGACAATCTTTTATATTTCTTCCTTTTTATCTGCAATTAAAAATATATATTTAAAGAAATTACAGGTATACAGAACATAATAGAAAAAGCCATATTTATATAAGTATATACCATTAAATATCTAAGTATATAAAAAAGTCATTATATGGACAGACTTGCTAGTTCAATGAAGTAAGTTTCAAAACGAAAATCAAATAAATGGCATGTTTTTTTAAAAAAATGTAAGAGACATCCATCTTGGGCGATTTTTTTTAAGTAAGAAATTGATTTAAGCATCACTAACTTGTACAAATATCAAAGTATAAGTAATCCTACGTGAAACAGTTTACTCAACTTTTTAGCCAAGTACTGAATTTTGTAAAACAGTGGTTCCAAGGGCCACAGTCAGCACCAGCAATTAAAACCAAATGTCGACGATGGGTGTGTTTTTTTGTACCTAATTGCTAAATTTCCATAACTTTCAGTGTGTTTTATTCCTTGTATAAGAAGTATGCTGATATATACAGGGTGATCGTAAAAAAATATGAGAATCTCTAAGGTGGATATCAATTGTCGATATATGAATCTCTAGTGGGCCGATCCGTTCAATTGATCAAAATGAGACTTCAGATAAAATTAGTCAGAGGTGTGAACTCGGGATTCTGTGAACTGTAAAGAAGTGGTTTTCGCGGTTACGGTTATAGAGAAGAAAAAAAAACTCGTAATTTTCGAATAGCAACGCTCAGTTTTTCCAATCACAAAATACTTAGTGCTTGCAAAAAGCGTTGGAACAATGCGTGAATCACAAAACAACGAAAATGTTATGCACGCTCAAATAAAAACGCTGCGAATGAATTAAACAAACAAAATTCACGCTCGGTGGTATAGACAAGAAGTTTCTATGTGACTGAGGCAAGATACCAATCACTGATGACAACACAGATCGGAGAAAAGGAAACTTATTTAATTTAAATAACACACTTCCACATGGGTGCCATCACAGGCAGTTACGCATTGAATACGAATGACTGTAGAAAATAAAGCTAAATTTCACATAATAATAGTAAGAGGAATGGTTACAATATCACGTTTGACAGTCTTTAAAATTCGGCAAGGTTTGTGGAATGTAAATGTATACTCTAGATTTTAGATATCCAGATGTACTCGTAGAGATATAGAAACATGCGGTGAACATGTAGCATTATAGCCGTTGTTTTCTGTATATCCAATACACAAACTACATCTCTCGCAATTTGAACGTGTTTTGAAGTCATCATTATGTTATGTACTTTCGTAACAGCATCCTCTGGAAGAGTTGGTGGTCCAGATCGCGGTCTATCACAAGTGCAACTAGTATCTTCGAATTTCTTTAATGAATCAAATCTGAGTTGGCGGGGTACACGGGGCATGCATTTGGCGATGATTTCGACGGTCAGCAAGAAAAGCTGCCGTGACATTCATCTTATTTTGATAATAGAGTTTTACCAACTGACCACGAAGTTTCGCTGTCAGAGTCCTTTCGTTGGCATGTGCAAGCTCCAGACAGAAGAAGCAAATTTCATCCTCTCTTTTTATTAGTTTTCTTTGCTGAATATCTTGCGAACACCATTCTGTGATTGGTGGGTTGCCTCTGACACGTGCAAATTTCCTTCGTGCGTGTTTCCAGATCGCGTTTTTCTTTCGTTCGTAAAACTATCTTCTTTGCGTATCCTTTTTTTTTTTTACGACAAATGCACCCTTCCAACGCTTTCTGGGGCTTTCGCATGCGCCAAGCATTTTGCTGTATGGAAAAATGGAATTCAAAAATTTCGAGTTTCTATAACCGTAACCATTAACGCTATTCTGTGTCCGTTCATGAGATCCCTAGCTCATACCTCTAAATAACTATATCTGAAATATCATCTTGATCTCTTGAATAGACCGGCCGCTAGTGGTCAGAAAAGTTCTTTTCTGTTACATAAAACATGTCCCTTACGTTATACGGAATAAGGTGTGTTTCAATTTTTTAGGGACAACAGTAAAAATGAAAATAAAAGCGTAAATAATAAATATTTGACATTTATTTCTGAAACAAGTTAGATAAATAACAAAAATAAATATTGTAAGATAATTTAGATTAAACAAATAAATTTCAACTTTGAAATAACTAAACAAAAGAGTAGCACACATTTTGTATTTCAAATTTTTAGGGACAGTGGAATTAAAAGCTTCAAACTAAACTTTTTTACCGTTCAATATTAGCACCATTTTTTTCTGATAACATTATATATTCTGTTTGGTATGGAATATATTAGGTTCTGAAGAAGTGTAGGATCCAGAAAATACCAAGCATCCATTATTGCTTGTTGAAGTTGCATTTTGGAATGGAATTGGCGCCCTCCTTCATAAATTGTTCTTGTCAAAAAAACCCATAGATTTTCAATGGGGTTTAGATCGGGGCTTCTAGCTGGCCAATCCATAACTTTCACATTGTTATCTCTAAACCACTTTTTTGTTGATTTCGAGCTGTGGATAGATGCATGATCCTGTTGAAAAGTCCAATTTGGACCACATATTTCAGGTCCTGCATTAAGTAAATGTGTTTGTAACATTTCTTGGTATCGATCAGAATCCATTCTTTCATTCACAAATGCCAGTTCGCCTGTACCATTGAAGCTATAATCATAAGCCAAATCACAACAGATCCACCGCCCATTTGCCTTTTGGAGAAAATCTCTGGTTCTTTTCTTAGATCATGCCAGTAATATCTCCAACCGTCTGGCCCATCTAGATTAAATTCTTCTCGTCGCTGAACATGACTTCTGTCCATTCATCTTTGAAATGCATATATTCCTTTGCCCAGGATAAACGTTGTAATTTGTGTTGTTTGGCAAGTGGTGGTTTGCAAGCCTTTTTCGCATATTTCATGTTTTTATTGCTCTTGATTGATTTCCAAACAGTAGTGTAAGAACATCCTAGTTTCAATTCTTTTGTTACTTTTCGTACTGAGGATTTTTTATTTACACATTTCTGAATAATTCTCCTGCGGGTACTTGAATTGAGCTTTAGCTTAGGTCCTCGCTTTTGAATGGCATTTGATTTCCCATTTAACTCCTTCACATAATTTTCCACAACACGTTTTGAACGTTTTATGAGGGCTGCAATATTTCTCAAAAACTTTTTTTCGTTGTAATAAGCTTTCATTTGGCCTTTTTTAAGATCTGATAACCATTTACCTTTAGCCATATTTCTTCGGCAGAAAATTAAGTACGTGGACGTTATCAATACAAGCTTTTTAAGTTATTAAAAACCACTGGTAGTAAATGAAAATGAGCAATAATAAAGATTTAACTTTGAATTTATATACCATCTCATCTAGCTGTTCCTAAAAATTTGAAACACAAATTTGGCATTTTTTTCTATTTTCTTCTTTTATTAGCATTGATATTTATTTAATTATTTTAGATTTTTTTTTATTATATTTAATTTTTCATGTTTTTCAAAGAAGTTTTTACAGATATTATGTAAAAATTGCTTCAATTTTATGTTTTTATATGGTGTCCCTAAAAATTTAAAACACACCTTACACTACATATATGTAAAATTTCAATTAATCAATCAAATCAATTAATCAAAAAAAATATTTTCTAGTTACTCCGACTCATGCTTCACTCTTAATTTCTGAATTCCGCTGGTTCATTTTCCTTCGTTGATGCTAGCACGTTCAAAACCCAAAACTCTGCATAAACAATTTCCCTTTAAAAACTATGCAACCAAATTTCCTCCTCACTTTTTATTAGTTTTCTTCGCTGAATATCTGGTCGCTGCATTTCTTCGCTGAATATATTTCATACGGTCTCTTTTTCCTTCGGGTTTCTGTCTTCTTCTTTAAACTACTCTGGTACTTGTACAGGTAAATAAATAAAAATAAAAAAAGAGTAAAAAAAAATGAAAACTTTTCATACACCTTAAAAATTGATATCATTTCACAATAATAAAGGGAGGAGAAATGGGGTTTTCATTTAACCATGTCTGATCTCCTTTCCCATGAAAATCATTTCATGTAAATATATCAATTACTTAAACAATAAGTATGAGGTATGATTCATTTGCTTTTTCTGATATATGTACACTTTTAATGTGTTCTTTATACGTGTTCTTCAATATGTTCTTTATTTTAAATGTGTAAATTAAAATTTTTTACATAATGTTTTACATAGTGTACATTTCGTGACCTTCTATTTGAGCAACAGACGCTTATGCCATTTCTTTCTTTTCTGTTACTAAATTGTTTCTATTATGAAATTTGCTGCAGTTACAGTTGGGAGGGAGGTGTATCACTTCACCATTGTGACGTTGCCTCACCTTCTTATGGACCACACATATTTCTAATGAAGCACCATGTTCTATTTAAGAGATTGTGATTTCCACAGGCAATGTACGCTAAATTATCAGTGTGCAAAAATTTGAATTGAAAACTCCCTAGAAATCGATGCACTTTATATAAATAGCATACCTTAAAATATAATAGAATCACCATCCCTAGAAAAGTACAGTGTCAAACAAAACAAAGTGTATGGAAAGTAATGCTATGCCCGAACCTCTCTTTACGTAGGTATATTATATGCAAAAATATGGGGCCAAAAATATGTTGATGCATGTTTCATGTTTATGGATCGTTCATTAACAAATTAATTAACAGTATAATAGAGACTATGCTATTCAAAATAAAGATAATTTTGCATGTTTTTTTTTTCCTTTTGCACTTGTTAATTGGTTTTCATAACTTACGACCACATTTCAATTTTCTTATACAATCACTTCTTAGGTAGGCAAATATTTGACTACATATTCCGTTCTTTCATTGTTTAAGAAAGTAAAGCAGAAAGATTTCCATGTTTTACATTTTGAAAATTTATAATCGCTTGAATGTGTAACCACAGCAATTAAAGTCTTCAAAGACAAAAAGTAGGTTTTATAAATTTAAAAATAACAGTTTCTTCTGTCTTTCTTTATTCAATAAATCACTTTAATTGACAACAATAATTCTTCAAACATCACAATCAATTTTACTCTTAATAATACTTTTCTTATATATACGTCATAACACAAAATTCACCCTATTTTCCACTTAACACACGCAAATTTCCATTGCTGTAGTATTTTCTTCCTTTAAATCACTTTACATTCTAAATTATTTGATTTAAAAGAATTCCGCATTTTGGGAGAATAAGCTTGCTCCAGCTGCAAATATTGAGATAGCTGTACTATTCTTTCTATGTACTAGCTAATAAAAAGTTCGAGGAGAATTTTGAGTTATACGCCATATCGTAAAAATTTGCTTGAGTTTACCACTTAACTCATGCAAATTTTCATTACTAGAGTACTTTCTTTTTGGACATCTCTCTACACTTTTAATTGTTTAGTTTAAAAGAAATCCGTCAATTGTAATGGCAACTAAGTTTGCTCCAGCTTCAAATATAGTGATGGTTTTTCCTTTCTATATATGTACTAGCTAATAAGGAAAAAGTTTTAAGAGAATTTTGAATTACGTGCAATATAAGGGCTGGAATCTATTTTGTATTTTAAAATAGAAGGTCAAGGGTGCATACCTCCCATGTTCCCATGTTGTAAAATTAATAACGATAAAAATGCGTTCCATTTCATGTTATAAGAAAAAATGAGAAAGCTTCCGACGGCTTGCCTCTGTTTACAGTAGAATAATGAAAAAATTCGTTCTTCTGAAGATGCATTTTAAGTTTTTAAATGCTTATAAATAGGCATTATTTACATGCCAATAGTTTACTATAACTTGTCTTCTAATTGACATAAAGACAAAAATGTCACTGGAAACAGAAATGTTCCTATTTTTTTTAAACTATAAAAAAAGTGAATTTAAATTCAATTTTATGTTTTTAACCTAGTCGGTCCTTAAATGTTTCTTTATGCTGTCGTAATTAGGGTTGCGTGTATTTGTTGAGACTCCAATTATTGGGATGTTTTAGAAAAATATTTTTATTTACAATTTAACAAAAGAAATTAAACGATTTTTACTACGAACTTCACCGATGCAGTGTGCGAGAGGGTTCCGAAGAGAAGGAGAGATGAAAACTTTTTTAGAAGCATACTCAGATGATGATCGGCGCGTCAATTACATCACATAAAAGCCTCGACGGAGCCTGTAGTTTACAGATATCTGATATGATATACGATAGGTATATATGATTTATGATAGATATTCACTACAAAGTATCCCCCCCCCAAGTGACGAAGGGAACGAAAGTTACTTGGAAGTAACACGAAGTAGCTCGCTGGGTTCCCATCTCCTAGACTCTGTGTGAAGACTTCGGATTTCGATTCTCCGTATCTTTTTATTACCTCCGATTTCAGTTGCTGCTAAGGATCCTCTTCATCAGGGCTAATTATGATGTCATGAACAATAGATGCAGCTTCAGGTGGAATATGCGCAACACAGTAGTTGAATTTGGTTTTACTTGCAATTATCGGCTTTGACACTGCTAATTCAAATGTAGCTTCCACCATAAAAAAATGAAAGTTGCGGATCAACATAATTATATGGGGATATTTTCTCTGCAGATACTTCATCCATGTCGGAATTCTTTGAAAACGGAAGTATGCTTAATCAAATAACAGCTGATAAAATTTTTGGGCTTATCGTCGGTAATGACAGACTTCAAAAGACCTTCATTCTATTACCATGGCCGTACATTGGATTTTCTCTCAACGGTGTTCAAGTTTCGTTCCACTTCCCCTAGCGACAAATTCGTTCATTTGAACTCGGCTTTTTGAAACAAAAGCTTTAATGAAATATTCAAGGCTTTTGCACTGGAAATGCAAGTATAGCAAAGACAGTGGTGGTTTAGGAGAGCCCGCTTCGGTCAGAAGCTATCTCCTGTAATGGCGAAAAGTTGAATAAAGTAGCTTGGTGTTTTGTGAATGCCAGGGATTCTCAATGTTCCTTGCTTGTAGGTGGTAGGAGTAGAACTGGCGCTGCTCTGTGTAGCAGTCCCCTGATGGAGAAGGAGAAGAGGATGGAACGCTGTCCAATAGGAACTCAGCTACAGTGGGGAGGGTGCATTGGGTTGCAATGCAGATCGGAGTGTGTAGCCGGCAGGAGATTATGTTTACTACTTGAGATATTCTATTGTTCGTTCAGAGCCAATCAGCCTGCGTTTACAAGTGATGGAATTGAGTTTGGTTTATCATGACAGCTGGGAATATTAAGATGGTCAGATTTTAAAGTAACATAACATTTCTTGGTCTATTGATATGAGGTTCGGGGTTATATTTTTCGATAGCTTTAATTGTCTCATTTTCATGTTCATCAAGTTTGTTAAAGAAATTTGTAGCTATTTTCTTTATGGTTTGCCTGAAAGTGGGGTACATGAGATAGATTTCCGAGCTGGGCATGGCCCAGGTAGCACCACATATCTGCCTGATGATTCTGTTTTGCTGCCTTTCAATTAATTCAAGATTTGTTTTGGCTGCATGTCCCCAAACTTGGCATGCGTAAGTCAATATCGGACGCAAATAGGCTGTGTAAATAAGCATTTTAGTGTCCCTGTGCATCTTTGAACTCCGAGAAATTAGGGGGTAGTACTTGCACGATTGAGCTCGGAATTTATCCTTTATGTAAAGTGTGCCCTCCAATTTAGTTTCCTGTCCATTATGACACCTAGGTATTTGGCTTCCTGAGACAACGGGATGTATTTTCTTTTGACTTTTATCCTCTCAAAATTTTTGTCTCTGGGAGCTTTGTGAAACATTACTGCTATAAATTTTTCCGCATTTATCTCGATTTTCCATCTGAACATCTACTCTGTGATGCTATCCAGATGCCTATTCAGAGCGATTTTGATGTATCTTGCGTTGTGGTTTTTGGCCAGAATTGCGGTGTCATCTACATATAAACACAACATGATGTTAAATTGTTTTGGGATATCGTTGATATAACAGGAGAACAGTATTGGTCCTAGTTTTGAGCCTTGTGGTACTTCTGCTTGTATGTGTTTAGTGTCTGAAAAATCATTTTTCACCCTTACTCTAAAGCATCGATCGTTAAGATAAGAAACAATGATTTTAATGAAATATATTGGAGTACTGTTTTTAATTAACTTGTAAATTAAACCATTGATACATACCCGATCGAATGCTTTCTGTATATCGAGAAAGACAGCTCCTGTTTTTTGTTTGTTTTGGAAACCTGCAGTGATGAATTCGGTGGCTCTGATGAGTTGATGTGAAGTGCATAGGCTTGGTCTGAAGCCAAATTGTTCAGGACAAAGTATGTTGTTTTCTAATAGGTGCTGGTTGAGTCTCTTTAAAATAATACTTTCGGCAATTTTGCTAAGAGAGGAAAGTAGTGAGATGGGTCTGTAACTGGAGGGATCCGTGGGATCCTTACCAGGTTTATAAATGGGTACTACTGTGGCTGTCTTCCATCTAGCTAGGAAATACCCAAGTTCCAGTGTTTTTTGTACTAAGAGGGTGAAAAATAGTATAAAATTCAGAAGGGGGGTTTAATCATGTTGTTTGTGATGTTGTCATGTCGAGGCGCTTTGTTGTTTTGGAGTTTTTTGATGTATTCTATAATTTCCGTTGGTTTAACAGGTTCTATGCTTACATTTGAGTTTAGGTCGTCTAGTGGCGGCATCTGAGTGCTATGAAAGGAGCTAACAGTTTCTTCGCCCTCGTGTTCTGTTTCCTCATGGGATAGTGGGTTTGATTTAAACTGGCTCTCTAGACTATTTGCCAAGAAATTTGCTTTGTCGAGGTCGGTTTGTGCAATTCCAGCCGGACCGTTAAGGGTCGGAATGTTGAGTTTTTTCTTTTTGAATGGTCTCACAAAGTCCCAGACGTTTTCGTTTTCAGTGTTAAGATTTATAAGTTTGTTGGTGAATTCTCTATTTTCAATTTGATGTGCAATTCTCCTTATTTTGTTGTTCGGTCTCCTTATTTTGTTGTCGGCGGTTTTGATTTCTGGTCTTTTATACTTTTGAAATGGTTTTCTGATCCTATTTCTTTCAGCATTGAGGGTTCTGAGTTCTGGATCAAAATAAGGTTTGCTGTTGGTGATCGGGTTAGAGTTGCGGTTTTTTGCGTTGCAAATTGCCTGTTCAATTTGTGCTGCTAAGTTATCAAATTTTTCTGGGGTGTTGATGATTGTGAAGTGTACTAATGTGTTGCTCAAGTCACTTTTAAAGTTGTTCCAGTTGTTTTTTGTTTTCCCTGTGATGTCCGGAAATGTAAGTATAGTTCGAGTTCGATGGAAAGCTTATCGGGACACCCGTCCTTGAGTAGGACTATCCCCTTAATGATAGAACTGTATAACATTGCTTTTAGGTAGTTTGACATGAACTGTGATGGTTCTGGACGAGACGGTGAAGGGAGAGAGAATGACTTGGAGCTTCTGCTGAAATTTGCTCTTTGCAGGTGAGGGAGAGTGGGAGAGATGACTTGGCCAATAGGAATGCAGGCTGTCAGGGGAGTAGGAGAGGGTGATGCAGACGGTTTTCCGAGTTAGGTGAGGGATAAACTATTGTCCATGAGTAGCCAACCAGAAAGCTGGGTTAAAGAGGGGGAGTAACTTAACTTTTGGAGCAACTTAGCCGATCAACGCATTGAGAATAATCATCTTTTTTCTTCTTTATTTTCAGTTTTCCTCGCTAGCTTGGCGGCTTCAATTAAATTAGGGAATTCTTTAAAGATTTCTCTTAATTCCTTGAGGATTTGCAGTATTTCTTGGGGGGAGGATAGTTCTTCATTCCCTGTCAAAGTTGGTTCCGTGTTCTGTTTTGGTGGTGCGGGGATGGGTTGTTGGACTGGGTTTCTTGGAGTTTTCTTGTTATCTCTGCGTAGGAGGGTCTCCCGTTGATTGATGTTAATTTCGGGAATTTTCTGCACCCTTTCCAGGCAGCTGTGTGACCCTTTTCCTGGCAATTTACGCAAACTGGGTCTTGAATTTTTTCTGTGATGCTGCAGGATCTGGTAGCGTGCGAGTATATTTCCATATTCAATATTGATTTATGAATATTGAATATGCTGGGAGAGAAAATTTTATCCCCTGTGGTACGCCACCTTTTATGGAACGAAGTGTCGAAAATATAGCGCTTACGGATTTTTTGTTAAATTTTAATGAAGAAATTAATTTAATGAGAGAGTAGAGGGGATGGAGAACATTATGGAATATTAATTTATTAATAAATCCTTCGAGCCATACTCTATCGAAAAAGGCATGTAACTGAATTTACTAGTAGGATGTTTGTCAGGTTTTCAGGTAGGAATGCTGGCAGCACTTTTCCAAAATGAGAGAGAAACATATAAATTTAAATATTGATGATATAGAGTTTAAATTTGATGGTGAGTTATAGGTTTTTAATGATTTTACTTGAACAACTGTCTATGCTTAGTGTATGTTATCCTAAATT
>JAPMOR010050059.1:0-16931 GCA_026543865.1 Argiope aurantia | reverse complement strand
ATTCTTTTCACTGAAGTTTCAGACCAGATAGATAAACCAAAAGAATGTGGAATTGGTAGCTTCCCAATTTTGTTGATTCCGACTCAGTTTAAATTTATTTGAAGCTATTGACTTTTTAGCATTTAACATTTTTGATTCCCGATTCCGTTGCCTTTTGGTTCATATAAAACAATTTTATATAATTAATCGCTTTTATTTCTGCTTTTATATATATATATAGTGTGTGTGTGATATTATATTTTCGATTTTAAATATTCCACATTTTGGATACGTTTCTTTTTTTGTATCCTATGTTTTCGATTTATTCAGACTGTCATTCTGTTAGAACAGAATCAAGTTAGTTACAACTGTTACTAACTGTTAGTTCTGTTACAACCGATTCAGTGAACTAATTTGTTAACTGTGTTAAATAACTTAATATATTATGTGTGTGAATAGCTCATTGTGACAACTGTTTCCGTGATTAACTTTGAACCACCGGGAGCCCATTATGGTAGGACCGCGTTTTATCTGAGGTGACGAAATTAGTAAGACCAATATTAAGATGCTAGAAAAATTTGCACAATATGCTTCCAACTCAGCTATTACCCTCTTCATCTGACCAAGCTTCAAATTATGTAGTGAATTCTCAGAATCAATCTTACAACTTCAAAGCGGGAAGTAAATTGTATCAGATCAATATCAAATCTAGCAGGTCATTTATTTACGGATCAGTACTTACACGCAAGTTAATCCCCCGTCATCCACTCTATTCCACTCGAATATAATTTTCCAACTAATGAGTGAAGCATTATCTATTTAAAAAGGATTTGAATGAAATTTAAATGCGTGTCTATTTCTTCCAAAGCTCAGTAATTTACCTCCTTTAACTAGAGAAAATATTCAATCAGTAGAGATAAAAACAACCCAAATGAAGCGAAGGGTACAAAAGCGAAGCTACCCGTTTGTGTACTCTCCAAAACAGAGTCGTTCATCAACAAATAGAACTAAGTGTCTCTAAACTCTGGTTCTTTATTCTATATTTTAGACCCCTACTGATTCTCTTTGAACTCCTTTTTGGTTTTTCACGAGCGTCTTTCGTCTTATTGTTGAGAAGTAAGATGCTTCTCAAGGAATTTATCGCCGTTTTGGCGATATTTGGCTTACATTGTGTTAAAACTTTCACATGAAATACAATGGTGTGTACACTCCTTAGACATGAATGTTCAGTGAATCCGTCAGAAAAATATTTTCTAAAAATTAAATGTCACAATCGAACCAAAATGCTTGAAGAATATTTTTATTTTATAAATCAAAACTTATTCCCTTCACATTTTTCAAGAACTTTTGAATGCATGTAAAGAGATTCAAAATATTTTTAATTGATGGTTCGTGAATGTTTATTAAATTAATTTCTCTTTCCAAGGATTACATTGCAATAAAATTTACATATTTCAGGTTTTCTTCTCTATGTTGATATTTTCTGTAGAATCATCATGTATACAATATAGAGAAGAGCTGCCAAATCTGGAAGATCACTTTGGTTAGACTATTATAATTTCAGTTCTATTAATTTTTTCCATTTTTTAATCTCATTTGCAAACATTTTTTGTGGCTATAGATGGGTTTACATTGAGATATCAATTAATTAGCTTATCAAAAGGCTAATTCTCTTTACACCGAGTTAAAATAAGTGGTAAACTTTTTATTATTTCCTCAGAAAGGAAATGCTTTAGCTACAAATTACTAAAAAAATTAAAATATTTCAGAGATAATTCCAGATGGCGTCATGGTGCACGTTAAGTTTGTGTTTTGTTAAATTCACTTCAAGTTTAGTTTAGTTATATTAACGTCCTATTTTAAAGCAACACTAACTATTTTGGGACGGACCTCGTAATTTTGAACCACGATCAGATGACGAGGACGACACCTGAGCTAGCACCCCCTCCTCTCTCTTTCCAAACTCCCACGTCACATCAGTGGGAGAGTGTTTGGCCCAGACGGATTAAACGAGCACAGACCCACTTACACGACTGTTCTTCGGTGGAATCGGGTCTCGAACCAGAAAACCTCCGGTTCCGAGACATTACCACGAGGCCACTGCAACTCTTAAATTCACTTTGAAGGTCAAACTGGCTTGAAATGAAGTTAGGAGAATGGGATTAACGTCTCAGTAATAGCCCCGCTCCTGTAATCTAGCAAAATTTCAAAATTATCAAGCCTATTCTCAAATAGCCCTTGCTTAGCTTCAAAATGGGACCTTAATCTAACCAAATCATACTAAACAGAAATCTCCATTCTCATAAAGTTGGCAGGAGATTTTTATTTATGCATTGAACAGCCTTTACTGCTCCTTAAGATATATATTTTCATCACCTAGAACATTGATTTAAACCAGGACATCTAAAATCGGTTAATGTTCGATTAAATAAGAACATCTAATCATGAACCACCGTTTTGACTTCTAACGAAATTAGCTTAGAAGATTTTGAAAGTACGTTTATCGGACTGCACTCGAATAATTAACAAACATTTCAGTGAAAACTAACAGAAGTCTAGCGTTCTCACATTCTCTTATGCGTTTTCAGTTAACAACCTAGAAGTGTATATAACAAAGCAAATCAAGTATGTCAAGACGACATACCAGACTTTGAGTATGGAGTTTGTAAAGGCCACATACAAAATTTCATCCGTGTAGCTAAATGTGTTTCTGAGTTATCAGGCTCATAGATAAAGAGACAAAATTCTATAAACGTGACTTTGTGCACTTCAAAATACTATAAGTAAAAAGTGCCATTCCCATTTTCAATAACCAAAGAGTAAAACATGGGGAAAAAAATTACACTTTGGGGGGGGACAAGATATAAACATTTCATTCTGAAGGAAGAAAGTTCACAAATATTATTTCGTTATGTGCGCGTTTCTTTTTAATTGTGAATCTTTGTACGCATTAATATGATTCGTATTCTCAAAATAGGAAAATGATTTATTATAGATTTTATTCCATAAAAACCAATTTTTTTTCCATACTTATAATAAACCAAGGACAATAATCTCCTTGAAAACTTCCTCGCATACTTCTTAATAAAGGTGTTATCCCTACATCCTGCATTAAAACTGAAGACCTTAAAAAAAGCCATTGAATACCGAAAGCGCTTAAATTTTTTATTTTACGCAAATGAGTGAAAAATTATGCAAATGAGCGCTTTGTACTTCGTAGGGTAGTAAAGAAAATTGAGCCGTCATTTTAGACACATTTGTCAGCCGACTGAAATCGAAATTTCATACAGATTTAAAATTTTACTTATAAGATCACATACTAAACTTATCTAACTTAACATTTATCTTGGTTATTACATTTTTTAATTATTTTCTTTACATGTATGCAAATGTACAGCTCGATAAATGATTAAACGGTTTGCGAATTTGCTGCAAAAGCGGTTACAGATCTAAATTTCGTATTATAAAACAATGTACTAAATTTTATCCCTATAGCGTTTTGTATTTTGAAGTTAGTGGGTTAACTTGCAGTCGGACAGACTAACTTTCGGCAAATGGGTTGCTTTTTAAATTTGGCAAAAATCTTCGAATTTGATGTAAATGTTAAATATCAAATTTTGTCCTTATGAATAGTTTCGTTTTTGAGTTTGGAAACAGTCAAATATAAGAATTTCAAAAAGGCTCTTTTCTGACTGAAATTGAAATCCTGGAGATCTAGTAAAAACCACGAGATCGAATATTTTGGCGATCACAAAAATTTCTCTTCATAGTATTGCTAAAAGTAAAAAAACATCCTTAAATTCAATTTTGCGTCTTTTGGTAATGGCACATGCCTTACCTGCTCCACTAAGTAAGAACTGATTCGAGAGTAAAATAGTATTTCGACTTGGAGCCTCTTAAGCGCGTGGCTCATTTGCAAGAAATTGGTGAAATAGCCGCCTAAAGAAGGTTCTGACACCACGGAGTGACATTTGAAATAAGGAATTAAATAAATATTAATTCCTCAATCATCACGCTTGTGTGCTGTACAAGGCTCGGATTATCAAATCTCACACTTATAATCTGAAATGAAATCATTCAAAGACGTTATGATTCTATATAACAATCGCACAAAATGTTGATGATGGTGTTATTTCCACACGAGGTTTATCATAGGACAGAATTGTTCAGATTTTTTTTTGTGGTGGAGGGGGGTTACAGTTTTCAATTAGCTCATCGTTGTTTGCCTTTTAAAATCTGCCAATCGGCAATTTTTCACCATTGTTTCTTTGGTGGCCATAATGATATAATGCAAACAAAACTGAACTTCCCGTTTTGTCACAAGAGCATTTTATTTCATCACCACTTTTACCATCATGTTCCAGAACTAGAATCGAAACTTAAACCTGTCAAGAACGATTAGAACAAAAAAATACAATGATGATAAGACGACCTTATGCTTTAAGATTTGTTGATTAGATTCGACTCTGGTTTTTATGCTATGCTAAGGTAATAATGGAGTGGATATCATTTGGAGACATGGTCGAATGAAGGGGATAGACCTAAGACACAATTTCATTATAAGGATAAGGGATAAATGACCTTTTCCGTCAACTTCAAGGTGCCCCAGACGCATGTACACGGCGGGTCTTTAACTGGATCAAACTTTGAATTAGTAACTCTCTGGTCCTAAAGCCAAAAACCCTCCAATAAGCAACAGCGCCCCTAATAGTAATTAGAGCTGCTCGGGTTAAAGAAAAGAATGCATGAAGTAGGATCAATTTCATGGATTGAACAGATTTTATTTTCTCCGGCTCTCTTAAATATGTAATCAGATGAAAATCACTGTATGACAAGCAACACGCTAACTGCTACTGACATCAGTTAACTTATTGCAATGATTCCTACTCACTACGTATTTACCCCCCCCCTCTACCCCCCTTGCACTCGGAAAAGTAATTCAATGCATAATTTTTCATTTAATACAAAGTCTTGTTTATTGTTCCGAAAAATAAATATATTTAATGTTTAAAATTGAATTTCCGCGAAAAATTAATCGACATCTTCTTACCACTCTAAGTATTTTTAACAATCAAAATTTAAAAGAATAATTAAATAAAATGTCAAAATGATACACCGTCTTGAATGGTACCTGAAATGAGTTAAATGACTCTTCTTTCTTATTAAAAGACTAAAGTTTTAAATAGATAGAAACAATATGTGACAAGTTTGAGGAATGGTAGCAAACGGGTTATGTGAAAAACATATTGGCAGTATATTATTAATTAAACCTTGTGGATATCCATTTAATTTCCTTTTTTACTTTCCCACATAGGTAATTCGCTCATATTGTAATTTTTTAAAAAAAATCCCAATTTTTAATGATTCTTCACATTTCTGACCTCACTGAGCCGATTCCTAAAAACATATTTATAGAATTATGTATGTCCATCCGTCCGTCTGCCTATCTGTTAACACGATAACTCAAACACACAATGAGCTAAACAGGTGACAAGTTCAGAAGAAATCTTATGTCCGGCTGTCCGAGTGCAAGTGAACATAATAACTACAAAACATTAGGAACTAGATAAATAAAAATTGGTATACAGGTTAAGTATCTAATAGGCAAATTCATATCAAATTTTGAATCAAATCTATAAAAGGATTGGTTGGTACTTTCGCATGCATGTAAATGCAATAACTCAAAAACATAATAACTTACAAAAATGGAATTTGGTGTGTAATTGGAGACAACTGTAGCTCTATGTCAAATTTTGGTTTCAATCGGTCGGAAAACAATATAAATTCGATTTTCCGGTACTTATGTATTAACCACATATTTCGTAAATGTTAACTTTCGTGATCGCCATTGCCAGACAAGGCATTATATAACGTTACTCATGAGCAACGATTTTATGTAGGGGTAGAAAATAACACTTATTAAAAAGTATGCGAGAAAGTTTTGGGGAGACAACTCCCGCTGCTTTAGCATTATTCCATTTGATAATGCATCTCTTTAGGGTTCAGATTTAGATTAGTCATATAATACTTATAAAGTGAATAGGAATTGTTTAGGAGAATTTTCACTACTTCTGAAGCTTATAGATATTTATTTATAGGCATTTTATAAGCAAATGGCAATTCATCTTATAACAAGAGTTCAAACATCTGTTCCCATGAATTTGTTATTTATTTAAACACATTACTAAATATGTAATTTCTTAACCTTTAATAACTACATTTATTGAAGTAACCATTAGAATTACCCGTGATTGTAATGGCTAAAAAATAGTTATATCTATCAAATTTATTTATTTCCCTAGGATTTAACACTTTTACAAATTGTAGAATTAAAGGGTTGTAGCGAACCTTTTCCTGTGCTTCTTGCAATGATCATAGGATAATATGTATTTCAAAATTATATTTGGCATGCACTTTTTATGTCTATGAGTAATTTAAATGGTTACTATGAGTCTTTTTTTAATTTTATATTCATTATTAGCGCATTTTTACCAAATGATAATTTTACTTTTTATAAGAGTGAAATCACCCTAGCAATTAATATAAGCTCTTCATTTCTGATAAATGGAGTTTGCAATTATGACATATGTATTTATAATTATTATAATGCTTCATTAATTATTGTATTCTCGTATATACGCACTGCTCACTTTTAATTCAAAAAATTTCTTCATCGATCTTTGCACATTTGTAGTACTATGCTGTTATTTTCACATAGTTTTACAATTTAGTCTGTCGCAATGTAACATCTCTTTTTCAAAAAAATACCAACCCCCAAACAACTACCTAATAAATAATAACTTAATTAGCTAAAAAATGGAAAACTATTTAAATTAGCTTCATGATAAATCAAAATGATAAATAATCTTAATTAAATTGCACGTTTTTTTAGAAAACCATTCTGTCCCGAGTCTTTTCAGAAGATGAATATAAAGGACTAAATCATTAACTGCATTTGCAATAAAGCATTTAGTTAATTTTCATTTTATTTATGCATCAAAATCTAATTCCGACAGTAATACATATATTTTTTTTTGTTACTGGTAGTATTTCCTTTTTTTATAAAAGGAAATTACTGTTTTCAGCGTAGGAAAAAATTAAATGAGTTCAGTAACCAATCTACAATATTTTGACAGTATGAAATTAATACAAGGAGCTTGATGAATGAACCAGTTGAAGTTTTAAATTAATATATGTTTATAAATATTTACGTATTATAACTTAAACGTTTTAATGTAAAATAGCAACGGTTTATTTCAATTATAATAAATGGACATGATTATGATTGAGATTTAAAAAACCTATCTAGATTTTTAAAACTTTTTAATGATCGATATCCAGTATTGGAAAAGATAATTAGTGAACCTATATTTCTTGTAGTGTTTAGAAATGAAAATCTAAAGTACATTCTCATAACAATTCTAGTGCCAAAAGCCATTTTTTCCAAGATATTTACAAACTAAAAAGTATCAATTCCTTGACAGGAATTAAATACGTTTTTGTAAAACCTTTTTAACGTCAGACAAAAATAAATCATTGATTCCAATTTTAAAAATGGGTAATATATGGAATTAAAGAATGTAGAAATCTAGTTCGAGAACATATTTTAAAAATAATTAACAATTATTAAATTAGAAGCATAAATAAATAGGTAATATAAAATTTGAACTGAATACTAATTCTGAATTCTTTCTACTTTAAAGCAGAGTCAATACCTTCTACTACTTTCTTTCTACTTTAAAGCAGAGTCAAAGATTTAACTATGATAAATTTTCTCAGGAACCTATGTGATTCATTATGATAAAAAATATACTTCAAGAATTCTGATCCCTTTTTTTTCATAGGATGAAATCTAAGAAAATAATTCAGCAATCCATATCACAACTATTGAAAATATAAAAAATGAAAACAAAATAATAATTAAACTCCTTATGCTGAAGGATAAAGAAATTTACTGAGATTAAATCAATTTATTAAAATTTTAAAAATACTACTCATATGTTATTAATTAGATTAGAATGCTATCTTTTATTTTAAAAAGAAAGTAAGATTCCGGTACTCAGGCTCAGAATATGAAAATATTCCGACTATATGAAATTTATACCGTTTAATTTTATTTTAGAATTCCAGGAGTTTATGTAACAGTAAAGAAATTATTTGATTAGACATTTATGATCAAATACTGTGCAGCTATTAAGCAATACATTAACCCTTTCTAGGGCGATGGGAAGTATGCTTCCCACCAAATTTATCAATCTTTGTATGAAATTATGTAGGTTGGCATAAGTTCTGACAATTTTTTTTACAAAGACAGAATTTTAGATGCTTCAGTTCTTTATCTTACACAAAATGATGCGTCTTGATTTTTTACTTAATTATTAATTAACAAAATTAATTAATCAAATTAAATTTATCTAATAAGTTAAATGAATCCCTTTTCTTATTCTAATTTCAAGCCTGAAAATTTTTTAACATATGACTAAAAAAAATGGCCATTTAAAGGATTAAATAAATTTTATTATAATAACTTCTCAGACTGAACCATTTGGTAATACAGAGCAATGTCACCAACAAAAAAAGCTCAGCCTTGCTTTTTTTAAATTTTATTTTATGGAAGATTGTGTAAATTGACTGTTTATATGCAAAGGTGTCTTTCCTCACTGTTCTGCGATTCGAACTTACAATGAAATTAATCCTACCTCAAGAAGTAGTCAAAAATATCTTATTAATAGTTTGCTATTAAATTCACACCATCTTTGATCACAGCAAAATTTTATTGCTTATAATTTCCATTTTTAGTGATACTTATTTCCGGCTCTTTGAATTTAGTATAATTAGTAGAAATTCTATACTTTCTCTTTTTTGCTGGCTAATGGGAATGTTCGTTGAATAAAAATTACTGGACTTATTCAGATAAAAGTTCGATTTTAAGTTGATTTTTTCCCCTCATTCTCTAAGAGGCTCACATAAGGAGGCTGCAAATAAGCTATATAAAGAGACACACATAAGGAGGCTAGAATATCTATCTTTATCAAATACTGCTCCCGTGATTCGTTCATATTATGGCAATATACCTGTCTTGGTTTATTGATCAAAAATATATTCAAACGTTCGTGATTCGATTGTTGATATCAGTGATTAAATTTAAGCAGGAATCTTAAAAAATGTGTATTTAAAACATTTCAAGAGTAACTGCATATAATAAGAGAAACAAAATACAAACAAAAAAAAAAGAGAAAATTCATTTTAATTTTGAAAAATTTAGGGAATGAGTTATAAAAAAAAATATTTTTTACTTAGATGAAGCTAATTTTTTCCTCAATTTTGTGCTCCCTGATAATCGTACTGTATTTCCCATCTTACCTACGCCACTGAATGCGAGCCAAAAAAAGACACGGCATGACATTATCTCGCTCTTATATTATTAAATGACAATAGTAAAAATGGATAAAATATTTTGTTTATGCGTTGTCAAAAAATGGTTATTTTTTCAAAATTTAGTCTTCATCTTTTAGTAATAAAAAATAAACTATTTTTATCTGTTTATCAACTTGAATCATAATGCTCATATGTTATGAATATTCTAGTACTGCGAATGACAAACAAGAATTTTGGGCTCATATAACATTTTTCACAGATTATTTAATATGATACCAACTAAAATGCTGTAGCAATGTATAATAAAATTCCTAAAAAAGAAAAAAAAAAACGCTTACCTTTAATAACACAGATTACTTCGAACAAATCGCCGTTGTTGAGCTACAGATGAAAAATATTGTCGTTAATTCGGCATACTATTTACTGAAGCTATTACACTATCTTAGCATATAATAATTGCATAATATCACGTGCAACTAAAATTGAATGGGTGAAAGGCCTCTTACATTATGATTGATCAGAAAATAACCATTTGAATTAAAATTTCTGCCTAATAGAACATTACACAGTAAACATTAGTAAAGCAAAGTAGTAATAGTAAATACAGGATTTTTTAAATCTTCAACTCACTTCTTTTCATCTTAAATTCTAAAACAGTAACTCTTTCATAATAGTTGCAGCAAAAATAAAATAGTGTGGTTCATTCTGGATTTTTAAAACACTGTTTAGTTTTGATTTATAAATTAGTGAAAAAAATAATTCAATTTTTTTTATCCTTTTTGGACAAACGGGAAAAGGTAAAATGTTCGATTTGTTGAAATTGATTTAAAGTGGAAACAGAAATTAAATAATTTCGAATAATTGCGTATTCTACGAAGCTAATTCTCATTGTACATTTTTGAGAGAAAAGGCAAAATAAAATTAAAAGAGATACTTATATCTTCATTTAAAATGAGCTTTAGTTAGAGTCAGAAGTTAGATACGATATTACAATTTAACAATCTAATAAAAATTGCAGTTTAGATTTTAAAAATAAGTAAATTTCTGCCGGCATCTTGGCATAGGGGTAGCGCGTTTTCCCCATGATCTGTCATCCTGGGTTCGAGTCCCGGTTTGGGCATGGTTGTTCTTCATTCGTTCTATCTGTGAGATGTGTGAATTTGCCCCTTCTAAAAATGCGAATGTGATGCGTCAATAACAAAATCGCACTCTTGACCCCAGTTGGTGCTACTTAAAAAACAAGAGACGCTCTCTCTCGATTTCAAATCGCTGAATGCGGAATCAGCGGTCTTGTCCATAGCAAATGCCATCAAGACAGAAGAAAAAAATTCTCTTACGTTTTAGTTTACTGCTTAAGATAAATTACCATTTTCATTTTTGACGAAATTCACAACATTATTCAGTATTTGTTCGAAGATATACTCTTCTTACATTTTTATTTTTTATTTTGACCGATATTGCCTATGTATGATGCAAAAATGAAGAAACAGCTTTAAATTCATATTTGTTGCGATTTCAAGCACAGAGATGTTAACCATCCGTTGATTATAAATAAAGAATAAACCAGATGATATTTGTAGAAATAAACATCAATAAACATGTTACTTATTCAGTTTTCCCCCAAAAGTTTCCAATCAGAACTACCCTCATCGTATGAATACAAAGAATTTGAAACTTTAAAGACTATTAGCATATTTTCTATGAATCGAATGAGAGTTTAAACATTACTTAAAGATGTTATAATCCTTTTAATGCTTCAATACAAATGTTACTTATTGAGTGTTTCCTTAAACCTACCAGCCATAACGGCTTTAAACTTTGAACTAGTTATTTTTCATCACTAAACTGCGCCCAAATTCCAGACTTTAAAAATGATTAACACATTTTTGTGTTTGCATCCTTTTAGCATTGTTGCAAAATTTGGGGGAAACTGGATGCTATTCAAAATCCATCCCATTGGCGGTTCGCTGGAAAATTTCTTGGCATCATTCGAGTGTGGTGCGAATTCTTTTGGTAAACCTGAAATAGCGGACATCTTGCTATTTTGAGTTTATAAAAGAGGGGGGAAAGAAACTGTGTCGGAAGAAAAAAGGGGGCTGCTTCAGCGCAGGGCAGCAAGGAAACAATATGACCAGTTATTCAATGTCTCCCATTCAGGAGCGTGAACACAAACCAACTGGAGATGATGTTCCGTATCATTAATTCTAAAAAAAATCGCACCGCAGCATACTTTGGGGCTCCACCCATTTCGCAAAAGCCAAAGCGTTGTCCATCATTCCGCGTCTTTTGCAGCCGAATACATTTCCATATCATAAACGGCAAAGAAAGGGATCTTCTTCTGGTCTTGAGAAAGGGGCTCGCCCTCTGAAATCGTCCATGTGCCGATTACGTGGCGGAGATGATTTAATCCCGTGTTACACCCCTCCACCCCCTTTTCGACATTGCATTCGAAACAATGTCGAGCCGAGAGGAAGTTTTTAGAAAGAAGGTGTTTCGATGAGAAGAAGGAATGTGAAGAACATTCCGACAGGACTGGGAAGAATTCCGGGTGTGTTTTTGTTTCTTTTGCGTCGAGAGGCATATTACCCCTAATGATAAATGCGTATAGATGTGTTGTGTGTGTGTTTTTTGCTATTGTTTTTGATTAATCTCGTAATATATTTCACTTAATTTGTATATAGAGATAAGTTTAAGTAATGCAGTGAAAGTAACATTGGAGGAATTATTATGAGGATATCAAATAATGCTCTTTGCTAACGATCAGTTTTCTAGAGTTGGAAACTTCGAATAAAAGGGATTCGCGATATCGGATTCGCAATTAAGAAACATTATTCAGAAAGTGGACAGTGGGGAAAAGGTTTTAAGAGACAGAATTTCTATGAACACATTAAAATAGTGTATTATAAATGAAGAGAAATTTTTTCTCGAAAGAAATTTTTAATTTTTTTTATTAATTATGATAAATATTTGATAACGATACTTCTTTGCTTTCTATGAAATCAAAATCCGTCTTATAACATGCATAAAAAATAAATTTGCTATTATGCATTTAAATAAATTTAATAAAACTATAAAAATTGAAAAACTAATTTGAGCAAGATGATTATAAATTACTATTATTTCCAAACGATTTTCTGGTATCTATTACCACTGATAATTTATAATCATATGAGTTCAGGCAATCAGATTCTTTATATTGGAACAAAAAAGGGTTATAAAGATAAGACAGATAGGCATTTCAAGAAATGTCTGTCGGTACATTAGTTTCAAGTGAAAGGAAGTTTGTGAAAGGAAAAGATGGAAACTGTCTTTCGAATTTTAAGAAAATATTTGTGGTGAGGATATTTTTATTTCGATCATAGTCATCTTATCCTTTATAGTCATCTTATCCTTTAATGGTAAAGGCACAGGAATGAAAATTGCATCCTTTTTTCTTTCTTTTATCGTGTTTCAAATCGTAATAAAATTTTCGAAATTTGCAGAATGGAATTTGAATAAATTTAATAAAAATATTAAAATGGAAACTGTTCTTTAATCATGATCCTTCCTGTAAAATTTTTGTGTTGATAACTTTGAATAAAGAAAATTCGCAATTAATTAACATGACCTAGAATAAATAAAAAGAAGTGAGTAGTTCAAAAAGCACAGTCTAAGGAAACTCTTTTAAAAATGTGTACGATTTGTATTGTAAAATTCTATTTATTTGCGTTTTCTATAAGATTTGTGATGATATACAAGTCATTTTCTCTTCTAATGGTAAATATACAGGGTGCCCCAAAAATGGGGAACAAGAGTTTATTTCCTTAACTATTGCAATTAGACATATTCTTCTAATTGCAAAGTTTCATCACATACGGTTCTCAAGCGTGTGAAAACACTTTAGCTTCTCTATAGAAGAGCAATAAAAAGTTACAAAAATTAAATTCTTATATGGCCCACGTAGCGAAAAAAGTCAATAAATAAAATATTTTCCTATACTTATTTATCAGGACACAAAGTTTCATGCTTCTCTCTGTTAAATTTGTTGAGTTATTAAAAGGCAAATTTATTGACGTAAGCCGTTTTCCTATTCCTCTGACCGGTGTTTTGTTGAAACTTGCTCTCTAATTTTCAGAGGTAATACAAATATGACGAAAGAGAATTAAAGGCGTAGAATCAGAAAATAATAAAGCATTTATTATATTTAGTTACTTTTTTTAAATGATCAGATAATATATTATTTGGAGAGCTTAATATTTTGTTCAAAATGCCTTCGACACCCATACAAAGTTGTATTCTCTTAACAATACTTGCAGATATGCGAACGAGTTAATCTTTTTTGCTTAAAGACAGGTTTTTTGAATTCATCGACACGGATCTATAATTGTTATATCCCTTTAATTCAATTTCCTGAGACTAAAAATCCTAAGCTTTAATGTTGCTCAGTACTTATTTTTGAATAAATTAGAGTGAGAAAATCAACATACGAAGACATGATAACATTCCCAAGATCAATAAAAACCTTATTTTTTAAAGACATTTGACTATATTAACATCTGCTCAATAATTAACATTAAAAATTAGAAATAAATGTGCTCAAAACTCGGAATTAATATGAAAAAAATTCTGTTTAGCTCATTTCATTGGAATATTTTCTAAGTTTTATATAATTTAATTTAAAATAGACCCGTCTTCCGTTCATCATTATCATAAATGAAGAGTACTTGATTCATGCATATTCAATCTGCATCAAAACGGTACATTTTCAAAATTTAAATAATTGGGATATGGAATATTTTCTAAGTTTAAATAATTCAATATGGTATAGATACGTCTTCCGTCCATCATTAAGCTAAATGGAGGGTATTTAACTCCTGCATATTCAATCTTCACCTAAACGGCGTAGTTGGATTTTCGGAGAAATTGAACCTGTAATTGAATAGTCTACCAATTCAACGAAGGCCACACAAAACTACATGAATCCTCTAATATTATACAAAAAAAATCATTATGATATGTTAATTTATGCTGTCACGTGGTACATGTCAATTTCATTTTGCATGTTAAAAAAACAATGGAGATATAGCGAAAGGAGGTGGCTTTATAGCACAGTAAATAGCAGGCGCAGAGACAGTTACCACGTAATTGTTACATCACGTGAACTGACTCCATTACCGATTGATAGTATTTTAAGACCGTGATGAACAGTGTCATTCTTTGCATTTTCCGAGAATAATTTGGAGAATGATTCCAAAAGGTACAGTTCTTGATATTTTGAATCAACAATTTTCACACTGTCAAAAATGTGTGACGAAGTAAAAAATACCTTTCTATATTATTATATCTCAAGGGATTTGTGTTTACTTACTGTTGACTGATAGCCTTAGAAAAAACTGTTTCTGATATCTGCGTTTCGGAAATGGAGAAAGCTGGAAACAAAATAATTAAACGCAAGGAAAACAAACTAACTAGCACATTCCATGACTCAAGCTATACTTCTTAATATATTAACCATGAAGTTTTCTTTCATGAAATCTACATGTTCCCGTACAAATGTGTTTTTTATAATACAAGAGAAAAGAAATATTTCAGAAACAATTGCTCAGAAATTTAAGAAACTTATCATTAGTAATGATTGCAGATGGCAAGTTTTAACATGGTGATTTTGTGGAAACAAAAAGTCCTAACAACAAAATAAGGAACATGACACTTTTGAAGGTTTTTCATTAAAATAAATATCGCAGACTTGTCACTAAATTCGCTTTAATAAAAAAACACTTAAATTTACTTTTGAAAGCGAATGAGGCAACGTATGAAACAATTCAAAGAAATTTCTATGAAAAAATTGCACTCGTCTTTTTCTTAGCACACTTCTTCACATACGACTGATTTTTACATGTCTTATATGGAAGCGGGGAAAGACACACCAACCTCTTAATTAACCTGTCAATATTCGACGATGCAGTGTTACAAAGATTTTGAAAAGTAAAGAATTAGTTTTAAACTATTTCATTAAGGAATGTCATGCATTCAATTTTGTTACTTCCAACAGTTTCAATAATAGTTAAGGAGACGTTTTAAATTAAGAAAGATGGAAATATCATTTAAGCTTCTTTGTTTTAAAAAAAGCTGGCTTTAGAGAACTGAAATCACATTTGTAATTGATCTTCGTAATTTCTAATTGACACAACTATTTAAAGACGAAGAACTTGATTTTTTAATTGAAAGCATTCAGTTCTTTGTGTATTTTAAAATTTTTACCTCCGTTTATTAACTTCAGAAAGCAGAACGCAAAACTCAAGTTTTTTTTTTCCCAACTTTTATGCCCACATTCAATAATAAAAAGCACATAGAGCAGCTTGCAAATGGATATCCTGAGGGAAATTATGCTACTGCATAATTTAATGAAATGTCAATACCTGAAGTGTAATTTTACAATATTATAGCAATAACCTTCTAGCTGCTTATGCTTAGTTTATGTGTGCCAAAAGTTAGCCTATTTTTTGCTGGATTTTATGCTTTCTGAAGGCAAGTGTTTTAATCTCTTACTATAGCATAGTTGCTGTAGCATACAATCTGAATGTTGTATGTAAATAATAATGATTTTTTTTTAAAAAATTATTCAGATCTATCAGCAAATGTATTTTAGCATACAGTTGCAGTTATTGAATTAAAAGTCACACTTTTTCATCAATAATAATAAAATAGAAATTGGATTATATTTTCTTAATAAAATCGATTCATATTCATGTAGCAGGGAGCATTTGAGTTGGGATAATTTAATTTTGGAATCCATTGCGAATTCTGCAAGAGATAAAAGGATGCGATACCACAGTAAAACTTAAAGCAACTTACAGTTAAAACATAAAGCAACTATAGTTAGATAGTAGATGACTTATACTATTACATTTGTCAAGTAACACTACATGAATTGACTCCTATGTCATCATAATGGCACATACCTGCGCTAATCGCATTTTAGTTAAAACTTTTAACTGCACGGCAAACAAAATAATAAATACAAACCACAGCAAATTTCATGAATCAGTCAAACCTATTAATAGTGAATATGAATCAGAATTACTCCCACCCTGCCTAAGCCTCCAGAGTAGTTGAATGACCGTCAAGATAGCAAGGAGGTGGAAAGTAAGATTGAGTTTTAATATTCATTACCGACCTATGTACAATCCTTCCCAAGGAGGTACGCCCCATCATCGGAGTGGACGTAATTTGCTCTCACAACATTGCATACCTGATAGAAAGAAAAAAAATAACCACTAAATCGGAAGTTTGTCATTACAATATTTAGTAAATGCAATGATGTAACTTTTTGTCTTAAGTGATAAGCAGTTCATTAAATGATTAGCAAATTGCCATTGATAAAGCATATCACACAGTTATTATGTTTAAGTAAAATTAATAAACATGAACAATTGAAATTCTGACGCTTTATAGATAAAAGATTTTGACCTGAAAAAATTCTTTGTTTTCAAGAGTGGGATTCCTAAACTAAGCATTTTTTATCAAAAAATCTTTTCTTTCTTTCTTTTTCTTTTCTTTTTTTAGATAACAACCTATGCCTATATGTATATATA
>JAPMOR010050057.1:21641-42476 GCA_026543865.1 Argiope aurantia | reverse complement strand
TAATTAGATAATAGCAAAAACATAATATTCTTGTATAAATGTTAGACTTGAGCTTATCTAATATTGATAAGTTAAAAAATGTCCGGAATTTTTAAAGTATTTTACAGTTGCAGATGATTGATGACATATTCCTCTCAACAAGTAAATGATATCAGAATTGACTAGTTAGAATCGATTTCATTCGAAGTTATTATTTCATAAAAATGAGCAGTAAAATATAGATTTTGAGATTTTTCTCGGAAAAGAAAAATGGCGGTGATTAGGCGGTATGATGAATTTAAGATGTCATAAAAATAAAAACTATTTAAAATTATTTTTCAGTCATGCGTTGAGATTGAAATATCAGAAAAAAAAGACAAGCTAAAATGATTTTTTTTTTTCAATTATGAGCCAAGATGGCGCCATGAGAACTATTCAGTGCTTCCCTTAACACTTCTTGAACTGACCCTTGAGCAAGAATGGCGGAGAATATCTCGCGACCTCCTATATAATCTGACTCTGTGACTGTCAATGGATTTTGATTGTCTTGGGTGGCCGTACATCTTACCCGATAGCCATTGTTTGGGTTTGGCGGTCTCGACCGGTCCATTTTCCTTCCACTAACACCACTTAAATGCTACTTGCTGACCAAGCAAGATAGCAGAACTTGTTTCTCATCTGAATAACTTTCGTTGACTTATCATTTACAAATATAAAAATCTTATACCAATAATACATCTTTAAGAAATATAAAAATCAAGTTGCTTCCTTTTTTTAGGTTTTATATTCAATTATAAATATTTGCTAATTTTTGAGAGCATTGTATTTTTACCAAAGTAATAGAAATTTTACAACTTTAAATAGAATTCAGACTAATCAAATGATATACGTAAAATTGATTATAGAATATTGTTATTTTTCATTTTCTAAAACTCCCGCCGTAAGTTTTTCACTCATCTTATGTATATTACAGCATTAAAGCTCTTTTAAATTTAGCTTTTCATATTATAAAATAATTTGACTCTAATTATTTTAAACTGTAGCAGTTGCATTACACTTATCTTCTCTTTTGGATACTAGATGGCGATACCCGATTAAGCCATCCCATATGTAATCCCATAATGCATTGCGATTGTAATGAGAATGAGATGTGACGCTGAACTGGGTAGCGCGCGTGTGAATGTCTTGTCTTTGTGTTTGTTTTAAGTGTGTGAATGTGATTATTAAAGAAATGTTTCCCACAACATTCGTCCTGTTGCTTCTTGCACAGATCATAATAATCCACATACCACCACAAAACTTATTTACAATATATGATGTTTATTGAGACCCAAACTATTTTAAAAACTTTACCAGCCGCTATCGACGACTTCCTGATTCATAGGGAGGGATGAGGATGTTTAATTTAAATAAAACTTTTATGTATAACTTGATATTCAATTCCCACTCTACAAATTTTCCCCAGCTTCTTATTATGATTGGCATTATCGTATATAATTTCAGATTGCATTATAATGAAATTTTCAAATCCAGAAATACAATATAATATACAATAAACAATTTCAATCACTTTAAACAAATGTTTAAAAATATTTTTCAGATGCCATTGGAGTTTCGTTTTGTACTATCTCTAGAAAATGGAAAAGATTTAAAAGATTTAATGGAAAAGAAAGAGAATCAAACCACTACTTATGTATTTAGGGATCATGAATTTTCATCTTTTCTATTTGCTTATAACTACTCATGTTAGGCAACCTGCTTTTCACCAAAAATAATAGTTAGGTGTGATTTTCAATTAATTTTTTAGATATAACCTCATGCCTACAATTATGCCAAACTATGCGAGATTAAAGCTGTGTTGTTTTAATTGTTTGTCTTAAATTCTACTTATTTTATTCATGAACATTCTCATAAAGCAAGGAATTATTAAAAATGTAAATATTTTGTTCGTCTGTCTTCTAAATTTCGAGATATTTAACTTCATTTTTTTATTTGTTTTGTAAGCTGTACAGATATTTAACAAAATCCGTCATCTTTAGCTTTCAATCGAAACTATCCGTGTGATAAGATAATAAAACAATGAAAACGTTTTGGATTTCTGGGTAAGTTTGTAATCTATTATTAGATATTAAAAAATATTTTTTAAAAAATGGACAAAATTACCAAAATTATCCACAAAAGTCCACGATTATAAAATTAGTATAATTGAAAGGACTTTTTTTGTTGTACTTTAAAACGATGTAAAATTAATTATTTGCCGTAATAGTTTCAGAAGTTATCACTGGAAAACGCCAAAATCCAGCGTAATTTTTAATTAATTAAATTCTAAATAAAATGCTAGAAAACCGCTCTGAGGTGCCCATTTCCACCCTCCAAAATATATACGTGTCAGATTTGTTGACTGTAGGTCAAACGGTCTGGCCTGTAGAAAGTCAACAGACACACACACACACACACACGTACGCATTCATTTTTATTAGTGGTATAGCTAAAGATGAATGTCTGTGTGTTGACTCTTAAAAGGATAGACCATTTGTATATAGATGATCTCTTTCTGTATATACATTGCGCTGAGAACACTCTGTATACAGATGATATCTCCAATTATTTTCATTTCTTTCCAGAAGGACCAAGTCTCGTGTAAAAATATGTTCTTGAAATAGATAAAAAAAAAAACATACTGAATTCCAATAAGTTCATACTATTGCTCATTCAGGGTAATTCACAATATCTGGTCAAATTTCGCATGAAAAATTCAACATTCACCACAGTTTATCCTTCCACAGGTAAATTTCACAAACATCAGCTTTCAATACTTATACGAACTTTATAATTCATTTATAAAGGTTAAAACAATCTACCTTAACTGTATCCTAAGGTAAAGTTTTAGGAAATAATTAGGGAATGTTAAAATTCTAAAATGGAGGGAATTTTCTCCCACTTGTTGAATTGATATTCCGATTTATACTGTTCATGACTGTTTCCGATGAAGAATCCCTCTTCTTTAATTAATATCGAAGTTATTGAGGGGAATTCTGGGATATATTCCTAGGCGCATGAATCCTGACATCAGTTGCTGTATGTGAGGAAGAATTTAATTTTCGGCGTTGCTTGAGGATTTGTGATTTTATTGAAGGGCTAGCCCGTAAAAGAGATTACACACTTTCATTATTGCTATGCATTTTCAGTCGTAATTTTGACCTGAAATAAGATATTTTTCTACTCGCTTTTTATTTATTTCTTTTCACGCCCATGGCATATATGGTAGTTGTATGTAAAAAAAAGCTAGTTATTTTCTCGCATACAAAGTATAGAGTAAGTAGTATAGTAATCATCGAAAAATTCGAACTCGGAATGTTGACGAATTTTGACGTTTTAGATCCTCCGATATACATTCTTGAAAATTGTTCTTTTGTCTGTCTGTCTGTGACAAAGATAACACCAAACCGCTTATATCTAGAATGTATGAAATATGGACTACAGTTTCCAGATAAAATGAGTAGATTTTTATCAAATGTTTGAGCAGAATCAATCAGGGGAAATCTGTCGGTCCTAATGTCCGAATAAATGTTAATCCAATAATTACAAAACGAAGAATTATATAGATTAAAATTGGTACATAGATCTAAAATCTAGAGCGTAGAGATCTATAAAACTTTCAGCCAAACCAACAAACAGTTGAACATCTGCTGGTTCATACTTTCAGAAACATATAATGCGATAACCCAAGAACGTAATGACTTAAATATATGAAATTTGGTATGTGATTTTGCGGCTACAAGAATAACTCTGGGTGAAATATTTTTCAATCAGTGGGAAAAATGAGTCAAATATACAAATTCGATCTTCGGATCCTATTTATCTCTTGTCAGAGATTAATCGCCAAAAAACTCGCCAAGGATCACACGATAGAAATCTTCCATTTTATGTATAATTTTCGAAACTACTTTCTTTTCTAACGTCGTTGTGAATTGTATTTGTATTTCACTGCGCAATCCTTAAATCTAATGGCCGAAATATTAATGAAGTTGATAACTTTATTATGAAAAAGCAACTATTTTTACTTCTTCAGAACTTCACAGAATGCTGTCAAAGTTTGAAACAAAAAAAAGTTGTAATAAGCTTCCTTTTAAAATGAAAGAACAATTTACTTGATATGCATGCACTAAATCACTTCATTAATTTTTTTTTGGAATAAAAATATACATTTTGCTAACTCTTATCTCAAACAATAGCTTACTAATGAAATTGTTAGCAATAATAATGGTAATAATATTCAGAATACATTATCTTTTGTTTTTCTTTCAATCGCCATTCGCTTTTAAAATTATTTGAAACACAAATTAGTTTTCGAATCAGAAACCTATTTGCAGCAACAGTTTGTTCTAACTGTGAAAATGTTACAGTATACAACAGCAACTTTTTATTTTAAAATGAGAACAATTATCGAGATAACAGTTATAGTAAAAGAGACAAAGCATCTTAAATTAAGCTTATTAACGTCCCTCTATCGTAAAGACACCTATACTTAGAGTAACTATCACATAAACAATTAATTAATTGCGTCGAAATTCTAATTAATTCTTTAGTACTAAGGGATGAGGTTATTGATTGGTTAATTTGTTACAATTTTAGATAGACAGCATCGAATAAAATAGACAAGTATTTCGAATTGGAGAAATGCTAAATAGAATAAAGAATTATATTTTAGCTATAATTGCAGTTTTGGAACAACATAAATATATCTTAACTATAATTGTAGTTTTGGAGTATGTTGATTGCTTCAAAAAATATGCTGCTGAAATATTTATGCACTTAATTTTTACACAGCCTTTTGGTACTATTAGTCATATTTATTAAAATAGGCTTCACGCACTAATATTTTCACGTCTGTGACTAAAACTGAATCTATGAAGCTTTGAGCATCAAGAGTTTAGACCATTTTATTGACCACGCCGATAAACTGACGACTCTGTTTTGAGATGCCCATTGAATTGTCTGAAGTGAGGGCGTTTATAGCTTCATAACTCAGTCAGTATGATTCGCAAATGTATAGAACTTTTAAGTTTAAAATGTTAGTATGTCAGAAATATTTTACTAAATAGAGTAATAGGACTGGAAGAGAGTATGGAAATTTTAGACTTTTTTCCTTTCTCGTATATGTAGTACAGAAAAAGTACAGAAATCGCCAAAAATTTCGATTTTGACAGATATCAGTTTTTTAGAGCTCCCTGGGAACACATTTTTGGGAAATGTTCGTATGTTTGTTTATAAAAAAGGTAATTCAAAACCTTTGAGCTACATAGATGAAATTTGGCGTTTGATCTTTGCACCAACTTTGTAGCTTTCTATTAAATTTTGGACGAAATCCATTCAAAGGCTGTCTGCTCCATCTGTTCGAATATAATTTAACACAGTGACCACAAAACGAAGAGAGCTAGATATATAAAATATGATACACATAATTAACATCTATAGTCTAGACATTTGTCAAATTTTGAGGCAAATAAAACTAGGGATTGACGGTCTGTTGGTCTGTACTTTTAGAAACATAAACACGACGTCTCAAAGACTCATCGACTTAAATATATTAAATTTTGTACGGGATTTTATGATTACATTTGCAGTTCTGTGTTAAATTTTGCCTTCAATCGGGTGGGGGGAAAACGTAATTAAAACACAAATATGATTTTACGATTTACAAATATGAACTACTAACAATATGCCAGAGATTAATCTCCAAATAACTCTCCAAGAGATCACACGCTAGAATCAATAAAAATGCTAAATTCATGCCAAAAGTTAATATTTCGTAACTATTGTTTACCAATGCTAGTTAAGGAGTATTGTGAGATAACATCTTTATTAGAGAGTATGCGATAAAGTTTTGAGTCTCCTCACAGCACTCCCGCTGGCTTCAGAATATGTTTCAGTATATGTTTATTGACTTAAATAACATAAAATATTTTTTATTCCATTTACAGAACTGCTATAAAAATAAATGTCTGTCTGTAGAATTTAAAAAATTGTTAGTGGGCACACTGGTTAAAACTTTAAATCAGGGATTTCCAAATTGTGTATCATGACAAATTTTCAACATATATGTATCTATCCACAATTTAAAATAATGTGATTAGTTCAAATGTTCATCAAATCACGAAATATAAATATTTTTAAATAAATAATATAGTTAAAAGATAAATGCTTTTTTCTTAACAAAAGTATTATTTAAAATCCTTAAAACCTCTTTTGTATCGAATAATTTCTGTTTATCTATAAAAAGATGCAATGCACTGAAAATAAATTGGATCAAAACATTTAAAAGTTTGGAATCATCTGTTGTAACACAATAGAAAAAAAAATCAAAAACTGCAGCAATATTTTTTGAATTAAAGAGAAATAATGGGAAACTTCCTACACCTTCCAAATTTATTTCCCCCGAAATAATTTCCAAATAACTTTCCTGCAAACCATGAAATACCACTTTTCTATCAAGTTCCAGAATCTCATTGCTGGAATCCCTTCAAATTACGATTGAAAGCGTTCATCAGATCACAGGAAGTATGGAATCTCTTTTACGGGCTGGCCCTTTTCAATAAAATCTAACTCAGAGGCAGCAAGGCAATGGTCAAAATTAAATTCCTCCGCTATAGCATACACCGCAGCAGCAGTCAGGGTCCATCTGACCGAAAATATCCCAGAATTCCACTCGACTAACTTTCGATATCAGCCAAAGGAAGGGAATTCTTCGCCGTTGAAGGCCGATGAAATCCCGTAAACCTATTCAACAAGTGGAGGCACCTACCCGCTTTTCAGAATTGCTAACATTCCGCAATAGTTTTCGAAGACTTTGCTGTAGGATTCAATCACGCGTGGAGGTTCTGACCTTTCGAAATGAATTTCAAGATTTGTGTGGGCGAGTGAGAGATTGCTGGTGTTATTTTTGGACATGGAATTATACGGATGCGTATTTGCTTGGAAAACCTATTATGGTAAGTGCCTTACTGATGAATATTTAGAAGATTTAGAACAATTTTCAAATTATTCAGTATAAAGTTGAGGATTCTGAAAATAATCCAATTGTATCAAAATGTATCACTTCGAATATATAGTAACCTAAGGTAACCATAATATTTGAAGGATTTATTATTAATAATAGCCTTTTTAGATGAACGGTGTAGAAGATTTTGAAATAATTTGAAATTTGTAGAATGCAAAAATCTGTTGAGATTACCGAAATTTTTCCAGTTATATCAAAATATATCATATTGAATATATGATGTCTTAAGGTTTCATGCAATTACCGGAAGGATTTATTATAATAACCTTTTGTATCGCTCTGAACATATGGTATCGTATTGGTGGAAGATATGTATTTTTCTAAGTCATTCTGTGGTGCATTATTAAAAGAGTAGAAAAAAAATACAGAAGTATTTTTAAATGATGGATAAAATTTATCCCTCTTATAAGCAAATATATCATTTTCGAAACATGATAAACTCGATTCATACTGGCAAAAAAAATGTCGATTGTTCACAGCAAATATATGATAAAACATTTTCGCTTAGACTACTTACTGTTCTAAATGACTTATTTTGATAATTTAATTCATATTTATTATAAAATGAACCTTGATTACTTCGAATTTTTTATTTCAAAACTTAAATTTCATATTAACATATTAAAATATCGTCCATAATTACAATTGTTATTTGTCAATTCTTAGTCGAAACTAAAACGAATTTGTAAGAATCTTTTTTATATCTAAAACTTTTAAATAATAAATGTTTACAAATCTGAATGTTTCATTCGGTTATTTCGGATGGTTTAATTTATAATCTTGAATTTAGTATTCGTATAAAATATCGTCTGTAATTCCAATTACTGTTCATTAATTCTTAATAAAAACTAAAAAATAATACAGAAAAATGCTTTTATATCTGAATATTTTCTCTAAACACATTCATGTTTTGTGTTGGCTAAATGATAAATTGCTTTTAGACCCTAAATTCACACAATGACTTAACATCTGCATAATGCATTCAATAGAAACAAAATAAGTGTCATTCTTTCTAAAAAACCCCATCGCATCTATTAAATTTAAACTGTATGGATATTTTGAAGTTTTACAGTATATTTTTGTATTCGATATTTTATATACAATATCGAATTATATGTATCATATTTTCATATTAACATTACCCCCATTCGAAATTGCTTTAAAAATTGTAAGGTTTTTGATTATCACTGCAAAACTTGAATATTTTAAATCTTAATAACTTACTATACAAATTTTCTTTGTTTTTTTATTTATTTTAGAAAGAGTGTTTTAATTCTAATCTTTTGATAAATCGAATTCTTTGTTCTTTTATTTATTTCTAATTAGCTGACATCCGTTACACGAAGAAACTTCAAATGTAGAATTATTTTCTTAAGAAGAAAAAAGAAATTCTAACCATATCAGCTTTATCGAAATTTTGCTCTATATATAGTTAACAATTTTTTGAAATGGATTCATAAATGTTGGTCCGCCATTTTTATTGGCGACTTGGCATTGTTGGCGCAGCTGGGTGCACACTAAAATTCACTTTTACCAAATTCTGCCACCAATGTTCGTATAAGTAGATTTATTTGAAAAACTATTTTTTTATAAAGAATTTGAGAGCGTTGTTAAACATTCAGGAAAACATCTGATTTTAATTTCATTCTATTTTGCTTGTTAACACATTGTGCAAGAACAAGAATTTTCTCAACTTAACCAGAAAAAAATGTTTGCAAAAAGGTGAGTTATTTCGTAATACATCCGCAAAGCACGAATGAACTCGGGATCGGATAGCAATATTTCATCTAGTATGTATTTAAGACGAAAGTATAAGACATGAATAAATATAACAAGCAATACCATCTTGTCTTCATTTGAGCTTGCATCCTATTTCAAATTATATTGCTATTTGTTAATACTATCTATTCATTGTTTCACTTTCATCTGTGCTTTTCTATATAAAATTATCAATGGCTAAGATTTCGGCCTTTATACAGAAAGGCTCAAAGATTGAAAGTTTCTGTGCTTGTGGACCCGGTGGTAATTAATTCTGACATAAAAACGAAGCAAATTTCCTCTGGTGCGAAAAAGAGAATATCAAAGCCTTGTTTGATTTCTGAGGTTGGTTAATCATTTCAAAATACGTTTTTAAATTAAAAATCAAGTAATGAAATCAATACCCAAAATAATAATTTATTCAGAATTGCATATAAATCCTTTAAATGTCTAGACAAATTTTAAAATACGTGAATTATTTTTAATTCAAGAATAAATGTTTTAAATTGTAGAAGAAATTATTTTCAAAACAGTTGTAAGAAAAAATCATTTCAAGAAATTTTATTCTCCATTTCATATTTTGTAAATTATACTATTTTTTAAAAAAAGTTCTTAATAAAGCCAATTTTCACAGACCTATAAATGAATAAAAAGTTTTCTTAACATTATTTAATGAATGTAGGCATTTTAAAATGTTTATGCAGCGCTTTAATTTTCACTGCGAACATATTTCTCGATTTCAGTCATGAAATTTGCTTGTTAACAAACCTTTTTTCTATGTATATTGTTACAAACCTGCAATTCGGCTTCCCAGCATAGTTTGTTCCATCAACAGAAAGAAAGTTTTACAGTCATCTGAATGGGAGAGAGTCCAGGTGGCGCGTCGGAGGTCCCATAGCTTGGCGACAAACTTGGCGACCATTTGGCGACTCTGCGACTTTGGCGCCAAAATAGATTATACCCGAAACTTCGAGAATTTTCCCGATCCGTCCAGTAGGAACCGAGATACGCCTCGAACGTTCCTGATTGGTTGAGAGGCTTCTAGCCCCGCCTCCCGAGACCTATAAAAGGAAGCAGCCGCAGCTGCCAGAGGAAGGTAGAAGGCAGTAGGAGTCGAGAGTCGGAGAAGTCGGAGAAGTCGAAGACAGAGTGGACGGAGTCGTCGAAGCAGTAGTCGAGAGTCGTAGTCGGAAGCGACGGAGTCAAGCTCGTGCTGAACGGAGCTATGCGCTACTGTCTGCAGTAGATTCTGGTTGTATGCTGCTGTGTATGCGGTTGTATGCTTCACGTCTCGGCTGAAGATAGTCGTCTCTATGCTGTATATACTTATCGTTTTTGTGCTGTCCTGTGTGTCTTCGTGTAAATAAAAGTCGTTGTTTCATTTTCTACTGCCGCCTACTGATTGAGCGTTCTCTACACCATATCACTTCCACTATTTTAACGAACCCCGGCGGAAATTTCGTAACAATATACAAGGAAATTAAAAAGAATTCCGAGCAAAAATATGGAAGACATATAGATGCGAAAACACATTAGCAAATTTTAAGAGATTGCTGTTTTTTCGCAACAAAAATGTTTAAAAGCAGACGATTAATAATTTTCTGTCGGAAATAAGATAAAAACTATAAATTAAACATATTGCTTAATTTATATTTTTAACAGTTTTAGGAAACCAATGCTATTTATTTGTAAAAATTGTCTGTTACATTATATTTATTATAATTTAAGTATTCTATTTGATTGATGAAATAACACTAAATTTAGAGTTAATATTCTGTTCAAAATATAGTTTCAAAATATACATTTGAAATATTTAAAAACGCACTTATGTTTGATTTATCAGTTTTCGAAAGAAATATTCGTTTCAATCTGGCTTTTTCTATGTTGAAATTCATAATGACAATGCATATTGAAATCCGAATTTCGTTTGAATATTTTATGTTTTTGAGACTATTAAAAATTTTATTTTCAAAAAATCATCATGCATAAAATTTAAATCATTGTTAAGTAGACGATATTGAAATTATTTTCAATGTCTTTTGATTAAAAATGTACAATAATAGAAGAATATAAAAAATGGATTTTTTAATAAAAATATTTTTTTAATTCAACTTTTGCAAAAATATTGTTGGATTCAGTTTAATTTATTTCATAAATATCTAAAATTTTTATTGAAAAATAAAGAATTACTCTTTTAAATATTCTATGAAAGCCTTTTGAAAACTAACCATTTTTTATTAATTTTATTAATATAAAAAGGCTTATTAATTTTCAATGTTTTATGTTTGAAATTTTACATGAATAAATGATTTTCAAAATATCTTTAATGAATGCTCTTTTAAAATAAAAAAAAGCCCTTTTAAACTTTATATCAACTTTTTTAATACTAAATGTCACAGTTTTAATCAAACGTTCACTTTTAAACTAAAACAATACCTTAGCACATATTATCTTTGGATTTTCAGAAAATCCTTATTTCATATTTAAAACAAAATAACGAAGAAAAAATTATCGCTGGCGTTTTAGGACATGGTTGTATCTTTAAGCATATAATAATCATTTTATCTGTGCCGCGATTTAAAAGAAAGAAAATGATTTACTGCTGTAAACATGATAAATTCTAATTAAAATACATTGCTTTATAATTTTCGGATCGTATTCTAAACTAATTTGAATTTTTCTAAAATAGTAGCATCGGATTTTCTGTGGTCTAACACAACGTATTGTTTCGGAAATGTTTGTTTTGTTTTCAAAAGCATTGCATTATCTAGAAAAGTCAGACGAAAAAAATCTGCTCTTAAAAATACACCTGCAGAATGTTTTAGTTTTCAGAATATTCCTGGAGAACGTAAGCATATTTTGAAAGAGTGGGGCAATGTGAATTTATCCTGTGTGTATGGTAACAACAGTAAATATTTTTCGAAAGGCATGTTTTCTTTTGCACAATGGGAGTGTTATTTTAGAGATCTTATGAAATAAGCGTGCACACGTGCGATAATTAGAATTTGAAATGAAACTGAAATTCTCTTGGCGCAATTTTTTTTAAAGACATGTTTCAACAGAAAGGCTGCACTTTTACTAAGAAAATTTAAATTTACTGTGTACAAACGTTTTTAAAATGTTCAAAACATCCGAATTACGCAAGTGGTTTCTTTGATAAATATTGTTATCTTAGACTATAAAATATACAAGTCGGAAATCATTTAAATTTAATGAAAAAAACCATTATATTTCAACGGTTGTTAATAAAACTGATTTTTTTTTTGAATTTTGACATTAAAAATTTTCTTTATTGTGAAATCGAATGACCACGAGAAGTAAAGAATTCCATAGTGCATTTTGAGTTGAGTTTCGTTGTATTATTGAAGCGAAGCAAGCCTATTTGTTGGCATTCTTTTAGGAAAAAAATGAGTTTTAAATTTTACATAGGATTAAAAAGAACGGAAGTGAAATTTCATTTTCCTAGTTTGTTGCGATTTTGTGGGCTTATCCTGTTAACATATTCTTGAATACATAGACGGATAGACAATAATTTGGTGTTTTAATTCGCTGTTTGATATTAGCAACATAGTTCAAACATTTCTCCCTCTCGTTGCATTATTGATTTCTCGTTCTCGTATAGGCACAGATAGAGATGTGTCATGGGCTTAGTTCAATATTTAAAATTTATGTAAGATTTTCATATTTGTGGATTTTCTTTCAGAACAGCTTTTCCTGTTTTAGAACATAAATCTAAGACTATAACATACATAAATTATTGCACGTAAATCCTTAAAATTGTTTAAAAATCATTTTTTTTTTTAAATTCTAAACATTGTGATGATACAGCTCGCTTCTCCTTTTGCTATCACGAAAAAAATAATGAATATAATTTTATAAAATATTGTCAATAGGAATTCCATTTCTTTCAGCTAAAATCCCATTCCTTTGTTATACTATTTCCCTGAGAATTCTAATTGGGACAAACTAACGTATTTTTCATCGTTCAAAGACACAATATTAGTTAACAATAATTGTGTGTTAACTATTTTTATTTAAGCCACGAATTAATCTCATAACATTTTAGAAATTATCTAATGTTCTCTAAATTTTGTATAAAAAATTTTCCTTTCATAACTTGTAATTACCACCTTTCTAAACGCCATTATTTGCTCATTTACCTATCGAAAACAATAGAATTAAAGCGCGATAACTCAAAGACTATCTAAGTGTACTAGGTATATAGAGCAATAGAATAACGGTCTTTTGGTAAATTTTTCGCCATATACAATGGAATTTAAATCAATTTAGCTTCCACATAGTTTTGTTTGTGTGTTCACTGATTAAACACACGGAGATTTTTAAAGTCCTTGACAATTGTCATGGATTCTTATCGCCCGTTGTTCCAATTAGTAGAAATTACCTCTCTTTCCACGTCACGCGTAATCAATTGAATTATATTTCAATTTTCTTCCATCCAGAAATTTGCCGCCCATTTGTTTTAGCAATGGCAGGGAAACGAGTTGTTTCTAGCCTCACAGCATAATTAACTTCGAACGGAAGCACATTCAACAACAAATCTTGATGGCAGTTGCCACCGGAGGAAAAAAAAATTACAATTCAGCTTGCAAAATCGTCTGTCACCTTTTCTCTTCAAAATTTAATTAGCTTTGTTCCATGATCGTTCTTTCCCGACGGGATAACATTTCGAATTTCTGTCCTTCGCAGGGCGGGGAGCCTTGTTCTAAGACACCGCATCTAATTATTCGCGGGTGCAGAACCAAATAAATAAATGTCGGGGAAGAATATTCGAACGAAGAATCGTGTTCGAAAGGAGTCGGCGAAAGCGGGGTGCCGTTCCACGAAGGGATGGAAAAGGATTCCGGGGGCGAGGAAGGAGAGGTAATTTCCGAGTTCGGTCGAGTGGTTAAGGAGCTTGACAGAGGTGTCAGAAGTGGATGACATGTTTTGAAAAGGTGGACTCGAGTGTTCAAAAACGCGGCCTGAATAAATTAAAACCTGATTTATTAACGATTCTCATTAATATGCGGTTTCGGTGGCAGCAACTCGGGAGATGCGGTTAGCAGCGTCATCTGGCGGAGCTGAAGTTTATAATTTAACTAAATAAAAATTTTTGTTGTTGTTGTTGCTAGTGGAACTTAACCAACTTGCGCTGGCAACTTTACGCTGATGGGGGAAATTCTGAACTTTATGGTTAAGCGCGTGGTAAAAGGCTGGAGGGGGGGGGGGGTGTTTCTGGATGCTATAATTTTGCCATTATTTACTTAAATTTTAATTAGCTAAGGGGAATACTTTGTGGGAGTTGTTTTCTATTAAAACTTTGGAGCCTTAATTAATGGATGGCTTGTATCTAGATGGTGAAATGCTAAATACAGAAGAATTAAGCAATTTAAATGAAGCTTCTTGACTTAATACCACTTTCGGCGACCACCGTGTTTGCCTATCTGATTTGTTAGCTTGCTTCTCTTATTAGTTACCAACTTATATCACGAAATTTAATAGTTTATTCTTATTTACTATTACTAATTAGGTTATAATCAGTTTCATTACTGAAATTTTAAAATTGTATGCTGTTTAAATTAGGGAAATTAAAAAACAAACAACTATCTTTCTCGTTAATTTCTGTATAAGTTTGAACTCCCATAAAGTATATTGCTGAAAGTAAACGATTCTAATTACCTATAAAATACATATAATAATCTTATGTATCACCAAATTAGAAATGTAGTTATTTTTTGAGTAGATTCTTCTTATTGAAGCTTTTAGTAATTTTAATTTGACGTTTAATTAAAAATGAATTGAAATCTTAGTTTAATCATCGCTTTCTGAAAAAAAATATTAACCAAATTTCATTCTTGAAACACTGTAAACTTCCAAAAATTTAGTTTAAAGCAATTACAAAGTTACTTCCATTTGAATTGCCTTCTAAATTCAAAAATCTTATATCTTAATTGTATCTGTTAATGCTTTTTTTTTTGTTCTGGCCTTTAACGAAAAATAGCTTTAAAAAAATAGTATGCGTGTCCAAAAAGAGGCCACTTTTGGAATAAATTTATTTTTTTCACGGGAAGGCATAATTTGTACATGGGGAGAATCAATAAAACACGTCTGTTTAAATCGCGATGCATTAGCAAAGTGAGTTTTCCTTTGGTGATGACACAAAGAGATTCTAATAGGAATTTCTTTGACATGAATCGATTTAAGAAAGAGAATATTGATATATTTGAAAGAAATGCGTATGCGTTAGGGGTTTTTATCTCTTCTCTCTGAGTGTGAGAAACAGTCATCGATTTTTTAGAGCGCGTGTTAGAAATAATTAAATAAAAAAAAAGTTAAGATTTGGACCAGTGAATAAAATAAAATGTTAATTCTTTTCTTGGCGATGGTACTACGAGATTCTAATAGGGATTTCTTTGACATGTATCGATTTATAAAAAGGAAACTTGGGTATTTTTGAAAAGAATGCGTTGAATGCTAGTGACTTTTATCTTTTCACACTGAGCATGAGAAACGTACTAGTCATAAAATTTTTAGAACGCGTGTTAGAAATAATTAAATAAAAAAAATGCTATTTGGGTCTAGAAGAAAGAGAAAATTTTAGAATAAAATAACTTGGGTTTAATTTAAAGTGAAAATTAGAAAATTATGATTTAAATTAAATTAATAAAAATCATTACATCTATTAAATATAGAATAATAGGGATTTTTTTTGACACGTGTCGATTTAGGAAAGGGAATCTTGGGTATCTTTGAAAGAAATGCATAGGAATTAAGGATTTTTATCCTTTCGCTCTGAGAGTGAGAAATGCATTCATCTTCAATTTTTAGAGCGCATGTTGGAAATAATTAAATAAAAAAAATGGGATTTGGGTTAGGAAATACAAGAAAACAAAATATCATGGGTTGATTTAAAATAAAAAAATTAGGAAATCAAACTTTAAATTAAGAGAAATTGTTATTATATATATAATATAGAAAAAGGAACGAAGCTGGTTTAAATCATTATCATAGTAAAATTTATTCGTTAGAGGCCCTAATATTTTTTAGTTTATTTAGCATCGAACATTAATTATGTAGTGCTCATTAATTTTTCTATCATTGTATATTAAGAAGTAATTTTTTAATTGAAACATTTCAATTTACATCTGAAAATTCGGAAAAAGAATCAATACCTCATTAATTATGTACTTTTATTTCAAGTAATTTAGTTGATGAGATGAAAATCGATTTTTCTTTGCTATGTTTTCAAATTTATTTTATAAATCTTTCATAGTTTTAATTTAGAACTTAATTTTTTTATAAAAAGAAAGACTTGTTAATATTTTTATACAAAATTATTCTGTAAGCATTCACATTTTTATTATAAACAACCATCTTTTACTTACTATGCAGCTTAATTAACTTAGTTCCAATCTTTTGATTGAAATATAAGATAGTTAATTAATCTGCGTCTCGTCGTTGAATAAATATGTCTAAATTAAAAAAAGAGAACTATGTTGCATCCTTTGTTTCGAGGATTAACGCGCACGCCTACGAGCTGCTTTATTGCACTTTTAACTAATTGGTGTATGTCGATTGAAATTCTTGTTTTTAATCTTCATCGTTTTCAAACAAAAACAAGGAAACTAGATAATATTTTGTCTTCATTAAAAATTTAAACAGACATTTAATTGAAAAATGAGGAAATTAAAGATCATTTTACTTATTTCTGCAAAAGGAGATACTATTAGCATGTTTTCTAATTAGCCTATTTAAGAATTTTAAGAATAAAAACTTTTTTAAATTCCTGAAAAGTTATTAAGTAAAAACCAGTGTTAATGGAAATTCTTGAATAATTACAAATTTATTATTTGTTTTACAAAGGACATTAAAATTTTTTTAGAATATCGCATATCGCCAGAATTAATTTTTAAATGTATGTATTTCCTTGAAATATTAATTGCTGTTTATATTCTATTATCAAATGTTATCAGTTTTTTTAGACTATTTTGAATGATAACAAAATATAACGTGATGTTGTAATTGACTATTTGTCGAAGCAAAATTATAAGACGACCTAACTGTCTGAAATGAAGTTTAATTTTACTAATATTGGCTACTTAATTTTATTTTCCAGTTCTTTTATGTCAGAAAATTAATAGGCAATATACAGTGTGGTTATAATACAAGTTCCACTTTGAAATGGTCATAAAAGGAAAACTAATGGACCAAATGTTATCAAACTTGGCAATAGTATTAAAGGAGTTCATGGAAATTTCTTTCCCACCAAAAATAAAAGTTCAAATTCATCACCAGGAGGGGAAATGGCGCTGTATGCAATATTGTTAAACAAAATAGAATATGAAGACAACGTTTTAAAATGTGTTTAATCGTTTCTCAAATATGTTACAAGACACGTTTAATGTGGCATTTATCATTTTTTGAAAGCAAGTTAAATCGCATTACTGCATTCTCATCAAGAGCTCTTAGCATATCCTTCGGCGTATTCCTCTTACTGAATGGTACCTTTGCAAAGCACGCCAGGCAATGCTATCACATTTATAATAATATTAAACGAGAAAAACATGGTCTTACCTGGTTAGAGACATTGTCTATTCGCAACAATGAGAACTCTAACAAACAGGCTGATTTTTGTCTGGAAAGCAAAACGACATGCAAAGCGCATCTACATAGTTTATGTACTTCTTCCAGCCTTAAGCCAATTACAAGACATTGCGGTTTTACATAACCCCACAAACAGTTTCATTTCAGAAAGGATTAAACACATTTTCAACTGATGTCTTCACATCCTATTTTGTTTAACAATATTGCATACAGCACCATTTCTCCCCTGGTGGTGAGTTTTTGAACTTTTTTCTTGTCAGAAAAGAAATCCCCATGACCTCCTTTTAAAACTATTGCCAAGTTTGATAATATTTGGTTCAGTAGTTTTCCTTTTATGACCATTTCAAAATGGGACTTTAATTATAACCACCCTGTATATTAGAAACAAAAGGCTAAGTAATAATTATTGGTCCTTTTTGTTTTTGGTATGGGCTAGCATAAAAATAGTAAGTTGTTCTTTTCTTGAAATTACTAGATTATTTTTTATTCCAATGGCAAAAATTAATTCGTTAACATGTCAAAAATTCTAAAATAAACAAATTAAACAAATTATAAGATCAAAAACATTTTATAACACAAGAAGTTGCTAATGATGGACATTACAGGGGATATTGTTGTTAATGAATTCAGTAAAGGAAAAGAATAAATTGCGGAACACAAATTTAATAGAATTTTTCTTTAAAAAATTGAAACACTTTTGACTTTAGATAGATCCTTGTTACTTAATATGGAAATGAGAAGTAGAAACGTAGAGATAAAAAAGCTATTTTTTTTCTCATATAAATTTACTGAAAATTCTAGTCGGGGATCATTTCTTATGAAAATGTGTCTTTCATTTTATTCATTGACTTAAAATACCAATGAATTGCCCCCAAAATTCCTTGGAAGACATCCAAAGAGCAAGCCTAAATTTTTTAAACGTAATTTCTATTCATTGGAGTTTTTTTAAGTATTACAAAAGCAAATATTCAAAAGCTTCTAACAGTTTGGGTTGAGAATTGAAATAGGCCGAAATATTGCTGCATTTGTTACTAAGTTATATTTTGTTTGGCAGATTTATATTGAATTGATTCTGACACAAGTAGTTCCTTATATATAATATGTCTAATTTTGTGTCTGCTATAAATATCGGAAAAATACATGGCAATGTTTAACTTAATTTCCATACAATGATGAATCGGATTTCTGCGTCAAGTTGCATAATTTTTCATATTTAAATCTGAAATGAATCCTTTGCACTCGAATGGTTCCTCTCAAGTGCCATCAAATACGGTACATTATTTTGCCGTTTTATTTATTTATTCAATTCTGATTGTTAAAAATACCTATAGAATGGTTAAAAAGACGTAGATTTCTAGGGGAAATTCAACTTAAAGCCTATAATATATAATATACTCAAGCCTACTATATAATATCGAACGATTTGTGCAAACAATTCGTTATTATTAATACTAACTGGTCATTATTAATAATAACCAAATCGGTTATTATTAATGGCGGTAATTATTAATACTAATCAGTTTGGCTATTATTAATAATGACAGGTTAGTATTATTAACCAATCATTCACATTGAAAGTTACATACATATTTATTTTTTGGAGCAAAAAAAAACATGTCCTTGTATTAAGTGTATAATTATGCATCGAATTACTTTTTTGAATGCAAAGAGTTAAATCACAAATAATAGAAAGATTTAAATTATTAGGACAAGATTAAATAACTCGGTTGTTTCTTTTCACTTTTATATAGATTGATATTAATTAGTAATTTAAAAGAAACTTTTGCGTTAGTGTAGTTATAAACACAACTAGAAGCTGCCTTGAATGACTAGCTGTTTGCCTCGCAATATGAGCTATATTAGTCACCCAGATGAAAGTTTTATTTGGAATTATACTAGCACATTAAACATTCTGCACTTAAAATACAGGAAATAATGATCGAATGAACTTGGCGAAATCAGCTCTGTTGTTAAGGTAGGGTTTAGATTTTTATTTTGCGATATTTCTCGAAAATGGAAGAGGAAGGAGCTTGATCGAATATTGATGACATATTTAAATGTCATAAGCTTTCATACGAAATAAGAATTGGCAAACATTTTCAGTTTCAGTTCAGTTTTCAGTTTCAGGAGAAATAATCACCCCCTCCACCCCCGCAACAATTATTAAAGAGTATATTGTTCAGGATTTTGTCTTATAGAAAATACAGAATGAAGAAATAATTTTTGATTTCTTTCAAAAATGCGGAAGGGGATAGACCATCGGTCTGCATATCCACATGCATATAAAAGAGAACTCAACAATGCAATAAGGTGGATAAATTAAATTCTATATGTGAGCATTCTGATAAAATAGTTGTTATCCAAATTTTGATTTAATTTCATCAAAAAATCCTTCCAAAAACACAAACTCGATTTTCTTTTTCAGAATATTTCAAATCACAAAACACTCAGGCACTGAATACTGAACAAACCAGTGGCAGTGGTCTCCCCCAAATTATTTCGCATGCATTCTAATAGAGTTGTGCCTTGCGCCTTTATACGTAATGCTGTACGTCTTGCATGGCATTAGTGTACAATAGTTACGAAATATTATGGCGGCGTGATTATGTATATCAATATGGCGTGAATTCAGCATTTTTACTGAATCTATCATGTGATCCATGACGAGTTATCTTGTAATAAATTCCTGGTATGCGGGGTTAATAGTGTCGGAAAATCAAATTAGTGTTTTAGGCACGTATTCCCCTACAAAATGAAAAAAAAAATTGACATAAATTAGCATTAGTAATCACAAAATCACATACCAAATTTCATATATTTCTCATTTTATCTTTGATATATCACGTTTGCATGTTTCAAAAGTACAATTTGACTCAAAGTTTGATAACTGTCTAGACTATTAAGGTTAATTCAGTGCATCATATTTTATTATCTAGTCCTCTTCGTTTTTTAGCCATCATGTTAAATTATATACGAACAACCAAACATACAGACTTCTTCTGAACGAATTTTGTAGATATTTCATAGATATCAGTAAATTTGGTATGAAGGTCATATACGAAATTTTAACCTTCTATCTCAAACCATTTTTGAGTTAACTTTGTCACAGGCAGGCAGCCGGGCATTTTCCATAAATGTTCTTTCCAACTCGGTGAGGTCTAGAACGTGGGAATATGTCACAATCTTGAGGTTCGATGATTACCATTCTTCTTGATAAAGTGAAAAGCGATTTTAGAGAGCACTAGAAATAGAAAATTTTTAATGTACTATAAGTTTAAGTAATATTTGTATCTTAGCGTCCATGCTTAAACAGTGCAGAATAAAGTCTACTGAAGATATGCAAGCCAAAATCTTGAGACTTATTAATTGGTTTTCTCAACATTACGGGCTTTCGGTTATACATTATGACGCTTCTCTACATTACGAGCTTTCGG
>JAPMOR010050057.1:0-10798 GCA_026543865.1 Argiope aurantia | reverse complement strand
GATGCAGTGGAGAGGAATAGAGATGCAGTGGAGAGGAATAGAGATGCGGTCGAGAGGAATAGAGATGCGGTCGAGAGGAATAGAGATGCGGTCGAGAGGAATAGAGATGCGGTCGAGAGGAATAGAGATGCGGTGGAGAGGAATAGAGATGCGGTCGAGAGGAATAGAGATGCGGTCGAGAGGAATAGAGATGCGGTCGAGAGGAATAGAGATGCGGTCGAGAGGAATAGAGATGCGGTCGAGAGGAATAGAGATGCGGTGGAGAGGAATAGAGATGCGGTGGAGAGGAATAGAGATGCGGTGGAGAGGAATAGAGATGCGGTGGAGAGGAATAGAGATGCGGTGGAGAGGAATAGAGATGAGGTGGAGAGGAATAGAGATGCGGTCGAGAGGAATAGATGGAGATGTTGTAGCAAATTATTTATAAAATCTGTTTGAGTGCATTCTTTTATTGAGTGAAGTCAAATTCATTTTTTGATGTTGTGAACCTGAGATCCGTTTCATAAAGAAATAATAATTTTGAGGCGATAATAAATTTTGCTGAAAAAACAACAACATTTTTCTTTATATTGAAGAGTATTCTTTGAAAACATTTGACCAGTAAAGACATTTTGGCGAAAGAAAAGGTTTTATTTCGAGATTTTGTATTCATCGTTACTCCCTTTCAACAAAAAATAGGTTTGAATAGTTATTTTGGAGATGACGTGTATTATCAGCCAAAAAATGCAATTTTCTACTAGTATTTTAATTAATATGTATTTAAAATCAACATAATTTATAAAAAAAAATATGAAAATGTTAAGAAAATAAGGTGTGATGTGGTTCATGTAAAACTTCTTAACAAAATGAACATTTGCTCTTCTTTAATATTTATTGGCATTGTTTAAAAAATGTAATTATGATCATGTTGAATCTTTGGTTATTAAAATGAAAATAAATCAATTTCTTTTAGACATCAATGTTAAATAGAATGGGGAAAATGGAATATCATATGGAATCTTAATATATTAAAATATCATGTTCCTTTTTTAGAATTAATTTATATATCAATTATATAAAAATCGGTTATTCAATAGCCGCCATCATTTTTAGAGTTCTCAATTCGTAAATCATAATATTTCTAGTTTAAAATGCTGGAAAATCTATTCCGCGCTGAAACTTTTCAAATAAAATTTAGGTTAAAAAAAAGCTTTCTAACAATTTAAGTAGTGAAACCGCAAAACTACTTGTACAGATAAAAATTAATATATAAAATACAACAACGAAATCTGTATCGAACTTTAATAGGAATTACAAATTTTGTGTGAAGACCATGTACCAAATTTCATCCATCTGTCTCAATGCGTTTATCCCAGACTGCCAGCCGGACAGAAAAACAGATATTATCCAAATATGTGTGGGGAGATCTGAGAGTGGGGATTCGCCAGTCTTCGAGTTTTTTGATGATTGCAACCCTTTCTCCATACTTTGTATACTAGAAAGTAAGAATCTGAATATTTTTGGCATTCTCAAATTTATTCAGTGGTCGCAATATTTATGCACTATGGGGGAGGGGGTGGTAACATCTTCACTAAGGAATTAAAAAGAACGTTTTTGGGAGATTACGCCCACTGGATACTTTAAAAATGGAGTTATCCACAAACTGCGTTTTATTACGTTTATTATTAGTTTTATAAAAATATTGGAAGGCATTCAGATATCGATTGTGTACGCTGACTGCCAGCGAGGAGCTTATTCACGATCGTTCGATCCCTTCCAAAATAAGCTTGGTAGTAAACGTGTGAAAAATATCTCGAGCGCCCGCCACTACATTTCATAAACATCTCTTTGAAGTTCCCCACCGCGATGCACTCCTGATGCGTTTTGATCCTTTATCGAAGCGTAAGTCTTTAATAGGGTAGTTGTTCATCAGCGTAATTAACGATCAGCTTCCCAGCGATCTGAATAATTCGGCAATTAATCACTTAGCGATCAATTTTTCAGGTGGTTCATTTGCAGATTTTATCGCTCATCTGAGAACTTTATAAAAGGGGATCATCGAATGATAAGAGGACCCTCCTAATTTACTGCTTCACGAACACCTGTTGGGGAAGGTTGAATGAGGAGTAATCGAATCGTGTGATTTAAGGGGTGGGTGGGGTGGAGTGATTATTTGGCTGAAAAATAGTCTTTTAAATGGTTTAAGGTTAATGGTTCGGAAAAGCAGGATGGTGTTTTAGATGAACTCGGCTTTCACTGATTCCATTATAGTATGAGAGAAGATTTTCAGTTACACAAAATTCATACATGTATGAAATACAAGGTTTAGTTGAGTTTCATGGAAGTCTTTTGAAACACCCTGCAATAGCCGACACTAAAATCTCTAATTACCTCAGAGTCTAGCTGGTCTACCAGAATATTGGTTATATTTATTGTTAGATAAATCATCCTATATAACTTCAAGATTCTGCCAAATTGTTTCATATTAAAATCATGTTATTTCAATTGTCTTATTCATTTTATCGTGTATATGAACCTTTTTAATAGAAACAGTCCCGTAATTTCATAGTGCCGTTAAAAACTAATATCTAGTTAATGGATCTTCTAAATTTCCCTCATATTGCAACTTCACTTTTTTATTTGTCTTGTAAACTATGCAAATATTAAACTCAACTTTTTTTCTTAGCACGCCTTTTAAAAAAAAAATATTAACACACCTTTATTCTTAGCTTTCAAAAATGGAGTAAAATATCTGATGAAGCAATGAAATAGTTTGAAAATTTCAGAACAACAATGTAATTTATTGTTGGAGACCGGGCAAAATATTGTTACAAACCTGCAATTCGGCTTCCCAGCATAGTTTGTTCCATCAACAGAAAGAAAGTTTTACAGTCATCTGAATGGGACGAAGTCCAGATGTGCGTCGGAAGTCCCAGAGCTTGGCGACAAACTTGGCGACCATTTGGCGACTTTGGCGCCAAAATAGATAATACCCGAAACTTCGAGAATTTTCCCGATCCGTCCAGTAGGAACCGAGATACGCCTCGAACGTTCCTGATTGGTTGAGAGGCTTCTAGCCCCGCCTCCCGAGACCTATAAAAGGAAGCGGCCGCCGCTGCCAAGGGGAGACGACGAAGCCAGTAGTCGGAGAGACGACGGAGTAGTCCGAAGACGGAGCGGAAAAGCCAGTAGTCCGAGTTCCAGAGAAGCGAAGTCAGTAATCCGAGCCAGGGTCGGAGAAGTAGAAGACGGAGGAGTCGGAAGCGACTGAGGCAAGCTAGTGCTGAACTGAGCTGTGCGCTACTGTCTGCAATAGATTCTGGATGTATGCTGCTGTTGTATGCCACACGTCTCGGGTGAAGATAATCGTCTTCTGTGCTGTATATAGTTGTCGCTTTGTGCTGTCCTGTGTGTCTTCGTGTAAATAAACGTCGTTGTTTTTATTCTACTTCTGCCTACTGATTGAGCGTTCTCCACACCATATAACTTCCACTATCCAAACGAACCCCGGCAGAAATTTCGTAACAATATATTTTTTAAAGATTGCCCCAAATTCAGCAGAAATTTGTACTATCGTTACATGGTTCATTAGAAAAGCATTTTTTTAAACGTTAAATCTATATGGATTTTTTTGTAGTTATATTTTTGGAAGTTATCTATGCAAATACTTCCACATTACCGATAAGTTATCAGATTTTGGAGCATTAAAATTCAGCTTAATTTTTACTTTATTAAAATTCTAGTTGAAATTTCAAACCATCCTTCCTAAGTATATATTCTCGTCTGCCAATGTTTGTACCAAAATGGGTATCTGTTGGTCAAATGGTTTAACCTATAAAGGATGAGAACCCACCCATTGACCCACACACACCTTTATTATTTGTGTAGGTTGAAGGAGGATTTTAATTAATATCAACTTGGTACAAATTGATATTAAATCAAAATTCAATCCCAGCTATTACAATTCTAGCGTGATAAAAAGAGTATGCATTTTTAGTAAAAGGAAATCGTATAAAGGAACACATTGAAAAAGTATGCATGTCTTTTCTCAACTAAGAAAGCCCCCCCCCCCCTATTTAGACTAAAGACATAATTGCTATATCTGTAGTCCAAACCTAAATTTTATTTAACCAATTTCGGCTTGTAAGGAAGATCCTATTTATTCTTTTATATGTGAACATCATAAAAATAAAATCGCAATAAACGAGACAATTGACACTTGACGTCAGATATTGCCACCAAAATTATAGATTTGACAAATTTTGAATTTAATAAGCAGAAAAAGACAAAAATAATCTGTTGCTTTGGTGAATCATGAAATAGACTCAAAACATGTGTTTATTATTATTTTCTCGTATACAAAGAGAAAATATTGTAATGGCCAAAAAACCACTACTTCAGTCGAATTCCGTTTCCCCTCGGAAGTCTGAAACGTTGATGGAATTATGTCGATCTGTCGATCTGTGAAGATATCCGAAAAACGCTTTCAGCTAGAGGGATGAAATTTGTTAGTATTTTGACGCCAAATTTGTGGATTTTTTTTTCAAATTTCAAATTTAAAATACATGGTACCAGGTTCAGACATAGATTCACAGGACATGGGTTCTGGAATCCAGGTACAGACGTGTATTCACAGTTTTGTGTGAGGGGAAATGGGATAGCATCTTTTTTAAAGAGTATGCCATAAAGGTTTGAGAAGTCTCAAGTCAAGTCATTAACGCACAAGACACAAGTCAAGTCACAAGTTTGTCAAGTCATTAAAAGTTTTTAAACCACATTACCTTGTTTTAAACTGTCACAACGATTGATATCCGATTGGTTGAGGTAAAGGGGCCTGTTAACTGAAAGTCGAAATATCGTTTCCAAATAAATTCCCCGTCCTTTATAGGGACTGGATAATGAATAATTTTGGGAAAGTTGAATTCGTGATTCATCAATAATTTAGATGTAAAAATGCTTTTTTTATTAAAAAATTATCAATTCATCAAATTTTCCTCTCAGCACATAAGAAAACGATAAATCAATGGAAAAAAATATTTATAAGTATAAAACTAATAGTTTAATTAAAAGCATGTAGTTAAAACTTGCAAAATAAGCGGTTGGTACATGTAAACCTTTTGAAAGATTTTAGTAATTCTCCCAGCTATTCATATAAATGTTATACCTTTGTTTTCTTTAAAAATATTTTTTTACTTGTTGCTCAGAAAGGAAAAAAAATGACACGAAAAAAAAATTTCTACAAAAATTTTATTTAATGTTTCGAGTTATTGGTAAAAAAAAATATACTATAATAAATTTTTTAGTAATGCTAAATTTTTTTAATTATATGAATTGGATCCAGAACATCACAGAAAAAAATTGTGAAAACCTTTGCCGGAATCCCTTTTTATGACTTATAGTCTTTCACTTTGCGAAATTTTTAAATTCACTTTCCGAATACAGAAAAATAAGCGAAATAGAATATAAACAAATATTCCATCTGATAGAAAAACATGAATTAGATGGCTGATGATGTAAAAACAAGGCTTAAGCATAAAAAAAACGATGTATGAGAGACTTTCAGCTGATTGCTAGATTTAAAAGCATAAATCTTTTAATGACATATTTGTTTAGTTCTCAAAATATTCCAGGAAAAATGTGTTTTGATAAGGAGACATTTACACATTTCATTTGACATTTATTTTTTTCATCTAAACCATTTTTTTAAGGGCTGTATTAATTTCTAATTCTTTTCTAAATAAACTATTTTTAAAAATTTCATGATTTCTTTTATTTAATTAACTGTTTGAGCATTTCTTATATATTTTTCTTCTCGTCACGGAAAATACATGGTAATCGTCAGAAGTATGAGCATCTAAATTTTTGAATTTCAAGGGGTTTTTTTATTTCACACTACAAAGATCATTCTCTGATGGAACTTGACTTGTTTCATATTTTTTATATGTATTTAATTTTTCATTCGCTTCCGGGCATATTAAAAATTTTAAGTATACTTGATGTCAGTATACTTTTATATTTTCAAATATAATTAACACTAAAGCTACCACGAGCCAGTCAAATGACCGACTTTCAATGGCAGTTCCAATGTATCGGTGGAATGCCGGTAGGTTTAGTGTTAATCATGATTGAGTTAAATTCTGATTTCATCCTTTTGTTACCATCTTTTAATGTTTGAGAAGCATTGATCAAGTGATAAAGTAAATGCAACTAAAGTAAAAATATATATCGTTTATTATATTAGTGCATTTTAAAAGGATTTTAATTTTAATTTATTGAAACTGTGTAGGTTTTTACCCCACACTGGCAAATGTGAACTGACCGAGAATTTTTTTATGCAATTGATGCTATTCGATTTCTTCATATTGAGCAGCTGATATTTAAACTCATTTTTTTTACTTTCTCGCATACGAAGTATAATATATAACCAGTGAAAAATTTGAAAAATATTTTGTTAAATTTCTACGTTTCAGAGTTTTCTGAATCCAAAATCACTTTTTTTTTCTTCCGAATTATGCCTGTCTGCATGAGCACGTGATAATTCAAATATGTTTTGAAATAGACGGATCAAATTTCGTATGTCATTTATTCCCCAATTTTCATTTTGTACCAAATTTTAAGCGAAATCCTTTCCTTTATGTCTGCCCACATGTACAAGTGTAAATACGCACGACTTCCAAACGTGCCAGGTAAATAAATCTTTGCATATAGTTTCTACAATCAAAATTGTAAACAACTGCTAAATTTTTAATCAAATCTGTCAACAGGTTGATTTTGTTCGGCTTATATATTCGCATACATGCAAATAAACTTTATAATTCTAAAAGTGCATAACTTCGATACATGAAATTTGGTATATCATCTTGTTTCAAAAATTATATATCTGTCGGAAAAGTTTGTTTTTCAACCTAAATGTACCTTCAGTATCCTTTCTTATTCTACGAAGCACAAAATACTCAGGTTTGGGGTTTCATGATAAGAATTTCATCATTTCTTATTACCAAGTATCAGAGAAGGTTTTGGGAGACCATTTCTGAAAGTTGTTTGATTTTCGTATATCAAACGCTTTTAATTTCATAACATTTAAACAGTAATATTTTTAGAATAACTTCATTGACTAAAGATGCATCGGATTATGTTTTGTCATGCGAGAGTAAATGCGAAACTTTTTTCACATTCGTAATCGATTAATTAAATTGCTTCATTGGGCAGCGGTGGCCTGGTGGTAAGGTCTCGGCTCGTGAGCCTTTAGGGTTTGGTTTCAGGTTCGAGACCTGATTCCACCGAAAAACCGTCGTGTAAGGGGGTCTGTTGCATTTTAAATTCGTCAGGGCCAAACGTCCTCCCACTGGTGTGGCGTGGTATGGAGAGGGGGCTACCAGCTCAGGTGTCGTCTTCGTCATCTGACCGCGGTTCAAAATGACGAGGTCCGTTCCAAAATAGCCGTAGTGTTGCTTAAAACGGGACGTTAATATATCTAAACTAAACTGAACTAAATTGCTTCATTATGTGTTCATAGTAATAATCGATTATGTTTAGTTATATTTAGTTTTGAAACCATTATGAATAATTTCAAAATGAAACCTAATTGCAGGTCTTATGCAAAAAATAAATCATGCTCTTTGCATTGATTTCTTACTTAAAGAAACTGGGAATTTCTTTAGATTTTTAAGTTACAAAAAAAAAAACATTCGCCAAAAACAAGGAATAGATAAAATCGTCGTCTCCAAGTTGTTAGTTACCAACATTCAAAGTTCGACCATTTAGTTAAGTTGTGCAAAATTTAATTTCTCGTTCCATCAAATCGAAAACTTTCTAACGGCCCGTCTGCAAAATGTTGCAGCCAGGTAATTATCATACACGAGCGGGCTTTACTAACGACTGTCATAAAAATTGATTTCAACTTTCCTTTACCTAACGATTACGAGGGAGTAACTTAATCAATTCAGAGCGGTGAAACGATAGCGTTTTGGAATTTTTCATCAAACTGCTCGCTTATTTTTTGCAGTTTTAAAAGCAAATGAAAGATTTTAATCAGTTTAGAACCTATATTAGTGCATTAGAAAGAAAAGAAAGTAACGCTTAATATTTTATCTGTAATTTAATAAAACAAATTTTTGCTTTTATGCTAGTGTTAAAATTAGATTTTTTTAAATAGCAGCTTTGATAACCGGTTTCTGTTACTTCTTACCGAGTTAGAATTAAATATGTTTAAATAAAAATGCATTTATAGTGATTTAGAAGGATTAATGCTGTTATCATTATCCTTGGGTATAGTAATGATTTAAAGCGGATACATTATTTTGTTTACTATTAGGATATATTGATATACCAAGAAGACAGTTATAAACATGATACAAGTTAACTATATTTTCTTGTCTTGAACTCAGATATTGCCTACAGATGTACAGATATTATTTCTTTAGTGTTTGAGATGGACCTTTTCCTTCACATTAGATCAAACCTGCTTTTTTTTCCAATTTCGACGACAAAGACGTGATTTTTTTTTTAGAAAGTAAGAAAAAATGATGAAAATTATTTTTTAATCATTTCTGCTTTTATTATCGAGTTTAGTAATCAGTTTCCTAAAATTTACATGAAATTAAAATCCCCTACGACGTTAAACGTGTGCACCGAATGTTATCTATTTAGCACTCCTTGTTTTGTAGTTGTTGTCGTTTTAGTTTATATTAAAATTGCCGGATAGACTTTCTCTTTCGCACAAAATTTGTGGGAAATCTACCAAGTTTGTGTAAAGATAATATACCATATTTCATCGTTTAGATGGAAACTTTTTTACTTTGTTACAGGGACACATTTTCTAGAAATGCATTTTTCGAACTAAAGGTAGGAACTAAGGAACTAAAAGGTGGTAATTCTTCCAAATCTCGAGTTCGAAATTTTCGAAGATTATAATCCTTTCTCTGTACTTGGTATATGAGAAAAGAAAATGGTATTTTACAATATACTTCATTGTTCAAGTGAAAAATAAACCGGCATTGTTGCTACAAAAGATTTTTACTAACTTACTAATAGTTTACTAATATTCTTAATCTTTTTCTCACTGTTAATGTTCAAGATATGGATAATTGGCTTATTTTTTCAAGTTGAATTGGTTCCTCTATAAGGCTACTTAAAAATTTTTTCAAATTCTGTTGTATTTATAATTAATGCATAACTTCTGAATCAAATAATGATAAGTTTTTAATGTGCGCTCATTTTCAGATAGTGCTTCTGTCTTGGAAAAGCACTATCTGGATTTAAATCTATACATATTATAAAATGAAGTCTTCTGAAAGCGTCTGCATGTTTTTAAAGAGAAAAACTCGAGAAATACTTTACTGATATTGGAGATATTTATATCATTTTGTAGGGTATTTATTGGGGAAGATTTTAGTATATTAAAGAATTAGTATACATGAATTTGGGGAAGGTTGGAGTCATATCAAAACAAAAAAAAGTTTCATAATTGCGATTTTAATTATTCTTCTACTACGATTCGCTCATACGTAAAACAGCAGTATTTGTGCTTTGCACTTATCCATGCGTGTGCGAAAACCTCAACTCCGCATGCGCAAATGGCAGGAACTGTGATATGTATTTGCGATACATTTATTTGTTTACGTCTGATTTTAAACAGCGATTCAAAACTCATTATGCCCAACGTTGGCCGGAGCACGTTAAATACCAAACGCTTCGTTTATGGCGCTATAATGAAAATGTAGAGGAAAGAAATGTTCTGTTAGTGAATGTCAGTGAAAGAATGTCTACACTTAAGGAAGGTAGGGCTTCTGCTGAGCGAAGTAACCGTCTCTTTTTAAATCGCATTGTAATTGAATTAGAGACAGAATGAATCTCTTGAGGAGCGAAGGGATCACACTGCCAATATAGTTTACAAAGAAATATCTGAATCAATCTGAATTTTATTTATGTATCAGATTGTACAGAGTTCATAAACAAGTGTGGAACACTGAGTACAATGACTTATTTGTATATTTTTAAATTTTAAAACAGTTTTTCTATTATGTATTTTTAGTAAATTGTTTTGCCTATGAACATTATCATATTTTTACTTTTTTTAACAATATAAATATTTCTGAATGCGTGTTTTAAAAAATTGTTTCGCAGTTATTTTCGATGATTTCTAAGTCAATTTTTATGTTTGTTTGATGTTGTGTGATATGCTCATGTCATATAGTGGAGAGTATTCTTAAGTTTAAAACTAATTTTTTCTTTTGGATGTTATGCTACGGGCAACGCTGTGCGGGTACTGCTAGTATAATATAATATAATATAATGTAACATACAGAAATTCTTAACACCATTATGGTAATGGAGTAAAGCTTCTCAAATATGTCAATCAAAATCTGAAGTTTTTAATTTTGGTGAAGAATCCATTAAAACCCAATTGCACATAATATTTAATTAAATTTTTTAGTAAACATTTATTTTGAATGAGCCAAATGTGGCTTCTGCATGATGTTTCTTTATATGACATGATCTCATGATCGTGAAGGAAAATCTTTTGTCACTAAATTTTTCCTCAGAATGGAACAAAAAAAAAATAGATAACTAAATGTAAAACGTTAAAATTAAAACAGTACCACCACGAATATTTAAGCACCAAACATTTCTTTTCAAAATCATAGTATATTCGTTATAATTCTTAGCATTTAAAACCCCGAAATTCATCCACGCTGTTAAACCGTGCAAAATTTAATTTCCAGCCGTATCAAAACTAAAATTTCGTAACAGCCTGTCAGAGGGACAGGTAATTACTATACGGGCGCGCTATACTAATGACAGTCATAAAAATTGATTT
>JAPMOR010050045.1:6044-20169 GCA_026543865.1 Argiope aurantia | reverse complement strand
GCAAATTGCCATCCGCTATAAATTAGTATCTTAAATCTTATCCGATTCTGTTCTTGATTTTATTTTTAATTTGATCTTTCTTGAGCAGCAGCTGGTAATTCGTGTTGCGAAAACGGGTACAGTATTCTAGTGCATAATTCAGGTATTTACGGTATTTCATTTACGGTATTTATACAAAATCTGTTAATTTCTATCAAATTTCGAGCAAAACACACAGGAAAACCATCTGTGAGGCTGTTTGAATATAATAACATAACCGCAAACGAAGAGAGCTAAATAGATAAAATGTTACTCGTATTATTAACATTTATAGTCTTTCAAATGCAGTTCTATGACAAATAATTTCAATCGTTTGTGAGAAATGCATTTAAAATGCTAATTTTTTTTTTGCGGATACTATTAGCAGCGGTACTGTCTGTTGTAACGATGACCAAAAAATTTCCCAATTTCGCGATTTTAATCGTCAAAATATATAGCATGCGAATCGCACTTGATTTGATCTATGTTTAAGAACATATTTATTATACATATATTTATGCACTTGAGTATATTTTTACAATTTTTTTGTCACTCTTTGACTGCCGTCAAAACCGAAAAGTATCTTAGCCGTATGCGAGTTACTAATCGCCAAATACCTCACCAAGGATGACATAAGAGATTCATTAAAAATGTTAAATTCATACCCAAGGTTAATATTTCGTAACGTCTTGCACCGCAGTGTTGTGCAAGGCGTTCACTGGGATAACATTTTTATTATAGAGTATGTGAGAATGTTTTGTGGAGACAAATTCTGCTGGTTTTATTATTTTTATGATGTGTATATAGAAAAATTGAATCAATGCGTTTTGTTTTGTCAAAATGAATTTTTAGTTTGATCCAAGGTATTGTAATAAACATATAGTCATTCAATTATTCATTATCATTGCCATAATTGCTAATAATTATATATTTTATAATTACTAAAATAAAAGATAACAGCTATTTATTCATTTTGGCAAAACAAAAACAAATTGAATCAATTTTCAAAGTTGATTAGATTGTTTAGTTTCATAATTTTTATTTAGTAATTGTAATTCTGAAAATGACTTGACGAAAAAAAATCTTGCCGACCCTTGTGATAGATGGAGACTTGATAGTCATCATTGATAAGGTTTCGTGCTTTTTACTTTCTGGTATACGTAGTAATATGATAGAAAGTGTAGTAATCGTCAAATAATTCGAACTCGAGATTTTAACAAATCAACTCGTTTTAGATCCCCTTGAGTTGGAAAATGTCAGTCCGTCTGTCCGTAAAAAAGATAATTAAAACACAATATGAGCTAGAGAGATGAAATTTGGTGCATGGTCTTGTTACAAGATTTGTAAATTTATCAAACTTTGAGTAAAATGCGCTCAGATGAAGTCTGTCTCTCCGGTTGTTTGAATACAGTTTAACGAAATAACTGCATAACGAAGAGAGCTAGATAGATACAATTCGATGCACAGAATTAAAAGCTTTAGTCTAGAAATCTATCAAATTTTCAGCCAAAATCAACAAGAGAATGATCGTTTTTGGTCTATACGTTTAGAAACATGTGAACGTTATAATTCAAAGAGGTAAATATATTAAATTTGGTATGTGGTTTTGTGGCAAACTTTTGTTTCAGCTTGTTCAGAAAAACCCGTCTAAAACACAAATTAAATTTTCAGATACTATAAACGGCATGCTAGAAATTAATCACCAAAAAAACACTCGTCAAGGATGGCATGATAAACTTGGTAAAAATGCTGGATTCATGCCAAAGGTTAATATTTCGTAACTGTTGTACGCCAATGTCATGCAAGTCATTCTCTGGAATAACACCTTTATCAGTATGTACGAGAAGGTTTTTGGAGATAATGTCAAGAGGCTGTCATATACGGGCCAATATTTATTGTTGGCGGAAATATTAAATATTCTTATTAAATGCTAGCCGCTTTTGGCGGACATCTGATTCGCCAAGTTTTAATACTACTAAAATTTTTAATTAGATATTTTATGTGGCTTGGTCTCTTAATAGCTTCTTCAGAAAAATATTTTTAAGCTGCAAATTTTGATAGCTATATAGTATTCTGTTGCATTGTTTTATGTATCTCTATAATTTGCTGTCAGTTCCCTTAAAATCCGATCTAGAAATGGAGAAAGTACTGAAAATCGAACCCTTTAGCATTGAGATATTACATACACTGTAAAATGTTCTATAATTTCTGCATGATCTTCAAGAATTATTCAATATTTTCTCTGGTTAATCATAAAATTCAGTTTTACTTTTAAAAAGATTTAAATAACGTAAGTAATATTTTGTTTCACTCAATAAACGTAAGTTTGAAAATAATTATGAAATTTAAATTTTATTCCTTCGAAATTATAAACCATATTTACTAGAAATCTTGACAATCGAAGGCTTCACCTTCTGTGATTAAATCTTTCCGAGTTAGAAAGCTTTGAGTATCATTACATAGTGGTACCAAAAATTTCATTATTTTACTATAATCAGCGTTGGTGAAACTCCTGATGCAGATTAGCGTATTTCTTTCAGAACGATTGATGGAGAGACCTAAATTCTCGCGTGTTTGTACAATATTAATGTTTAAAACTTCATTATTCAATCAGCTTTAATTGCAAAAGAGTAATTTTTTTTTTACTTAGAATGTTCTTGAAACACTAATATTTTATCAAAAAGACTCATATTGGACTTCTAAATTATCCGCGAGAAATAGTGAGGAGTTAAAAGTTAAGCGGAATTAAATAATTATTATTGGAAGTTGACTCTTTGCACTCTTGTGTTGAATCTGACTCTCCATTGTAAAGGAGATATTTTAATTGTAATATAATAATTATAAAAGTCGTATAATAGTAAAAACTATCAATTAACTTTTAGAAACAAATTTGCAATTAACTTTGAACTTCCTAAGCATGAAAATAAATTCTCATATATAAGCTTTATTCTCATTCTAAGAAACTTTATTCTCATATATATAAGTATGCTTATTTTGGTTGTACAAAGGAGTAATGTCTACAGCTGAATTCGAGGAACACCGGACATATCGGCAAATAATGAATAAAAATTTAAACAAAACTATTGAACGATACTGTAAAAACATCTGCTCTGCCTCTTAGTTTAGAAAAGTCGTCTGGTTAAATGGCTGAGTCATTTAAGACCTGCTTTCGGTTTGGAATATGCTGAATACGTTCAATTTGGTTCCTCTTCAAATGAATTAATATGCACGCCAGTTAGATGATTTGAGTTCCTCATTTGTTCTGAATTTTAGTATATGGAACCCCATTGCGTAGGCCGGGGTATGTAATTTGACAATATTTGTAATCCGTATTAATTGCCGATTAGAATTATGTTGCTGTATTTCTACCGACTAAGTGTAAGTACTTATAACGTTTTACGTTAAAAATACGATTTTTTGTGAAAATGTTAATTTTTTTAAATGTGTAATTTAATTTCTGAACAGGTTTCCTATAAACGTATTTGAATTTTTTTTCTGATCTCAATAATTTTTATATTTTCATAAAAGTATGCTTTAATATGCTATTTTCGCGGATCATAAATCATATTACAATCTTAAAACAAATTAATGTTATTACAACAAACACAATTTTATCACAATCTAAAATCCAAACCAAACCAAATTAAATTTTTTGTGCAAAGTTGGCATTGAAATTTCTCAATTTATTTTGTAGTTCCCGTATGACAGAATCGGCAACATGCCTATTTTAAGACATTACAGTTGTTTTAAGGGCAATGCAAACAAATTTTAATTAATGCAAACAAATTGAGAATTTCATGATGCTTATCAATAGAATCCTTGGTGTATCAAGATTGATCACAATACAATTAAATTTTTTTCAGAATCGAAGAAATACATTTATTAGGAAAGTTTGGAACATACAATTAGATTTTTTGTTGTGATCTTTAGTTCTTTTGAGCCAAAATATCCATAGTTTCTTTTTCTTTAATTCTCAAAAATCTATTGACTTTAAATTTACAGTTTCTTCTCATTGGGATTTCTTCAATATATTTTATGCAAAAATCCACATTAATATTACAAAATTTTTCAAAAAAAAATTATTTCAAATGATTTTATATAACTTTTTCCTTAGTTTTCTGTAAGATGAGATTTTTTAATCCGATATTTTTTCTTTTCCTAATGGATTTTAGTTCTGAAATTTTCCATATTTGTGTATATTCTTGATGGAAATGTATCATTTTAATACTTTCAAGATTTTTCGGTTGATCGATTAATTTTAATTAAATTTTGATTGCTGTGAATTTTACAAAGATTGTTGATATCATGATATTTAAAGCAATGAATTAGGCTAGCATTAAAAATGAAAATGCGCTTTTATGGGTAAAATAAAAAATAGAAAAATATGACAGTCATAAGCCTGTACAATATAAAATATCAATCTTGAAATTTTGATGGAATATTCGAAACAAACTAATTTTAAATTTTGATGTTTATTATTATATAAAATATCACATTAATTTCAATGCCTCATTTAGTTTAGTTTTATTTTGGCATTCAAATTTTTGATTTTTTTTAAATTACACTAATAAAAACAGGTTATTGGACATGTTCTTTTTGAATATTGTACTTAATTGAACTGATTCTAAATTAAATTACATTTTTCAGATCAGATTAGAGAAAATCGTCTTTGACGTTTCTATTGGCATGTCTTTAATTACTACAAGCAACCCATGGGTGAGTATTATTCCGTTTTTATTATCAAATAGGCTTTACTGGCAATTTCATTTATTGATTAGAATGATTTTAATAGTTTTTATTTGGGCGCGAAGTATTTTATAAAAATTGACAAGCATTAGGAAAGATTTTTAATATAGCAGTGTTTAAAATGATATGTTTTTGATCTGAGGCATCAAGTGATTCGGTTTCGGTTTGGATAAATGTTAAGCGATGAATTGAATATATTTGGAATACATTTGAACTTTAAGTAGATGTAAAATTTAAACTCTTCTTGAAATAAAGCTCTAAGCTGTAATAAATATATCACATTAATAAAGGGAAATATATCTTGAAATTCATAATCTTTTGTAGAAGAAATAACTTTTAATTTCTTCTAGAAGAAGTGGGAAAACTATATATTGAGCTTAGAATATTTATTGGCTCTCCTATAAAATATTAATTTATACTTACAATTAGGTTTGCACATTTTTCTTAATCTCTTGAAGTAAATGTATAAAAAAAATTGTGTATTGAAAGCACAATTGATTTTTTTATGTGCTGAGTTTGATGCTAATTTATAATAGTTAGAATATGTAATGACTTCAATAAAGAAATTCGATTTGTAATATTTTTTAATGCTAATCATGCTAAAAAAGTTTTAATTTTTTTAATGGCTCATTCTCAAAATTTCAAATTTGTAATGAACCCGACAATCAGAGAGGTCAAATATTTACTTTGTTAGTTTGTAATGATTTCTTCACTGTACCGAAAATTAAATATTAATTCGTTTCTTATTAATTACGGACAAATTTTTTAACATTAACGAAACTCATTAACGAGTTATCTGTTTTGGACAAGTATACTCGTCATGGAAAAAGTACATTTTTCGTTATGACGAGTTTATTCTATTAAATAAATATATTTATATAATAACTGTTTAATTATTATATTTGTAACTTATTATTTATATTTTTATAATAAATATACTTATGACAATTTAGATTCACATTTTCCGAAAAGGTCGAAACAATTAACTGATTAAATTATTCGAAGCAGTTTGAAGTAATGACCATGATGTCACTTTAATTGAAAAGCATTTACTGCTGTATTTGTTTTCAAAAATTCTTCTGAGTGATTTTCACTTGTAAGCAATTTTCAATGTTTCATCTATTGAATTATTTGCATCGCATATGATTAACGGCACTTCTTTCAAAGTAGTTTTTCCTCTTATTGTTAGATTACTTATCTTGTAAGTTTAAAGAATATAGGTATTTCGCGTCATATTGGAATAAATGAGGACAAATGTACTTTCCTGCATTGAATGTTTGAATAATTTTTAAAAATCAAAAAATTCAGGAATATTTAAGGTAAATATTTGTTTAATGTTAAGTGTTTTGATTCAGTTTTCTGGTAAGTATTCTAGCATGCATCCTAATTTTAAAAAAATAACTGCCGCATTCTGAAGGTCCTTTTTCACAATGGCTTCTAATCATGCCTCTTTCATTCATGATACTTACTAGCATTGCAGTTACAGTTCGTTCATTTTTATTCATAAAATAGTTTTTTTAATCTTTCCAGCAATGGCGGATTTTACTTGTTGTGTCTGATTACTAAAATTAAATATTAAAAGCTATAAATCAGAAGTAGAGTTAGAAAAAAAACTTTTATGTTCTTATTTATTCTTTCTGGTATTGCAAATATATTCATATTCCTCATCTAATTGAAGGAACTCGGAAATCAAATCGATTAATACGAAATCATTTGCCTTACCACCAGTGCTTTGTAAAACTAAAATGTCAATTAAAAAATATTTTTAATTTTTAAAATTATTTATTTTGTTAAGTTTGAAATGCTTAAATCTATAATTAGTCATTGAAGCCCTTGGCTTTCGATTTTATTTTACTCCCTAATTAAATAGTGTATCCTATTTGGATCATACATTATTATAGGAATTGAAATAATAAAATGGCATTTGAGATAATAAAGTGTTTTTAAGTGATTTTTGCGTTTTAAAATACTTAACATTCACTTAATTGATTTTAAATTTAAAAATTCAGTAATTCGATGCACGAATCAAACGCGTCATTTTATGCGGTGGAAGGGTTCTCAGAAATCAAACTTTTTAATCTTCATAACTTTTTAATATTTCTATATTCTTTCATCGTTTTACTGCATGTAAGGAAAAATATAAACATTCACCAAAATGGCAAATTAAAGAATAATTAAGTTTCGAATTCGTATTCTTTTATTTACTAATTAGAAAACATCAGATGTATTTTACTCTAGACCTTTTTTGGCACTTTTTTGAAATCCATATTTTACTTGATTAAGTCTTTTACTTTTAAAAGAATGAATGAACGATCGTTATTGCTATTATATAATCGGTGTCAAACAATCTGTTTAAAATATGATAAATTAATTGAAATTTTCTTCGACATTTGCAAGAATTAAAAGCCAAAATGAAATCGCCTTCAGAATGCAAAGGTCCAGTTTTTAATTTGTATGCTTTTATAATTTGTATGCTTTAGATTTGTATGCTTTTATAATTTGTATGCTTTAGATTTGTATGCTTTTATAATTTGTATGCTTTAGATTTGTATGCTTTTATAATGAAATCGTGTTTATAAATATGCATTTATGCATTCGTGAATGTTTTAATGTAATTACTTAACTGTGCATGTTCAATGTTGAGGGAGTTCTACCCCTCTGATCAACGTCTCGATTCGACTTCCAACTCCGCCTCGTCACTGTCGTTCTTCGAGCGTTTCGAAGAATTCACTCGACACGACATTCCTAATGACCGGGAGCGAATCCCACAGTGTTCGGCAAGCCACAGTTTCTGCTCTTATATCTTCGCTTGTCAAATAAATGTGATGGATTTTTTATTTATTGCGTACATCTACAGGGAATTGGGTGATATATTTTTTTACTGCAGTCTTGGCCAAGGATGGTGAAATTGATATAATGAGAGGCGGTTTCATTTAAATTTCTTAAACTTAAAAAAAGAAAAAAAACTTTCTTTTCTGATAAATAGACATTTAATTAGAACAACGCAGAATCAGTGGCGGATTTAGGAAACATTTAGAGGCCCTATGAAATGCACATAAAGTTTCTCCCATAAAAATTAATATATGTAATTGTGGATTTCACCATTGGATTAAGTGGCTTTGTTAATATTTTCATTTCATCATTTATGTATATTTTTTGTATATTTCATGTATATTTTTATTAATTTCTCTCAATCACAGCAGTTGAAGTAATTTTTGCAGTTTTTTATGTACTCAGTTAAAAAGCAGTCTTTATTTTTTTACGATACTTAACCTGTTTACTAGGGAATCAAGTTTTGTTAACAATGGGGACAATGGGACATTCAAAATATTAAGACAAATTTCCATGACGAAAAATTTTATCCTGCTCACAGCAGTAGTAACTCCTGTATGACGAAATATTTCGTCATACTCAGTTAACAGGTTAATATTTTAGAGCGCAGTTATAAAGATGTTAGAAATTTTATAGAAAAAAATATAGTGTAGTTTATTTCCAAAATGAATAATTCGGACTTTAAAGCTTTCATTTCATAATAATAATTTATAAGGAAATGATGAATATAACCTTAATTTTATATGGACCTACAACCGAAATACCCCACAACCAGTCAATATTTAATTATTTATAAGCAAGTAATTATGCCTAAATTCATTCAATTTTAATAGCTTTGGGTTTCAAGTTTAAATCCGGCTTATAACTAATATTTCTATATAGATGCCTAATCATAAATCCATCAATGTCGCAAGCGTTGTAGAACTAATCCAGAGCTTCATGAAATTGTGTGATCCCAGAGCAGGACCTTTTACTTCATCAATTGAACATCCTAGAATTTAACTCTTGCAACGTACAGGGAAACTACGGCATGTTTTCCAGATTGAAAATTAGCGTTGGGAAAGGAAGAAAAAATTGTTTATTTTATAAAGGCAGTAATTACCAACATAACTGTTGCAAGTATGCATTTCACTCTTTAATACACATATTTTGCCAGCTTACGAATTTGAGCCTTTAATTGAACTTTCATACCTGTATATGCTTGATTAATGTTGAGTATGTCTTTGAATGGATAGACGCCAATAAGCATGAATCAAATCTTTTTGCTAATAAACATATCATGCTAATATCAATATGATATTTGCTTATGAATTATTAAATGCTGACTGAAACCTTTAATTCTGGATACTTTCTCGAAATGGTTAATCATACCTGCAGTTTTTTCCCCCTGGAAATGCTGTTTAAATTGGTGCTTATTTTCCACATACTACAGAATGTCAAAATTCACCATCTGCCAAGACTGTAGTTTCTGTATTTTGTTTTAGTGCTTGAATAAGGTTTTGAAACAGAAAACATCAGAATTAATACTATGTCGCTGCATAATAATGTTATAAAGCCAGCTGAAACAGGGAAGAACCTGAAGTGTAATGCGAACTTCAAAATTTATCTCGCCTCCTCTGAAATGTCTTGCTTTTTGTGTCGTTCCTGCTTCCCAGTTGATTTTTTTTCAGTGGTGAGGAAAAGATATAAAAATGAGGAAACTGAAATGGGAAGAGTAAGAACTTTTAATTTGCATGAGAATTTCGAAAGTTTTACAAAATCCCTTTCATATCTAAATCGTCTTTACCCTTTTTCTAAAATATGCAAATTTTCGGGTTGAATCATTTGGAAAAAATCGCTTTGGAGAGTCTGTAGAAAAATCAACAAAGATAATACTTTACATTCAATCAACAAAGATAATACTTTAATACTAATTAAAGAGATAATAAAGTTTTTCATATTCCTTTTTAATCGCAATGAACGTTTGAAAAAATTTCAAGTTATGTCAAAACACAAATGAAAAAATTCTCAATGAAATAAATTCATTTCATAATACTATTTATAATATTCAGTCAATCTGTCGGACGAGGATTTAAATGTATCAATTAAACTCTTGTTTTGAGTGTACATGAATCATAAAAAATTAGAAATATGGTTAGTGCTCAGATACGCTATAAAACTGGGATTTTTTAACATTTTATATTTGATTTGAGAACTCAGTTATTTCAATAATAAATTATGCTGTGATATGCTAGTAAGTTTTACAAAGTTTTACGTTGGATTGAATTTGCATTAAATTTGTAATAAGAGAAGCATTTAATTTGTAATAATGAAAAAGGTTATTTTTTTATTAAAATTTCACTTACGCCATTTTAATAATACTTCAGTTCAATTTAAGTCAGTCTATTTAAAGAATATAAACGGTGTTGTATTGAACTGAGATTTGGAAGTAGAAAGATATTTTTTCTGAAACTAAAAACTTAGTTGAGGCGGATTGTTTGAGATTCTTTCTTGCCATTCGATCTTTTTCAAGATTTGGTTTTTGGATAAATCAAGGAAAAATAGGGAGGAAAAAAAAAGTAAAATGTTGCCATTTATTAATTTAGAAAGAATTTAATAAAAATGTTTCGTTTGACAGTTTTCTTGAGAATTTGAAATAATTTAATTTGAATAACTTTTGTAATATTTTTGAGGACAAGTGTAGAAATTATTAGTAGTGAATTGAATTCATCTGCTTTATAAATAAAATTAAATTAATGAAGTTAATGTGCAATGATGCTATAATATGAGAAAGATAATTGGTGGAACAGAATAAATATCGAATAAGTTAAATATGCTTCAACAAATCTTCTGTTTTTGAAAAGAAAAGTGTTGTTAAACAAATAGAATGACATAAAGCTTAAATTTTCGATGCGGAGTTACAATTTTAAAAAAAAAAAATATTTATCATTCTAGAGCGAATGATGTATGCAACATATATTAAGTTAATATTATTGTGGTTCTAATGTTTTTGTCTGTTAGAAAAGTTTTAAACAGACGGATTGTGAAAACACTCGGCACCAAATAAATGTATAATTAGATATCTTATGCCAGAATTATTAACCTTAACTCCTAACTTAATTTAAAGCAAGGATTTTTATAATTTTTTTTTCTGAATTATGTAAAGAACATGAAGATAACAATGGAATAAAATTAAACTTCGTAGAAAAATTGTGGAGCATCAACTTGGATAAAAAAAAATCGGAAAACTATCGGAAAAAACAAGCAGTCATTTAAACAGTTTTTTTATATATATAATATAATTTTAAAATAATCCAAATTAACAAAAAATAAGGACTCAAATTCCTTTCATTATCTTGTAAACGAAAAAAAAAGTTAAGCAGATTTTGAAGTCATCGTTTAGGTTAATGGCCAAAAATATGTCAGTTGAAAATTGTGAATTAATGCACATTGACTTGCAAACAGTGGAATGCTTTCAGTAAGACTACAAAGGTGAACTGCAGGTGTTTATTTGACTGCACTGCAACTGTTAAGGTTTAGTAGAACTAAAGACATATCATCCTTATGTAATATTAATGAAATTTTATATTATACGATTTAGAAAGAATTTCACCTATATATTTGATAGTTTTGTTTTCAAACCTTTTGTAATATTTTATTAATCATTTGATTAAGCCAGTCTTTGAAAATTGTATCAAAATCCCGGTTTAAAGTAGTGGAGTTTCCTATTTGTTTCAACTGCATATAAAAACTGGAAATTATTATATCATAGCAAAGCAAGTCAAATTACTGAGAGGCGGCGGCAAAATTGTTGGAAAAAAAGGATAAGAGTGACAAATTTTTCCGTGAAAACGCAAATGAATTTTTTTCATCTTTGCATATCTATATATAATTTTGTGTGATGTAGTGTGTTTATTTGGAATTCAGAATTTAAACTTCAAAAAGAATTGTATTTCGTTTCGATGACTTAAATCAATCTACAATGCACTTCGATAATATAATTTCTATTGCTATTTTGAGCATTATTTTTGCTCCTACAAATAATTGAAAGCATATTCTTCGTTCATCTAATCGAAATAGTTTGATATGTGATTGTAAAATGGTTTTTACTTCTTTATATATTTTAAAGCTATTTTGGTTTTATATTGTTTGATATTTTGGTGTCTTAAATTCAAGGATAATAGCAAATATGTTTTTAACTTTTCATTACATTAATATTGCTCAATATTAGTTATTAGTTTAATTTTTCCAGTTTGAATAATATAAATATATGTGAAATGAAAATTTAGAGCCATACATTTTTTCTGCTTTACCGAATTGTTGATATATATAATAAGATCAAATAAAAAAATTGAATTATTTTATTTCCAAATATTCCATCTTACTGGGTTAATCTAAGGCCAGCACTCCAACCATTATCTAGATTAAAATTTGAATATTGAATCGTTTTGGACTTTAGGAAATTTTGTCAAATACTTTTTATTTGGTGTTTGTGAAAAGGAATTACTAGGTTGAGGTTTTTTTTTCTATTGTTCCTTTGAAAGGTCAGATATTGCCCGAATCGGTGCGTTGTGAATCTTCTTAGATTATGTCTTCATGAGGTTACATGATAGTCTTTCAATCACCTTTCGTTGTTATAAATTTTCTTTTTAATTCGATTTAATTTTTTTTGTATTAACTGTCGATTCTTATTTGCTGTCATCCTGAGCTCGGAAGTAGTTGTACTTATTCTGTTTGGTTACACGTCAGTTGATCTTCAGACGAGAACTGATTTTGGTCAATGCAATGATCTAGATGATTTAGTTTGAATATTTATCGATTGTTTCCTCTCTTCATTTTTCAAAATTTGTAGAAATAAAAATACTAGCATATTCATTTTGAAAGTATTGGGAAGTAAATGGTCTGGAACAGGGAAAGATTTATTCTGTCGTAAAGTGAAAGACCAAACTGGAAGCAAATGTGAAAAATGGTGAGAATTGTATAATTTTTATCAACCAAACGATTCAACTAAAATTGCCCATCTTTTAAAAAGTGATTAGGTTACATATGATTTATTGCTAAATTTGTAAAATAATTTCTTTTTCAGAGTTAATTTATTATCAAACTAATTATTAGAATATTTTTTTACAGACCATAGTAAAATTTTCAATCTTTCAAGAGTAATTTTTTTTATGATTTCACTGGCAGCGCATTGTTAACTTCACCTGTTCCCAACTGAAATATTATTCATCATTCGATGTTGCCATAGTTTGAAGTATATATAGCTCAGATGTTACTTTGTAAAGCACATATTGCTGCCTTTCAGGTTTATTTTTAATTCCCTTTGCTAGTTTTCTTTATGAGCACATCTGCCTTTTCCACTTCGTTTTCAGATTAAGTTCCAAAATTCTGATTTTAAATTTAATTTATAAAAATAATTTAATGTATTTTGTTAGACGAATGCTAAAATAAATCGTTCAATTAGTTCGAAAATTTGAATATCTATAGTTAAAAAATATTTAAACTTGCCTTTAAAAAGTTGGAGATCAAATAAATATTACAAATGATTTGTCACAAGTTCAGAAAAAATGTTAATATTTGGTTGTGCAACTAAATTTAACTGCAAAAAATCAAAGAACTGTGGACATTAATCGAATTTCTTAATCTGAAATATTTAAAATGGTTGATTAAAGCGCAACTCCTGACATTCCTTGAGACATCATTCTGCTATTAAGCAGTGTTAAATTAATATTTTTCTAATTGTCTGGTATGTTATACTTATCTTCATTACTCAGATTTAGGACTGTGTTGCATGCTAGTACAAAAATCAAATTTTCTATATCAAATGAGCGTTGATTTTTAATGTGTTAATCGTCAAAAATGCCTGGTAGACCTCGAAATTCAAAAGAGCATGTGAAGGACACTGGCGTGCTCTTTGTAACTTTTATCCGGTAATGATGGCGATATATATATATATATATTAGGTAACAAAAGTTTATCGGTGAAAACGGGATAAAAAATATATTATTAGTCAGATATATGCAAAAACAAAATTTGTTGAATTTCTGACATTTTCATCTTTGCCCCTTTTTATGTTTATAACCTTTAATTCTCATTTTTTTTATTAATTGAAATAAAGCTATTAATATATAATTTTTTTATTAAATAAGTCTGAATTTAGATCTAAATTCTCTTCCCAGCATTCCTTACTTTTATCCATATGAATTTATGCAACTACTTTTTATTAAATTATAAAAATCTTGCAAAATCATAAGTTGAGGATTAGTTAGAAAAAAGCATTTCTAATGAGTTAGAAAAAAGCTTTTCTTGATTTAATGCCAAATAGTTTAATTACTTATATTTATTTCGATATTTTTTTGACTCGGTTTCTGCTTTTTCTAGCTTTACAATACTTAGGTTTTGCTGATGAAATATAAAGAAAAATCGTATGTTTATCGCAGTGGAAAAACCGAATATTAATGGAAGATTTTAAGGGATATTTTCATAAGCTTTCAAAAACAGTACTAGAACTAATAGAAAAGAAGGTTCTAGAACTAATAGAAAAGAAGGT
>JAPMOR010050043.1:0-16942 GCA_026543865.1 Argiope aurantia | reverse complement strand
AGCAGGTTTCTCAAGATTAATTGGCCTAAGATTATGAAAATGTTGAGTTTTTCTAAATTTTTAATATTCAAAACTTCATAAATAAGTCTTAGTTGATCGTGGAAAATAGAAACATTCATTCATTTATTTAAAATTTGGTGTGTCCAGAATATTTCTCCGAATATGATATCTTACTGCATTAAATTTAGACTTCATAATATTTGAAATATATTTATAGGCCGGAACAAAATATTATTGTTGATTTCATTTCAACCCTTTTGAAAGCAAAACTAGAAACTGAATTTTATGCTGAATCTGAGAAGTTTTTGTTGAATTATTCTTTGAGATATTACATAAATTATGAAAGATATTTTGTAGTTCACATAAGACTTAAATACCGAGCGATTCTGTTTGCAATACTCATATTCCATAATAATAATAATATATGAATAACAGTAAAGATGATAAATAAAATAAAACGCTTCGTTTTATTAAAACATATCTTTATATTCATTGCAATTTCATCATTTCCACTTTAAATTAAAGTTGAAGTTTTACCAAAAATGACAACAAATTAGCAAAATATATATAATAAATTGAACGAAACGATCTAAACAACAGTATAAGTTTGGTATGATTATCAAAATTTGAAGATTAAAAATTTTTTTGTTTGAGAATCTATTAAGAGACCAGTTACTTAAGATATTTAATTGAAAATTGTAGCGAGCGATAATACTGGCGAACCGGCTGGTCACCAAAGGCGGCTTGTAAATTAATAATCAGAAGAAACCTCCTGAGCATTGCAGAATTTTGATTAAGGACTTTTACCTCGAATAATTTATTTATTAGATTTTGAATTAAATTAATTTCTTAATTAATTAAGAATTCTATTAATTAAGTTTGAATAAAAAAAAATTTCTTTCTTGTACTCTTTATATATTTTGATTAGAATTAGTAAATTTCTTTTAACCTGAGAAACAACATTTTTGTACAAATTTATTGGGTGTCCTAAAATCCAGACAATAGAAAATATCACTTCATTGAGTAATATAAACATTTATAATATATTTTTTATATAACTATTTCAAATATTTAAATGCTGTGCAACAATTTTAACTGTAATATTTAGAGCTATTGATATTTTGTTCAATAAATTTTCTCAAATATCGATTGACTAAGATACCTATAACCTTGCATCATACAGCCACGGTCGAATAAATTTTATAAGTTTTCCTACACGATTTTACCTCGACATTTAGATTTCCCTAGTGATAAGCCAACTATCTTCATTTTAGAACCACATTATGCAGCTAATTCAGCTTAAATTACTCCCGGATAATTGGGCACTTATGTATTTTAAAGGCAACTTTTGTTTCTGAAGGGTATAAATCCAAAGCGGGTACATGCAAATCGAGTAAAACCGCGCAACTGTAAAGATAACACAACCGCTCATCGTAGATCACGCTACGCATGAAGAGATGATAACTTGGAGCAGATTCGCTGTCCCGGCTCGTAACGCTTGATGGGAAAATGATCACGCTGTCTAAATAGCATCGGTGCCAGGTGTCAGGGGAATACTAAGCGTTGTGTGTCACGTGGAACTCGTGTCAAATTATTTATCTTCCAGGGGAGTGAGATGAAGTCACTTTGGACGTCAGGTTTCAGTGAGTGAGGCATCGATCACAAGTCAGATCACAGTCAAGAGGAGCGATATCTGATAGACGTTAAAGTTCAAGGATTTGTTATAGTACAATACGTGTATCTCATTCCTGTGAGAAGATTATTAAAAAAATTATTCATTTTTTTTCAATATTATTCAAGTTTTTTTATACTATATAATTTTGAATTCTTTATACCGATTGTAATATCAAATAAAGATGACCTTTGCAATAAATTTGTTTAATTGGTTTATGTTTAGTCCAAAGGTTGTAATATTAGATAAAGGTGACCTTTGGTTGATTGGTTTATGTTTAATAACAATCATTTTCTGAGAGAATTCCATTAAATGTGCAGAGCTGATAGTAACTAACTAATGTATATCTCAACCATTGCCTACGAATTAAATTAAAACTACCTGCTAACTGATAGTATATATTTCACATAATTAAAATTAAAATTCATAATCAAAACTACTAAGTTTTGAGTACGAAAGGAGTGAGGTCGGCAAACAAAATCTTAAATAGGTTTAACGTAGACTAAGTGCAACACCATATGCATATACAGAGATGATTGGTTAAAGACATTTACCCTCCAGCTGTTTATTCCATTATTTCTGCGGATAGGCAATCAGTCCATTTTTTTATTGCATCCCTCGTTTTTTGCAGTTGAGTGTGTTTATTTTTATGATATCAGATTTTTGTATAGCATATTATTATCGTGTAACATATAGTATCAGTTCACTTTGTTAAAAAAATGTTTGAACTTATTTGCAAACTTCGCATCTAAAAAGTGATTTTAAAAAATTAGGATTAATATGATGCTTATGGAATCGATCGCCACAAGTTAATTTAAGAATTTCTCTTATGCCTTTTCTTATTACGCTTTTATACTTGAGATAACATAATTTTGGTCTTTGAAACTAGCCACTGTCTGATTAGTGGAAGGTTATATTTGATTGATTTTTAAATATACATGAAGCATCAGAATTCACATTTTCTGTGAAAAGTTTTATTAAACAAAATAATACCAAAAATCGTTCCAAAATATTCTTTCTTATTTTTACTTAATTTGATTATTTTTATTTGATACATCTATTTAATAAAAATGATAATTAAATTTGTTGGAGCATTGAGAATTTTATGTATACGGCTGAATGTGTTCAATAAATATATTGCACAAAATAGTGAAGTGATGTGTGCATGTGAGGTAAAAGGAGATAAAACATAAACTCATTGTACCATTGATTCCTCCAAAATGTTATAAACTGGGGGCTGCAGACCAATATTTTAGGAGAAGGCCATCTCATGAACATAGTTTCGGATATGAGAAATTTCTACAAGAGTCAATAAACTCTACCAGATTGATAAGGCGTTTAGGCGTCCACCAATAAGGCGTTTAAGAAATTTGGAGACCTTATGGCTTTATTTTAAATACAAAATTGGAACTGATATTTTTAAAGTTTATTTAATCAATTTTGTTTTTAAGCTTTCCTAAAAATGATCAAATGTTTTTTCGCCCGAAACTTTTGCCATTTTTACATTAGTTTTTATTATATCACCTATATTACATGCACTAAATGAACATCGCTTAACACATGTGAATACAGTTCCTCAGGTGCCACGTAGCAGATGCAAATGAGTCTACTTCCTACTCTTAACAGGCTCAGGCTACAAGAAAGAATGGAATGAGCTGTAAACATATGAACAGATGCGCAATAGCTGTGAGTAATTACATTTGCTAAGTATCAACATTAAATTTGCCCTGATCGACCATACAATATATAATGCATATAAATAATAGATTATATATCATAATTTCGTTGATAATATATAATATTTTTATGGGCATGACATCTTTACTCGACTGCGTAGAATGTATTACATTTAATGTTCATAATAATGACTTTACAGGGGAATTCCCAACCTTGAATTAGCTGTTCAATTTTTTATTTTGAAGAAGGTCCGTTAAAATGTATTATAAAGATAAATCAATTTATTTAACCATTTGATCTACGAATTTACTTAATTTTCTAATTAGATGACGAATCCTATTTAAGGCATTTTTTGTTACTTTAATTCCTGTAATAAAATAAGGAAATTATAAGGCATTACATTGTTTCTAAGTGATCTTGCATTTTAACTTATTTAATACTTTCACTCAACTACAGATTTAAAATTAAAAATTCAATAACTAGATGCGCTTGTCATATACGTCATTGTAAGAGAAAAAGTTACATTTTCTTCTAATCCTATTTTATTTTTTCAATCAACTGATCAAGTACAATCAATTTTAAAGCTGAATTTTTTCGAGATTGCAAAGATTATGTGAATAGTGTATTGCCTAAGATTATGTGAGGTCAAAACACACATGCACTTTTTGTATATCATCATCCTTAAAAACACTGGCTGCCACTAGGGCTTCTGAAAGAGTACAGAGTTGTTCTTATTTTTTTAAAAATAAGCGCAGAAACTTCCATCATTCTGACATCTTTCGAATAATCTTAGGAATGATAAGGATTGTGATAAATATTATGAATACGTAACTACAGCCCACATGTCACTACACGTTCATTCAAAATCAGTCATTACAATGAAACTACTCACATTATTTCTAATAGAATAATTAGGTACAGAATGTAAACTGTATATACAAAGATTCACATATGTGAAAGAAGTATTGTTTGAAATACGATGAAATTTGTTTGATTCCTTCTCAAGACTTTTTTATATTTGCATGAAGAACTTGACATCATTCCCTCATGAGACATGCAATACCCCTTGTTTGACGAGGAGAGTAAAAACTTGTATAAAAATAAATGTAGATCAGAAAAATATAAAGACAAATGTAAGTGAAATATAAATAGGCAATTTTTATTATATTGATGTTTAGGAAGAACAAATATGAATATTATTTGGAAACTCAAAATGTTGGAGGCTCTATATAAAATGTGTAATCTAACAAATTTCACTTAAAAATATATGTATACAATTTATTTATTACACGCCAGCATCTTGATTGTGTATTTCATGCTTTAAAAATTTCTATTCATATACTTTTCAAATGATGAATGGCTTTTATATGTTTTTGAATTTTCAACTAGTAGTGTTTCTCATATCGAACAGATTATATATATGTTGAATTGTGTATCTAAAAATTACAGAAAATTTTTAAAAATAATTATTTGACAAATTTTTAACATAAATGCATATTTTGACTAGATAGCTTACGGTATTGGAAAAAGTTTTCAAAGCTATAAATTATTAGTTTTATTTTCTAAAAATTAAACTTTTCTTGAATACCCTTTAAACTTATTATTTACATATCACTTTTCAGTTACAATAAATACCATTGTTAATTAATCTATTTAAAGGTGCGAAATGTTCCGATTTAATTTCTGAAAATGTGAGCAATTATTGGGATTAAATAATAATACAAAGTAACAATGTATTTAAGTCAAACTTTCATTCCCAAATTATTATGAATTATACATGCCGATAAGAAAATTTTTAGTCTTGGAACCTAATGGTTATCTCATTGAGATTTAGGAAATGGTAACAAATGCTCTTTTGACACAGTTCTTACCAGCTCTATCGAAGTCATACACTGTTCTTCTCAGGAAGAATACTTGTTAAGAGATGAGAAAATCTAACTTAAGAAACTTTATAATTGGACCAGGTTTAAGAATTCCAAAATTTACCTTTGAATAACTTTGTAGCCACTGTCTTTTTGACACAGTTATAACACAGCACACTCGAAATCATAGAATACTTGCTAAGAGGTGCGAGAGTCTAAAGGTTTTTATAATTTCACTAGGGTTCAAAACGAAGAAATATACTATTGCATAATTTTGTAACCAATGTTTTTGACACAGTAATTGCACAGCACCATCGAAATATTACAACATCTTTCTCGTGAGGAATATTTGTAAAGATATGAAAGGATATAAGCTAACAGTCTTTATAATTTAACCATGACTAAAAATTCCAAAATTTACCATAGCATAACATTGTAACCAACACACAGTTATTCTACAGCACTATCGAAGTGATATACTATATTTTTCGTGATGGATACTTATTAAGAAATAAGAGAGTCTAACCTAACTATAATTTTACCAGGTTAAAAATTCCAAAATTTATAATTCAATCTTTTTATAATACAATCTCTCCTCAATAACTTTGAGGTAATATGTTTTTCAAACACAAAACCGTATTCTTATCCAAGCTAAGTGCAAAAGGCTGTGATATAAACGGGAAGTTCAAATCAATAATTTCAATTTTCTGAGAATACAAGAACAAATTAATCAATAAAAAAATATGAAACTGCATTCACAGCTAAAAAAATAGGATTAAACAATTGATAAAAATATTCAATAGTTATAGCGCTTTTAAATATCCATAAAATAGCAATTTCTTATCATTTAGAAGTAAAGTAAAAAGAACAATTCCATTTAATATAAAATTCGATAGAATTTCTTTTCTTTTCCAGAAGTTAATTTCCTTAAAGAGTAATATATACAGTAGCAAAACTTTCTTTTTAGTTAAGCTAACTCAAAAGCAGCAGCAATTTAATCTTTCATTACTTTTATTTCATCTTAAAAGTTTGTTCGATTTTCATTTTTAAGCCAGCTTTAATTAGATTTCTTGATTAAACCATGAATCCAACTGAGCATTTTCTTCATTGGATTTTCTGACTGCAATTTCTTTTTTTTTTTTCCTTCGCCTTCGATTTCTTCTCAATATTATTTGTTTGTTTTTACTTCCTTTTATAATGATGAAAGTCATCCGGAACTTCTTTTTCGAGCGGAACACTTCCACCAAGAGCCATAACTTTGTTCTTAAATATAACTCCCCACCTTTTCGGCGGTCAAGTTTCTTTTATTACAGCTTTACTTTACAGAGTTCAATAAAAACAGTCGTGGAAACGTAGCGAATCATTACAGTCCAATAAACACTACCAGCTGTTCCCAGTGCACTAAAACTGTTACATTGAACTTAAAGGTTAGTATAACTTCGACTTGCCATTTTCTGTTTAGTGAAGCATGAATTTTCTGCTTGATTCTTCTTCCAATCTGCACATACTTGGTCCAAATCAAAAAGTCAATGAAAGTTAAATGGTACTGCTGTGACATGTTCATTCGCAACGTCGAAGTGTTTCTAAATTTAATTATTTATTATAAGATTTTTTTTTTCATTCTGAGTATTGTTTAGTTTTCAAAATGAATTCTTCACACATGCTTATAAAATGAAACGTGATTTTTCTAAGCAGATATTTTGATTTCAAATTCTTTCTTGTTATTAATTTTCTTTATTATAAAATGACACGTTTTAAGGATTGTATTTGTTCACTAAGTATATATTTTATTGATTTCATACTAATTACTCCTAGTATGTTAACTATGTTCTAATTAACAATATTTAAATATTTTAAGAATATTTTCTATTTCTTTAAAAGTTTTTGTGACATTTATAAAAAATTTATTTTCATTGTACATTTATTTCAATATCCAATGTTTTTATTATTCGTTTTTGTAAGTACATTTAAAATTTCCAGAAAAGTGAAAATAAATAGGAATTTTGTAAATTGGTTGTTGAGAAATATCAATTTTCTTGTAAATTTAATAAATTGAATTCAAATTTAATGAAATTTATTGTTTTCTAATCATTTTTAATTTCTTTCACTAAAAAGTACCAAATCAAAAATATTCCCTTTCTCGCACTTAACGGGTTTTTTTTTCTTTTAGTTTTTATATTTCCATCGAGAAATAAATATTTGAATAAATTAAACTCTCCTTATCAACGTTTTCGCACCATTCACTTGACATCGCTATGAAATTTTGATGATATATCGGTTTGGGAATCAACGAGTTTCAAGTTCAAATCTTCAGTTCTCTAAATATGCAGGAAAACAGGTGTGTTAAACATTCTTCAGTTGGATGAACTAAAAGTTTGTAGATAGTTTGGGTTGAGGAGCTAGTATACGCCACAGTGTATCTGCTGTTGTTTCGAAACGGGATATTAGTACTGTTCAGCAGGTCTCTGCAATGAATTGAACAAACTCAGTAACTAAAACGACTTTCTTTTGTGAATTTAATATATTTTTTACTTTTTTGGCTTTTAATCTATAATTCATTATTATAAGCAATATAATTCCTTGTATATAAACAAAATACATAATCATTATAAATGGTTTTCTTATTTCAACTGTTATATCTTATCACACTTATATAATTAATTCAACGTTAACTAAGATTGTCTATTAAATGCCAGCTAAGTCATATAAGTATTGAAATAGTGTATTGTAAATGAGAATTCGTAATTTTGAGAAGTCTCATGAATCTACCATATCAGTAAATGAGCGAAAAATTGATTACAAAACTAAATTTTTATAAATATGAAATAAATCGTGTTAAAGAAAAAGGTCTTAAAAATGTTATGATCTAGAGTAGATAACACTTTAATCAAAAAATATTGAAATGTATGATTTTATATAGTCATAATGAATGTATTATGTATTGTTTGCCATACTGTTTGTATAATGCATACTTTCTGTATTGCAAAGAAAATAAATTTGTGTCTTTTTACTTACTTTGAACCATGTCATTTCGATTCGGTCGGGGCACAGGAGAACGACTTATCTGATTACAGCTTAAAATATGAAGATATTCTTTATCACATGGATGTACAGAATTTGATAAAATTCTTGACTTTTAGTATGTTAGTCACTTTTTTTTCAATTCTTGATAAAATAATTTTTGTGCTAGCTTGTAAGCGTAGTTCATTCAATTTGTTAAGAAATCACATATAGAATTCCTATGGTAAGGAAAAATCTTCATAGCGAAAGATATCAACAGAGAGCCTGAAAGATGATATTGATGTCAAGAATTTCTTTTAAAGAATAAATGTGTCACAATGGACAATGACACAAAGTTTGCAATAGGATTTTTTTTTAAATTAAGGGTATTGTATAAAATTAAAACAAGAAACGTAATGAAATATATCAGCAGAGATGTTCCGTATTCTTTCAAACTCTTGAGACAGTTTGAATTTATAAGATAAGTAATTAGTAAAAGCACAGAAATTAATTATTTGCTTAAACTACTCGTGAATTCATAACTTTTTCTAATTTGAGTTTTATTTATGGGCTATAAATATGCATTTTTTCCTTTTATATCAATATACTTTGATGGTTATTTTAAGAATGGATAAAGAGTGAAAAGAAAATGTTAAACAAGTTTTTAAGCATTATTTTGAAGACGACAATCTCTTCATAAGTTTAAATACGCTTACGAAAAGTGTTTGGATTCATGATTTTTATCTTCAAACTCATCTGAAGAAATAAAAGCCTTTGATTGAATTGGACAAAAATTCAAGAATGACTTTGTTCTTCTATTGTTGCTATCGAAAGTATTGTAATAGGGAATTTCTTTTCCGATAGTAGTTTCAACTTTTAATCAGTTTCAATCAGTGTTTTATGATTTACCATTATTACTAAATCAACAAAACCTTTTCTCTGATCGTTAAAACCTAACCGTTCATTTAAACCTAAAAGTTTGAATTAAAATCTGTTAAAAATGAAATAAGAGTTCATTAATTCTTTTTAGAATCATAAATGGGAATGTGGACTTTGTGGGCTGTGAAAGGTCCGTTTTAATCTTTCATCTTCAAAATATATATTTATATGTGACTAAAGTGATATTATAAAATGTTTTACTAATTAAAATGAATACTTAATAGGTTAAAAGAAGAAAATATATTTTAATGACAGTTTCTCAAACCCATACTTCTTTACGAATTTAATGTTTTTAAAAAACATTTTGAAGTGCTTTAATTTTTAAGGAAAATTCATAAAATTTAGAAAAAATATTCCTGTTATAATTTAATATAAAATTAGGTATGAATATTATATTTCTAATTATTTAGATAAAAGTGTACTTCAATTTAAAATTTCTTTTGAAAATTTCTTCTATAAATAAAAGTATTTCAATAAATTAACTGCCCTATGAAATAATAAAAAGAAAATCAATTTTTTTCGAAAGGAGTTTTTGTATGATAAAAAGAAATAAGAAAGACAGAATATTAAAGATATCTTCAACTAAAATATTTTAATTTAAAAAATACATAAATAATATTCCTATAGTAATATATTTTCCAAAAATTTGTTTAGAAATTTTAAGAAATTATTTCCTCATATGTATGAACAAAAAATTTCTTACATTTAAGTTTATATTTCGCAAAACACTCTTATAAAGTCCGCCGACACTTTTAATGAGGTTATGAAGAATTTAATTGATACCAATATTTTTAAGAATATATAAAAAGGAAGAGAAATTTTCCTGTTGAGCTACAAAAAAAATGCATATTTAATTCCTAATTTCTTTTCTCGGCATCGATTTTCGTCACAAATCTATGATCCATACTCTGAATATCATTATTTTGATTCGGTAAGATCGAAATCTTACTGAAATAACTGAATAACATGAAATTAATTTTCACAACATTATTCCAATTCCCTTTATAATTCTTGAACATATTTAACATTATTTGATCTCTAGTTATATGTTTAACACATAAATAAACTTAAAATTCTGGGTATATATTTAAAAAATAAAAGTGATGTTCAAATTGTTAGCTGTATTTTTACCTGCGTTATTTCTCTTATTACAGTAGCTAAGCTTTCGTACCATTATGTCTAATTTACGTTCAAGTGATGAACATTTATTTCTCAAATATTTATCTTTCCCAAACAAACCATTAAGTATATTTATGTTACTTTAAATTACGGATTCCCTCAAGCAACGTCATTTCATTATGTAAGCAGCATTTACTTGAGGCACAAGCGGTATTAATTTCACTCACGCATCTGGATTCGCCACTCTGCATAACTGATTAAAAATTAATTCTAAATTCTGTAGCTCGTGAGTAAATTATATAAGTGTTTTAACTAGAATTTATAAGCAAAATTTCAAACACCTTATGATGCACGAACATTACTAAATCTTACAAAATTTATGTAAATGCTTTACTAACACAAAGCAATGAGTAATTCCCTTGTAATGAGTTATGAATAACATTCCAAGTTTCCTCAAGATGTTACTCTTATTATTCATTTAAATGCTTATTTTCTGTAAAAAAATCGATATATTAAGCAACTGATAAATAGATATCCATATATAATACACAGATAAAAAGCTTGTTTTATAGTATAGACTAGTTGAAAAAAAATATAACAGGCAAAACTTGGGGGGAAAAGTAGTATTATCAGTATTTTGATGAAATAATGAAATGATATTCTATAATAATATGGATGTCATGAATATGTTTGTATTTTCATTTGAACAGAACTATATTCTCTTTTCGTTTCAACTAATTCAATCATTAAAGAACGAATTAAAATCAGGGTTTATTGTTTGAATCATTGAAATTGTTTTATGTAAAATAGAATATCTATGCATACAAAAAAAATTGTTTTAATTTTTTTTATAGAAATTCACAGTTTTTTGAAGCAAGTTATAATTTGCACTAAACGCTTTAAAATAATATTAAAAAAAATGTCAGTTAATTAAAAATTAACTAACGTTTTTATTTCAGAAATTTTATGCCTAAAAGCGATTATCATGCCATTTTAAAAACCTGCCATTTATTAGTATATTTTTCATTGTTTCATGAAAATAAAAGTAATTTCGCAGTTTTATAATGGCGCAATTTTCTCATATTATTTTGTCGCGAGGAACAAAATTTCATTTTCCATAATGATTATTATATGTAGAAACGATAGGTTTAATTTTTTCAAAAATAATATTTTGCAATTATTATTATTATGTTTTTTGGCTTTTATATTTATTAAAACACTATAAAAGTATAGAATGAAATTTACAGAGTGTGTCAACATCAGGATTACGTACTTCTATAAAGGTTATGATATATTTACATACCTTTGGACAACATGCGAAGATGTAGCTATAAAAGGAAACTTCATATATGCCTTCAATAAAGGCATATATGAAGGATTCCAAGGCGTTCTATGAGTTTCTTCATTTCAGCATTCCGTAGCAAGGTTTAATGATCATAAACAATGATCTCGCAACTGCCCAAGTGAACAGAGCATGATTGTATTCAATGGCGTCACAACTGATAGCAGAAGACCTGAAATTTATATCCAAAATGAATAGTTTATTTGAAGAAAAAATCTTTCTTGTCTCCTACATATGCATACCAGTATTGTGATCTTTAGTAACATCGAAAAAATGATAAATGTATCCATTAGAAGAATGGGAAAAAATGTGTGGAGTAAATGTCCAGAAATTTTGTGGTCTCAAAATGCATGGTGCGTTTTATGTCGCATATAAAGGAATTTCAAGGAGTCAATGCAAACATTGACATGAACTATGAATTTTGAATCAAATAGCACATTAATTTTAATGCCATTGGTTAATTAATGTCTCCGCCCAATAGGTAATGAAATAGGTATAGGCAATAGGTATGCCATAAGTAATGAAAAATGAATCTTATTATTGAATACTAAAATGGAAATTCATTTAGCAAACGGTTAGGAAACAGGCAATCAAGGAACGCCATTTATTACGTAAGGCAAACATTCCCGGCACAACATTGCTCTGTGATTCCGAGTCACCTAGTTATATTTTTCTTCCCCTAAAATTCTTTGGCCCTTGTACTGAGACACCTTACAGAAATTAATATTTAGACTTATCATCTGTAAAAGCAATTGCATCCTGGCAAATATCTTTTCAAGCTATATTTTCTAAATATTAATAAACACCATGCATAAGATAGTTCGTTTTATTTGCCTTCCTTTCTCAAAATGATTATCTGTGGATTAAGATCTGACGAAAACAGCATGGATAGTCATTTTCAGGCAATCGCCCAATCAATTTCAATATAATCAGAAAGGAAAATTTAATGCCCTGATGTCGATGTGATTTTCTCTTTTCTACCATTTGGCGAAGGAAAGTTCTTATTTATTTCTAGAAAAAGTAATCTAGCCATACATTCAGGAGGAAAAATTGCCAACATTGTATTATTTTTCCTTTTCGAGAATATCAGTGTATTTAATTTTTCTGGCTCTTGATTGCGCAACAATTAGCAAATTTAACTAACAATCCTATTTTGAACGAGTATCACCGAAATTTATATTTTCTTCAAAGAAAGACGCTTCACTGACTGTGTCGACAAACTGAACCGATTTTAGACAATTATTAATAAATTCTAAAAGGAATTCTCAAACAAATTGAAGAAATTTTCCATGAAAGATGGGCCAATAAAATATAAAACTAAGTAAAAAAGATAATAAAAATATTAAGTGATCACCTGACATATCGCTATTGCTCTCTCAGACGTTCTACAGTGGATAACCGATTAATTCCTACTTTTTAAAAGTGCACGAAGATAGTTAAATTAGCATTAAAAACGAATAAACGATTTAAAAAATAAACACATAGAAGATTCAGAAAATCCTCCTCCCTAGCCAAAAGTTACAATTATTGTTAAGAAAGATGATTTTCTTTGATATATGAAATAAATTAATTGTAGCCAAATTAAATAAAATGAATGATTTTCATTAAGTTATGTTTGGTACTACATACTCTTAAAGTATGTTTCTCGCCACAAATTCATTGAATGAAATATTTGTTTTTCATTTGATAAACTTTGGTTAAAATTTAAATAATTGTATGGTCAATAAATTTAAATTTATTACAAGTTTTAACTTGTCAAAAAATTTTCTCATGAACAGATGATAAACATTTGACGAACATTTTAAATGTTGGCTCTTCTTTGGAGCGATTTCGCCATTATCACTTTTCGAGAGCATGATGGTGAGATAGCGCCTTAGTCGTCAGCATAACAAAGTTTCGCATAGTAAAGAATTTTTTCACATTCAAATTCATTCTTTCACATTCATTCCTTGTAAATAAAATCTGCGAAATGAAACTCTCTCGTCGGTGGGAGGACATGGGAGAGAATGGAAATTTATAATAGCATTCTAATAGTTAAGTATTGATTTATAATGATGAAATATTTTTTGACCTCGGAATTCAATACTTGATTCAATCAGTTTGCTTTCTGTTTTGCCCCCTTTTGTTAATTCAAGTAATTTTCTTATTATTAATTGTATAAAAAATAGTAAACCGATGTAAATAAATATATTATTCAAAAATTAATTCTTTCGTTGTGAAATATTGCAGAAATTCATTTTTGGACATTAAACACGGGATGGAGGAAAATAATTCACGTAATTTGAATCGCACCTGAATTGATCGTTTAAATAATTACACGCATCACGCACGCACACACACACATGCATATATATATATATATATATATATATATATATATATATATATATATATATATATATATATATAACACATATTTTTGAAGCAGCTTCGTGGCTGAAGAGAAAAAAGACGCTTTAAATCCCCAAACTTCACTTTTATCTCATCCCGAGGGGCACAATTTATGTACAAGTAAGAAGTGACGAAGTACATCAGCCCGCAGCAGGACACAAGAGCGAGAGTAAAAAGAGACAGAAATAATTTTCCCGATAATTATATACCATGAGATTCTGATTGGAATTTCTTTACACGTATCGATTTAGATAATGGAATTATAGGTTATTTTAAAAGAATTCGCTAATCTTGAAGGTTTTTTATCCCTTCATTCGGAGTGTGGGAACTTGCCGACTTCAGACCTTTTACAGAGCTGTGCAGCATTAATTAAATAAAAAAATGGAATTGGATCAGGAAATAAGAGAACTTATTATAATTAAGTTAATATGGGTTAAATTAAGATTAAGATAAGAAATTAAAATTAAGATACGAAATTAATTGGGATTTAATTTAGATTTAGATATATCATTACATATATATAATTACATAGGCAATTAGATATAGGTTTAATTATTATCATTCCATCTTAACAATAAATCATTCAATATTGGTCTAAGATTTAATATAAATAAGTATCATTATCACATTTTGCTTGTATTTTTCTACATACATCAAATATAAAATGTAGAATTATGCAAGAATGTATTTATTAATTAAATGCATCCCAATATTTTTTTAGTATGAAATTTTCAATAACTATTTCATTAATGAGCTTATATTGATTCTTTTTCTCTTATCTATAATTTTTATCCGGTTGGAAACTAAATATTTGCAAAATAAAAGGAGAATATCTAGGTTTTACTTGAAAATATAACTTTATGAATTAAGTAAGGTCTCTGTTTGCCGAAGATCTTTTGATATTAACTGAATTAAGTGATATTTTATATCATCTGAAATGAAACTTTTAGACCTCCGCTGAATGAAATGAATGGAAATCTGAAGACGTAGATTAGGACTGTAGGGTGATTGTGAAAACTCATACCATCCTAGCTCCAATAAGTATTGTTTTAGTTTAATTATATTAACGTCCCATTTCAAAGCAACATTAGGGCTATTTTCTGACACTGGCCGGAATTTTGAACTGCGATATGCTTACACAATGGTTCATTCAGTGGAATCGGGTCTCGAACCTGAAACTCTCTGGATCCAAAGCCGAGATCTTACCACCAGGCCTCGACGACCCGCGAAAAATTTTAGAGAATGACTAAAGATGTTGATACTTTGTATTATCATGTCCACCGGAATTTGTCCTTACGATTTGATAATTCTGGCCACTTATTTTCAAATACATCGCACAATTTGTTAAGGTATTGAATGTAAAGATTTCAATTAACCTTTTGATTGCTTGGTGAGAATTCAAAGTGCAGAATTCCTCTATAATTTCAACAAACTAACATGATAATTTTTTTTCTGTGTATCTAAGTTTTTAATGCTGACAGGATTGGTCCATCCTACTTCAGCCAAGACCTATTTTTTGTCGACAATAATCAGGCGCTTCACAAATGTATAAATGTTGATGCTTTTTAGAATCGAATCGCAAGTGGTAATGAGGTGAGTCAAATCATTTCTTTTAGACTGGTGTGGGACCCAAAAATGAATCGAGCTTCTTACCACAGTTAAACCGTTTATAATTCTTTTTTAATGTATGCATGATAATCTTTGTGAATTTTTCAAAAAAATCTGAGTTGATAATGACCCTAATATGGCTTGAATAAACTTTATCCTTTTGCATTTTTCGTTGTGCAATTTTTGAATGAAAAATCACCAAAATGAAACTTGGCAAACCAGCTTTGACACAGCCCTAAATTCAAGTTTTCATTACCGTACATATTTGTTTAATGTTTGTGATACATTACTACCTTTTTGGAAATAATAAAATAAAACCTGTTTGAAATGTGGATTTTGTTCTTTCATTTTCAAATTAAGATAAAATATAAAGTAAGTAGCTAATTATTACTTAAAGGTTTAATTCCACACTATAAGAGACCAATGTAAGTTAGGCGCTTTGTAAACATTGTCAAAGCAAAAGGATCTGCTGAAAGCATCAAGTGATGAAGTATCAGCAATACTTTAATCACCGGCTTAATATTGCATTCTACAGGAAGACGTAACACTAATATAAACTTCTTTTCGTCTAACAAAAAATTCATTTTTGAGTAAAAATTCATCGGAAGGAAATTTGGCAAGCCAATTATGACAAATCCCTTCTTCCAATTTTTTTCTTATTCCCATAAATGGTACATAATTTTATTTATGTTTGTGATGTGTCACAAATAACTAATAATATAAACAAAATATAATATAATGTCTTTTTGAAAATAATAAAATAAAACATGTTTTAAATATGGATTTTATTCATTCATTTTGAAATTAAGATAAAAAAAAATAACTCAAATAACTAATTACTATTTAAAGATGGAATTCCAATCGATAAGATACCAATAAAAATTAAGCGCTTTGGGCAGATTGTCAAAGCAAAAATATCTGTTGAAGACATCAGATGATTAAAAAATTAGCAATAATTTAATCGCCTGATTAATATAACAATCTACAGGAAAAAAAACGATAATGTAATTTTCTTTTCATCTAAAAGAAAATCTACTAGTGATAATTTTAAATGAAATTAAAATTACTGATGCTCTTATACAAAATATTGCTAATAAGTTTTCATAAAAGTATCATTCATTCGTCATTGTTCCAAATTAAATCAAAATTATTTATGAATGCAGACACAAAAATAAAATATTGTTTTCAGTAACTTAGGATTACGTAAAAATACTTGTGTTCTTCGTTTTTTATTTGCCTCTTACATTCGAACGCAAAAACAAAATGCAAAATGAAGCAAATAATGCAACTAATTTCATTATTATCTTCCAAATTCTTTCATCCTACTAATCT
>JAPMOR010050039.1:109720-168280 GCA_026543865.1 Argiope aurantia | reverse complement strand
AGTAATTTCTCATAGGCATTAACAGAATATAAATACAATACTATAAATGTTAAATTTACATAAACTTGTAATCGAAATTTTTGGAACTTTAAATGTACATTTAATCCTGAACACAGCACTATACGATTAACAGTAATTGCAGGAAAAAAAATAGCTCAGTGTATCAGAAAAGATGTAAGGTAAAAAATAATCCCTGTGTAATTAAAGCTGGTCCTGGTATTATTTTCTAATAATTTCTGGAAAAATATCTGCCGCAACCGGCATAACCAAATCAAAGTATTAAGATCTGTTTGATTCATTGTTCTGTTATTGGGCAGGTCATGAATGCAAGTGGTGACCATAGAGAAGCATCCAACTCCGAACCAATTATTTTCATTTGGGATTGGGATTTTTAGATGACGGAAAAATGAAAAAGTTAACATAAACCCAAGATTCTTCGTATAAAGAAATCGAAATCGTTGAATGCAACACAATGCATTTGATCAAAAAGGCGAATGATCATTTAGAACCCTTACGTAAACATTTTGCCTATATCCACTTTAAATATTGGTTCCGAGATAATATTTCTCTTGGTTCGAAAAATATTATTTAAATTAAAACGAAGTTTATTGTTGGATTTGAAATCTATTCTAAAGATTTTTTCGGATTCGCTCATACTTAAAGAAGGGGAAAGCTAACTGTAATTTAGAAAAAATAAGAAGATAATTATCCAGAATCGTGCAGTAAAAGATGTTATGAATGTACAGCATGCATGTACAAAATTAAATTTTTTCTTGGATAATGTGCAAAACATTGCCACCTGCAAATGTATGTGTCTTATTAGTAGAAAATATGTAGAAGAAAAAAGCCTTTAACTCGTAAAGCTTTTTCTCACAGGCATTAAACTGAATATACAAAATAATAATAATAATAATAATAAAATTGCATAAACTTGGAAGCGACAGTTTTGAAAATTTGAAGGTACATTTATTAATGAACTGAGCAGTAGCTAAAAGGTAATTAAGAAAAGAATAGCTCAGCTTATCGGAAAAGTTGCAAGGTAAAATCAAATCCTGGTGTGTGTGGTTTTGAACAGATTTTGAAAGGACATCATACAAGTTAAACAATTTCTTACTGCTAAAGGAGTAGGTGGCATGTGAAGCCATGCACCATATAGTAATAATCAGCGTGGGATAGATCGACTATTTGGTAGAAACAGAGAAGTTAGTCTCGATCGATACTTCAGAATGCATTCTATGATGCCTGTAAAATATTTTTGAAAAGTTTGTTTTTTCCAAACAGCAGGTAAGGGGAACTTTTGATATTCGTTTATGCGTGGTATTTAATTAAATGTAATACAAGATATTTGAATAAGTGTTACTTACATTATCAAGCTATTTTTCTCTTTTGTAGAAATTAAATCCTTCTGGAACATTATTTTATTCAAACCTTCCCAGCTGCAATAACAGGGATACTGCTCATCAAATTATTTCCAGTAAAAGTATTTCAAGGCATAACCAAATCAAATAATAATAAATAAATTATTTCATACCTAATAAATTTATTTCAAAACTAAATTCTTTAATTAATTGCTGTTTCAACATTTTACAGAAGCAAAACTTTTAGAATGTCAAAAATTACCAATATTATTGTGTCAGACATTCATTCGGAATCGAATCTGCGGTGCAAGGTGAATGCAGTCAACCTATTCTTTAAAGGAAATGAGAAATATATTGATCTCACTTAATTACATCATGTACTATGCCTTGTATGTTATTTTATATTACATTTGTATATTATATTGGCTGTCAGCTAAAATGTGCCTTTCGCCAAATGATTGCTGTCAGATAAATAAGCGCTTGAAAGAAAATGCTCTTACTGTGACTTCAGGCGTTATTTCAATAGAAATGGAGATTCACATTTGAACTGAGGAAATTGTATTGGTTCAATTTCAAAATCTTAGAAGGACACAAAAATGTTGATTTTCTCAAGGTATCAAAATCCACAACTTCAATGGTAGTCGCTAAAGAAATGTGAAAAAACCAGGGATAAGTGTTTTCCTCTAATACACGATTTTATAAAAGTGGCAAAGAAATAAGGAACAATAGCAGGCAATTCAGAAGGTATGCACTTCTGTTAGAAAATTGGAATCATTAGAAAATTAGAATCTCCTACTTTTTATAGTGTAATGAGATTAATTGCGAAGAAAATAGTGCCTAATATTATTAAAAGAGTAATTTTAACTCGTCATGCTGTAGGAAATATCCTCCATGTCCACCCAACCGTTTGAATAATCGTAAAGATTATAGTCGCAGGGACATTGGAGAGGTGTTATGTAGGAAATATGTACAATAAATTGTCCCATTTACGTTTAAAACGCATTCTCCTAATGTTTACCTAAAGCTTAGCTTTAGGATGTGTTCATTGTATAAAGTAGATGTTCAGTTTTTGTGACTTTTAATAAATATTTTGAAATGCGCGTACAGAACTGTTTTCATTCTTTTATTATATCTATGTCAGTTGTTGATACTTTTTGATTAACAAAAGTTTTGCATCCATTTTTAATCAAGAATTCTGAATCACGTCCAAGCTGTTTTGCAGTATTTTTGCCATTATTTTACACAATATATGGACAACTTATTCTGCTCTGTTTTATAATGGTCTGATTTTAAATGGGCTGTTTTTTGAAGGTTTTTTTTTTTCTTTTTTTATGCCTGTCTGTAATTATTTATATTACATCATAAACAAACTGCCTTCTGATTTTAAAAAGAGAAAAATTATAACAGAATACTCCCAAAACATGCGATGACTTACTCAACAGCCACGAACTTTTGGCTGGAATGAATGGATAAATTCAAAGAAACAGACGAATCAGCAGTTATCTGAAAGAAATTTTTGGAAATAGCATGAAATGACCAAAAACGATTTATGTAGTTGATACCATTCTTGAAATTATATTATTTACTCCAATTTTGATTTATTTATAAAGATATCATCAAGTGATATTGGCGGTAAAATTGCTTATACAGACTTTTCTCCGACTTCTGGAAAGCATGAACAAATGAACTCAAACACAGGTCACCACCTCGTTAAGTTTGACAGACCACATGCCAATAATGTCAAAACTTTCATCTTCAGAAATTTTTCAAAGAGAAAGTGTAAAATATGAAAATATCAACTATTCGTATAATTGAATTCGTAAGTAAAATAATATTTAAATTCTGGATACAACAACAGAAACATATTTTTTTGTGCCTATTATGTTTCTTAAAAAGAAATATAAATAAACGAGGATTTAAGAAATAAAATTTATATTCGACTCTGTAAAATAAGTCTTCAAACCGGCAAGGTTTTCTGTAGTTATGTCCGCAAAATATTTCGAAATTTTTCTTCTATATTTCTATGGTTGATAACAGCTTAATTGTGCCACAGTATATGCAATTTCTTAAAATATAAGTAGCATTTTTATCTGAATAAGAAGATACATATCACACTATCTCGGAACTGCTTTCTGCATTCAGACAGAAAAATGTAGATATATGCTTTCAAAACACGTTGACTTATATAATTTCAATGAACTTTTAGCTTGAATGAACAGATGATATTTAAAAAATGGAAAGAATCAACAATAAACGAAGAGTATTATTGGACTTTAATACACAAATAAACACGTGCCATTTATGTAGTAGATGCTGAAAGAACGTTATCGAGGTTTTGAAAACCACCATCGATTTTATTTTTTTTTAATTAGACCCATTGACATGCGCTAAACGGTCATGAAAGCACAGTTTATAAGTGCAATCGGTCTTCAGTTCAGAAGATTGGGTGGTTCGTCCACAGGTTTAATGATTGAGATCAAAACAGCATCGTGCCATTGCGAAGAGCACTTCTGTTTAGTCTGGATTATGTTAAATTAGAGTAACAAATTGGAAAGGGAAGTTGGCCCAAATGGCGAAGCATATTATATATGATTTCGTCCCACGGGAGACACTTCGTAATTGAGGATGAGAAGATTCTGGCATGGTAGTTCGTTGTCGCCACCCTGGTTGGTACACTGGCTATGGTACACTCCCATTCGATGGCAGGGCGTATTTCCTAAAGGGAAGGTTCCACCATGGTCGGTGATGGTCCTTAAGACTCAACCACAGTTCCCACCAGTGTTGCACTTGTGGCGGTTCGGACATGTCCGGTCTGTTGTTTTCTCTTCATTGTTAACAGATTACAAAGGAATCAAGTCAAAAGAGACAAGAATTTCTTTTAAGTCATGAGTTCGAAGACTGACCTTTAGTGAAAGATGCATTTTGAGAATAAATGCACCGGCATTATTTCTTGAAAGAAAGAGGAAATATATCGTCTTTACACGTTTTTATACAATGCTCAATATTCTCTTATCATCGTCATTAGAGATTCGTGGTTTGGTGGAAGAAAACACTCAACGGGATAAACGGATCTTTCTATCTTATTTTAATACACCAAATAATTGGCGCTATTTTGTTAAAAACTATTCTTTTTGTGAGCAAAAAGAATAAAAACCACGAGCACGAGTACAATCAAATAAACAAGAAAAGAAAAACACTTCCTTTAAGCCATGTATTAGAAGATTAATGGATAGCGAAAGACGTTTTCCACGATGGATAAACGCAGTGAAATTATTATTTGAAAGAAATGTGAAATATATTGACTTCACTTAATTATGTCAGTTAATATGTTTGGTATGGCTGTCCGATAACCAAGCCTTGAAGCAAAGGATTCATACTGCGATTTCAGATGTTATTTCAACAGAAACGGGGTTTCGGATTCGAACAGAAATTTTATTGGTTTAATTAATAGTCTTAGGAGGACTTTCAAACGTTCCTCTTCTCAAGATATAAAAATCCACAAAACCACTGACAGACGCAGAAGAAATGTAATATATTAATGACAAGTGTTTTCATCTAATACATGAATTTATAAAAGTAATAAAGAAAAATATAAAAGGAACATATAGTTTAATGCGTGTATATTTCTGTCCAGGCATATAATGCTCCCCAGAAAATTAGAATATCAAACATTATGTAACGGAATGAGATTGAGGATGCAAACAACAAATGGAAGAAATATGCCATTCTGCAACTATTCTTATATGAATTTGATTACATATGAAATATGGAAATAATATCCAGAATGTATGAAGAAAATACTCTCTTGCCGTGTATTTCCTCGACTGTCAGAAGAATGATAATCAATAAAATACTTGCAGCTTAATTTGCTTATTCGACATTTTTAACCCTCGGTTGCGCAATAGGGAAGGACAACACACTCACAAAATATTAACCACAATAGCCATCTATTCTTTCTATCTTTTACTGTGGGTCATGTCAGTGGAAAGAGACCGCACTTAAGGACATGGCATAGATTCTCGGCAGTTTGGGTTCGATTTCGTTATTTAGTGGCGCCAGAAGCCGGACACGACTGTATTGTGTCAAAACAGACGATGCTAATAAAGCAATGTTTTAAATATGTCGATAAAATTTTAAATGATAAAATTTTATTTTTAAAAGTTCATACGATAACAAATAAAATCATTATTAGAAGTGCTTTTAAAATATGAAACATAATTTATTATTTTATGGAAGGAATCTATTTCTAACAATATTAAATGTTAACAAATTAATCATAAAATTTTATAATTGAAAAATTAAATCCAGTAAAATAAATTTAAAAAACAATCCAAATAATTATGCAAAAAATGTTAAGAAAAATTCGTTTCAGTCTATTTTTTTTTTGTGTATATTTTTTCTGGCTCTTAGAATTTCGTTTTAAAGCACATTAAGCATCTCCTGTTTCTCCAATGAAAACTGAGCAGGATGAATTGTGTATAAAAGAAAAAAGTATATCTAGGAAGACAGCAGTTAAAGAGATATATAAAAAACTGATTTTGAATCATCAGCATGGATTGCAGTAAATTTCTAATAATTATGTTATTCAAAGTATTTTTTAATAAATAATATCTGCTTTGTCATATTAGCTGAAGATAAAAAGCGATTTAAATATAGTATTTCATGTATTTTTTATGGAAAGTACTTTTCCACCTGTGAATTTATATAGGGATACAGTTGATATAAACCTGAAAGAATGTAACGAACTTTTGTGCAAAAAACATGTAACATGGATGAAGTCTGGAATATAGAAAATAAATGAGGCTGCAAGTTAAAAACCTAAATGGATTGTTTGAATTTGACTGAATCATAAATTAATGAGTTAAAGACATGTTTGACATCGTAATCATGGGCAGTCTCACAACATTTCTGAGTAGACACGGAGTGCCAAACGATAAAATAGATTTAGTTTTTGATTCAGTTTCCACATATCACTTGGAATAGATTTTGAAAAAAAAATTGAAGCTTAATAATAAAAAATCGATATCTAATGAAATGATGTAAATAGTGAATTTAAAAATAACTGCTATTGCTGCGATAAAAGCGTAATAAAATTGCCCTATTAGTGTGATTGTTATTTCTTGTTATAAACAGAATCAGTTATTGCTTATTGCAGTTCCTATAACACACCATCAAAGCATAAATCTCAAAAGAATAAAAATGTGCAATTATTTAATAATCTACTGAAGTTATCTTGGCTTTTGGCATAAAAATTACATTTGGCCATGCTGCGCCGCTTAAATGGTAGAAAAAATCCAATCCATTTAAAATCAGGAAATTCTTAAAAATAAATAAAAGCCGAATTCTGAAAAAAGCGAAGTAAGAACTTTAACAAATAATTTCAGAAAATGAGAAAATTCTTTACAGGTCGCAAACGTAAAACTCAAAAACCTATGCAGAATTAACTGTAAAATTCCAATGATTAGAGAAAATTTAAAAATATTAAGGCTAGAATTTTCACCAACAAATTCTCACAATTCAATGGACAATAAATTCAAAAAATAAACAAAACAAAAAAAGAGATGGCGGAATTTATCTATTTATCCTCTCACAGCCTTGAATAATGCTGGATATGTTATTTCATCACCGGAAATTTCGGTTAAAAAAACCGATTGGTTTGGTTTAGTTGTATTAACGTCCCGTTTGAAGCAACACTTGGGCTATTTTGGGACGGACCTCGTAATTTTGAACCACGGTCAGATGACGAGGACGACACCTGAGCTGGCACCCCCCTCTCCACACCACACCAGCGGGAGGACGTTTGGTCAGGAAGGATTTAACGTGCAACAGACCCCCTTACACGACGGTTCTTCGGTGGAATCGGGTCTCGAACCTGAAACACTCCGGTTCCGAAGCCGAGACCTTACCACCAGGCCACCGCGGCCTCTTGAAAAAAACTGAGATGTTACAACTACCATCAAGAAATCTGATGTATCATAGGAATACACAAAAAATAAAGAAATGCTTTATAAGAATGGAGCAAAATCAATAGATAAGATACCCAAAACATTTTCGATAGAATACATAACAATACTATATGAATAACCGATTTGCCGTATGAAAATAAATAACGATGAAATAGGCATCTCGTACGTCTTCTAGAATGGAATATTCCATCTCATTTATAATAAATTTTAAAAAAAAATATTAAACTTATGAAATTGTTTGCAAAAGAAATGAAATATCAGAAAAATTAATGATTCTATGATGCAATAAATTTCCATTAATCATTTAATGCAGTGGTAAATAACCAGACATTTCTCAAATTGTCAGCTGTAAATATTTAAGTATTTTTAGAGTACATCAAACAAAGTCGAAAAAAATTTTTTTATGGATAATTATCTTTTATACCAAAAAAACAAATACACGAAAACTAGCTTTGTATGAATCCGAATCAATGACGTTGTATCGAAGGTAGCATGAAGGGTATAAATGCATCAATCTTAGAAGCCACAGAATCTTTTTTTTTTTAAATACGATCACGCTAATGCCCCTCATTGATTCAAATATGATGGAAAAAAAAACATATCATGTCCAGGACTTCAATTACTCAAACTATGGAAATCTCACTTTTTTTCATATATGTAGTACAATTTCCTCAGGCAATTTCAGACTTATTACAATGAAATGTAAACTTGATTATTAGCACCGGTTTGTTTTACCATTTTTTTATGAATCAGACTGACGGATAAATAATCCAATTTCCAAAAAAAAAAAAAATGAAGAAAACATTTTGTGAAGTATTTAAGTGGTATTTATAATTTCCAGTGGTTTATGCCAATTAAAGTTGTTTGAAAGGTTTTGAAATCGCTCAGAGACAAAAGCAAAAACAGAATGTCCTCAAAATCGACATCAACCACTGAAATCGAAGAGATCAACATACTCAATATCAACTTGGAACCCTCTCCCCAGTCGTGTTGTGGACAAAAAAAAAATGCATACGCTCAACAGTCATTCTGCCAATATAGTCTCAAAGCATATCACAATGTTCAATAAATTCAAGATATGTTCATAACTAAATTTGTTCATATAACTAATACTCTTCTATAGAACTGAAATGTGTTAAGGGAACCGAAATAAAAAATGATATATTGTTATTAAAATTCATTGCTGTCCCTTCAAAACTTTTTTTTACTACCTGGGAATTATAGTTCTGAGACAAGGAAAAAAATTATTCTTGTACAGTTGAGATGTTCTTGATCATAGTACTAATATAAATGATTTGAAATAATTGCTTTGATTATAAAAATATTTCAGGTGATAAGAGATTCAGGTGATAAGTATTTCAGGTGATTTATAAAAGTCTTTCCAATTCAGTTGTTTCAATTTGGGGTAACTGTTCGATATTCTTTAACATAGCAAATACAGTTTTCTTCGTAGTTTTCATTTGAGAAAAAAAAGTTGTAAATTCAAATGCTCTTTTCTTTTTTTTTTAACATTATAAGTTTCGATTTAGAAATAAAGAGTTCCAGTGAGACCGTAAACATAATTTTCTCAGTATTGTAGTGCAACAGTAGATTCTATTTGAGGAGAAAGGGTATAACAATAGTTCAATATTCTTTAACTTGGGAAACATAGTTTTCTTTAAAGTTTTGATTTGTGAAAAAAGTAATTTTGGTATAATTCAAACACTTTTTCTTTCATCATCGAGACCAAAAGTTCTGTAGTTTCGATTTAGAAATAGAGAGTTCTGATAAGAGTGTAATTGCAATTTTTCCAGCCTTGTACTACAATCTTAAATGTCAAAATTCAATTTTAAGATATAATAAGAGCAGTTCGTGAAGAGCATCGATGAAAAAATTATTTCACAGTCAGAGTTCCTGATTTATTTCCGAACAAATCTTATTTATGTCTAAGGAATCAGCAGCAATATTATTTTATAATATTCCAAAAGCATCAGAGATCTTGTATTCACTTGATAATGTCGACACTAAATGAAAATATTATTTTCATCTCATAAAACAAAATGTCATTTCACAACCAAAAATAACCAGTCCAGGTATAACTCAATTCTCTTTCAGGTGATGAAGTTCTTCCAAGAAAAATAAATAATTAAGTACTTGTTAGTTCGCCACACAACACAAATGCTGTCGTATATGAACAGAACGTCTATGAGTAGTCCGCCATTGATTCTAGTACAGCACAGGAATAGCAGTTGCCGAAAGCAGACTTTACATCGGTCTTGAATTCGAAATCAGAAATGCATTCATTAGGAAGTAATTGGCAAGTACGTCGAAGAACCAATATCAAAATAATTCATTGTAATCCAGCTAAAACCGGATATACCATCTGCTAGCAGAAAGCAATTCTATAACGGAGCGTGCCTGCATCCTGCCGGTACGAGAGCAGGCGCAGAATTGAGTAAAATCAATTTCCTTCCAGTCTTTTCTATTCAGTTCACGTGAACTCGTTCACTTGTTTGACGTGAATTTACAGTGAACGCTCAAAGGGGAGGATTTTCTTTTGAAAAGTAATAAATTTTTGGCAAGGAATAAAATTTAACTGAAGACACGAGAACAATAATAAAATATAAAATTATGGAGAATAAGGGTTTAAAACTTCTTTCTTTCGTATTTGATTTGTTTTTATATTTATATCGCAACATAAAAAGTTATTGTGGCTACGTATGTGCGAATATATGTAAATGTGAAACATATTACCTCTTAAACAATCGCGGTTTTTTCATCTTTTCGCAATTATTATTTAATAGAGAAAAATTTTTCAACTCACATCAGTAAATTCAATATGTGTGTGTGGTTTGCGAACGGGGATAGGGGGATGTTGGCGCTTTACAAGTCACACCGTTTGTCCTACGGTTACCAAACATGGCACATGTGTACTTTGGAAGATAGGAATCCACACTTTAGAGGAACATTTAAAAAACTTTTTGATTATAATTTTAATTAAAAATTAAGAACAATTTTCATATTTTGACGAGATAACTTCCGAAAGTTTGACAACATAAAAATGATATTTACATCATCTTAAAATTCAAAAAATTATCTTTTCAGTGTTAACAGTTTTTTGCCATATAATTTTTACATTCAAATAATTTTTAAAAAAATATTTTAATCATATTTTCCAATTGGAATTTTAAGAATCTTGAACAAATACTAAACATATCATGAACAATAATAATAGAAAAAAATAAAAATTCTATGAGAGCAATTGATTTATTGATAAAAGTCGCTATCAAAGTTGCGATATTCTTTCGTATTTTTTTCTTCTTTATAATCTGAATTACCATCGATGTTAGTCTAAAAAATAATGAAACATGCATAATAGTGAAATTCAACTTCAGTCCATAATACAAATCATTATTGGCAAAGTAAATTTTAGGAAAACAAACGATATATTCACTGAATTGTGGGAAAAATCTGCAAAAGATCTAAAATTATATTTGAAGTACTATTAACCTGTTATTACTATAGAAATACTATTAAAAATGCTAAATTTTATATTGTTTTAGGTTAGAAATTAGATTGCATTGTTAAATGGCCAAAAATAAGCAAAATTTATCCATTATTTACGAATTTCAGGGAACTGACAAAAATTGCATAGTAAAATGAACAGAATGCCTTAAGGTTTGTAAAATAACGCTAATTATTTATCCATCAAAATTTGTAGCTTTAAAAATGTCTTTTTGACGTAGCTATTCAGACAAAGTTATATAAAACATTTAATTGAAAATTTTATTCAATTTTAATCCCAGTGGATCAGCTGGTTGTCAAAGTATATTTAATTTATAATAATATATATTTAATGTATTATTATTTTATACTTATATTTAATAAAATAAGTTATTTAAATAGCATTGTTTACCGAAAAATTGGAATTCCTTCGAATTTAACATTAAATGGATGCTAATTATTTCACTAAATGCTCACAAATAAACTTTTACTCATAGATACTGTGGTACTTCTTAGTAGATCAAATTTTTCAACAATTTATATTAAAAACACTTTTATTCAACTCAACACTTTCTGCGCCCAAAAATAAAAGAAAAGAATGCAAACGTGTATTCTATTGAGAATTACTGCTGAAAAAATTTTTCTTCTATTGTTTCACACTCCATTTCCTTCGTAATAATTCCATTCTTTAGCAAAATATTCAGAAATAACAAAATTTTAATTTTATTAACTAAACAAAACACAATCATTGTAAGAAAGAATTTCTTTAGTTAAAACCATTTCTCAGAAATGAACCGTTCATCAAAACACGATAACACTTATCGCTACATTCACGAACGAACATTTTACTGAACCGATTCTAATGAATCGCGTGGGCGAGGGAGGGAGAAACGCCATTAGGGTTTAAAAATCGATATCTTCCCCTCGGGATGCCGAATGGCGTCTGCATTGAAGGGGGGAAATGGGTTTTATAAGACCTCTCATTCCATTTCGTACAGCGTTGTAATAAACATCTTTTCTAAATTGCTTTTCTTTCCAGCAGTTTGAAACGCGAGCAAAAATTATGATATTGATGAAATCAGATTTACAATAACGCATGCTGCCATTCAATTTCTATAAATATTATACGAACCTTTTTATTTATTTCAATTACTAATCAGTAATTTTTCATGCATATGCTAGATTTTTTTTTCTCGTGTTTTTTACTGCAGTTGAAATTGCTTAGATCTAAAATTCTTATTTTGTATTTAATAGTTGTTCGATTTTTTTTTTCTTCTAATTCTTGAAATTTTCTAATAATACAAAGCTGGAGTATTATCTCTAATTCGAATTTATTTTGATTAATTCTAGACTTTTTTTTTTTTTTTTTTGCAATTTGGATTGTTTTCTGTAGTTAAATATGTCTCTGTCTTTTGTCCTCAAACATGCTTCAATGTTGATTTTAGCCTTTAATTGATTTTTCTATTTCCCATTGTTCACAGATACTGAAACAATAAGAAAGAAAAATTCACATAATGATGCAGATTTGAAAACGTTAGATATCAGTTGCTTTTTCTTTTTTTTTTTTTTTTTTTTTTGAGGGGGAGGGATTTTATTATATAAATGTATTTCATATTTATTTGCTATGTATACTATTACTTTAATGCATTTTATATTTAACACTTTTATTATATGAATGTAAATTTATTCACAGTGCCCTATACGATTTGTTTGTTAGAATTCTATCTTATTTACAGAAATTGTTGCATTTTAAAATATCGGTAATATTTTAATTAAAACTTACAATTATTAAAATTACTTATCATTTATTTATACATTATGTATTATTTATTATAACTATTAAATATTTAAAATATGTATTTTCTGCAATTTTCAGTTAAAAAAATGTTTCTAATCTTGACTTTTGTTAAGATTATTTTAAACCAAAATTTTTCTTAATTTGAATATTTTAATCAATCGAATTTAGATCGTAGTCCCATAAACTTTAAGTTATACAAGTTCCTTTGTATCAAACCTATTTATATACACATTGCCGCATATTCTAGTAAACATATCATACATATGCATTTGCATTAGTATGATTCAAATAACACCTAATAATTTTTGATAGAAATAAATTCAACGTAATCATACAACAACATGAATTTTAATTTAACATGACTGAATGTTAATAAAATGAATAAGTTAAAATCTGCTAACTAATATATTCGTCTTTGAACGGTAACAAAACTAAAAATAAACTTTGATGTTTTAATATTTTTTAATATAAAACTATTTTAAATAAAATATCATAATAAACAAAATCATACCATCGTTTGAAACGGGTTTTTTTTATTTTAAAATTGTCTGAAATGTTTTTTTTAAATTCAAATGAGAATATCAGTTGAACCAAATGATTTTTGAAAACCGTCGAAAGCACTTTTTTTTCGTTATGGTACTAATATTTGGTACATAAGTATTTTAAATTTTACTCATGAATATTGAAATACAAATAAAATTTTAAAGAACGTTTTGAAACAGTTAATTCAATAATTAATATGTGATTAACAAAAAGAAAAAAAATAAACGAAATCAATATTTGATAATAACATAAAACTTCTTCAAACCTAATCTAAAAAATACCTCATAATATGCACTGTTTATGGCCCAAAATATCTAAATCCATCCCTGCTAAAGAGACTGATATAATAGATTTAATGCAAAAATTACACATTGGGGTTATACGGGTTTTTTTTTTCTATAATTATTTAACATGTTAATGTTTTCAAATTGGCATCTTTTGATAAAGTGCTGCAGTGTAAAAATCTTAACATCCAGAATGCTAGTACCAAATTTGACCCACAAATACAATCCATTTGCTTGTGAGATAAGAGCTCGCCTCAGTAGTTTTTAAAAAATATTTAGATTTATTAATAATTAAAAATCAATGGAAATATTCATGTTTTTCCCTCAAAAAATTATCTCACTTAGAAATTATTTTAAAAAAACAACTTTTTAGTCCTTTTTTTTTCTCTCTTTCATTTTAAATAATTTTTAAACACAATTTGTAACAAATCTTTTTAATTTTATCATTGAATTTCAAGCTGAAGTCATTATTTCACGGAATCTTTCAGTCACGTTAAGATAAGTAAGGAAACAAATGCTTTCTTCCGGCATTAACATTTAAGCAATTTTCACTAACGTTTTTTAAAGATGATAATATATCAAAAACGGCATTTTTGCTTGATGCAGAAATAATAATGCACAAAATGAAACAGCTGAAGTAATAAAACTTAATGAAAACCATACTCATAAATCAAACCTAAAACATTATTGCAATGTGAAGTATCAAATTCTCTCTCTTTCTCTTTTTAATGAGAATTTTCTTTGCATTTTGCAAGAACTTGTCGAAATATTCATCATGTTTGTTAAAGTGAAAACGATTTTACAGGATGTGCTCAAGTAAAAAATATCCTTCTCCAGAACATCCGTTCCGCAACGGTACATAACAACATCCAGAACTTTTCGAAGTCGGTATCAGCCTCATATGCCTAAAATGAATAGTCTGTATAGCTGAAAGTCTGACGTTCTGCGTGTTGAGGGTTTAATGCCTGTTCCAGTTGGCTTTTGCATTACTCAGTTTGCAGAAAGTATACCAATCTATATCAAACATTATCATGTTAAAGTCTTTGGAAATTTATTTTTTACTTTCTCATCTTCGCAATAAGCAAGGAAAAAATACTGAGATATTCAAAAAACAAATCTGACTGGGATTATTGACAAATCTCCACATTTCAGCCCTCCCTCTCGAGTTCGAAAAACACATGTTTGGAAATGGCTTGTTTATCTGTCGCTTTGGGCTAAATAAATGAAATGTGGTAAATGGCCTTTGCACATACCAGATCTGAAGATTTCTATGAAATATCCAATCATATGTAGTTTGTCTGGGTGTCCAAGTACAAACGAAACTACAAAACATAAGAGTTATATGACTAAAATTTGGTGGCACATTTTTGGTAGCACTTATAATGTAGATTTTTGATCAAATTTTGAATTTTTTTAGATAATATATTTGTAATCAAATTTTGAGGCGGTCAAGCGGTTGACTGTCAGTCGGTTACCTACATTCTCATGCAATGAACGCGATAATTAAAAACAACAACAAAAAAACAAGGTTTTAGACAAATGAAATTTTGTATGTGATCTTTCCATTACAATCGCAGTTCTGTATAGGACGAAAATGACGTCCCTAATGCACAATCAATTTTCTCAACAACGAGACACAAAACACTTTGAAAATAAAAATCTGAGCACTCGTGGTGTTTACGGCGTCCACATCTCTACACGGCAGAAAGATAGATAACATGTTCATTAGAGAGTGCACAAGAAAATTTTGGGTAAATCATTTCCGCTGGTTAAAATAAATATTTGATACAAACAATAAGTGTCAGCATAAAAGATATTAATTAGATCTCGCGTCTCAAGGGAAAATTTTATGATTACGTCAGAATTTAAAAGAATCGAATAAAGATCTTTTGCGGCTTGTTAAAGAAGAACTCAGTTATTTTAAAAATATTTTATAAAAATATTTTCTTTGACTTTCTTGTACAATAAGACACTAGGCACGTTTTTTAAAAATATTTTTTCATATGATTGAAGAAAATATAGTTAGGACATTTTATTCCTAATAGATTAGCTTTAATATTAAGTACAACTCGATAGTTACGGTGTCAAAGGCACATACACTATTCCATTTATTCATTAGAGTGTGTTTTTGAATTATTGTGTTCATATACACAAGAATAGAAGCAGCGATACTCGAGGAAGGGGGAATCAAAACATATATAAATAAATATACAAAAGATAAATCAAATTCAATATATAAATGTAAAATAAATAAACAAGAAGTATCACTTAAAAATATTCTCAATGTCAGATTTAAAACCAGTGAGAGTGGTGTCCCCAAAACGTTCTCGCATTCTCCCCAATAAACGTGTTATCCCAGAGGACGCTTTGCGTGGAATTGGCGTACAATGCTTACTAAATATTGAACTTTGGCTTGAATTTGGCATTTAAAAACGAATACTTCGCGTCATCCTTGGCGAATCTTTTGGTGATAAATCTTGATATGCGGTGAATAGTGTCCAAAAATCCAATTTGCGGTTTGGACGTGTTTTTCTCAACCGATTGAAACAAAAATTAGGCATAGTACCACAATTGTAGTCATACAATCAAATATAAAATTTAATGCGTGTAAGTCATTCCGATTTTGAGTTAATGCGTTTACATGTTTCTGTAAATACAGACCGACAGACGTTCAGCGCGTTATTGAATTTGGTTCAAAATTTGACAGGGGGGGGGGTCGTATTCAGCAGACCTAAAACGTAGAGATTCATCAAACTCTCGAGTTCAGATTTTCTGACAATTACAGTACTTTCTCTACACTTCGTAAATGAGAAGATAAAAATAATAAATAAATAAGACAAACTGTGATAGATTATCAAAATTTGGGATGCTTTTAGATTTGAGTTTTTTTTCATAAATAGCTGCCACTTAAGAATATTTCTTCCCCAAAATATAATGCATACGTAAGAAAACCAATTTGAAATTAACTTATTTTACTAAAACATACCGAATAATTATTTGCATTATAATCATATTTTATTTTTCGTATATTTGTGAAACATATTCGCATTTTCTACATAATATTGAAGAAGTGACAAATTATTTTCGAACGAAAATGGATTTGTTAGAAATTATCAAGGCAATTTCATTGATGCTATTGTAAAATGTTTTAGTTCCCTAGAATAGAGAGCCTCTTTTTATTTTCCTACACTCTGCTCCCTACTGAATATCATTAGTTGTTTTCCCCGCTATCGTCTTTGGAGTTTCAAAGGGGGCTCATATGATCCGGTCGTCATGGTTACCTGCCGGCCGTAGTCTTGGCAACAGTACCGCACGTGCGGCTTGATAAATCTATTTATAACGAAAGCATTATCGATTAAAACCGAGATACAGGGTGAGGTTTCTTCTTTACCTTTTTCAGTGAATATTTTCACATTTTGTTTTATTAGTTCAGTAATTTTAAACAGAAAAAAAATTTGTGCATCTTCAAAAAATGTTTAAGTCTCAAAAGTCCTCGACATTCTGCTATAAGTTTCCCTTCTTCTTTTTTTTTTTTTCCGTGGGAGAACTGGGATAAGAATATTGTATCTTAGAATTTTGGGCTTAGGCTAGTAATAGGGGTTTTTAAGTTGATATAATATGATAATACATCATAATAATAACATATGATATTATTATCATAACATATGATAATAATGTAAAAGTTCCGAATTGTAGCAATATTGAAATTATTTTGGCATGGACTATTTTGATATGGACTAATTTTAAAATTCGATTATTGTTGTTGTTGTTGTTGTTGAAAGTTTCAAAATTATCGGAATTTTAAATAGTATCAATATTCGTAATTCGGTTGTCAGGTAACTAAAACTGGTTTTTATTTTACGTGGATTTTTATACTCTTCAGCATTTTGATTAGCTCTTTTAAGATTGAACGTATAATTTTCGAACTATTTAGTAAAAAGTTTATTTAGTAAAAAAAAAAAGCCGCCTATTCCATTTTACATTATTTTTTCCATCTTGTAGCCAAAGTTCAACTATTTGGAGGGAGAAAACATGGGACAATAATACCAGGTCTTCACTAAAGTGATTAAAACAATAAAACATTTTTTTATGGTTATTTTCCGATTTAATACGCTATGCCCAATTTGCCTACCCCCCCCCCCCTGTCTCAAAGAGAAAAAAAATGGGGAAGCATACAGCAGAATGTAAAGGACCTTTGAGATGTTATTTAAAATGGTATTAATAACGTTTCTGTGAAAAGGAAAAGAAAACATGATTTAAAATTTTTCCGAATAAAATGTTAAAATTACTGGATTACATATTTCTATCATTTTCACTCAAAAATATTTAATGATACCATGAAACTTGGATAATTCCAAAATTTTTAAACTTAAATTCGTAAATAATTTGCTTTTATTTAACTGGTTTCCTTGAATTTGCTATTAAGATAAAGTTTAAGCTTCGTTTATAATTCGAATTTATATTTGTTACTTTAAAGTTAAAATTAAAAACTGTAAAAAAATGGATTATATTTCTGAATTATTTTCCATAGTTAAATACATCTAAGTCTTATGTCCTGGTGATAATTAAGTAATTTTTAGACCATAATTGAATCAAGAAGATTACTTAAGAATTAAATAAAAACAGAACTGTAAATATTTCTCAGTTTTTGAAAATAATTTAAGAGCGCTACATTTTATTGCACAGATATCATTTTCAAAATGTTTTTATTGAAATTACATCAAAAAATATTAAAATTTTTCATTGTGATAATTATCTTGTTTAATAAAAATATTTCGTTAATTGTTTACATATCAATTGTCGTTATTTATATATAAAAGCAAAATATTAACGCAAGCTTTCGTAGTCATTTTTGGTTTAATTTTCCAACTGTTTGAACCGCGATTTCTGATATTTGGAAGTCTGTCTATCTTTTGCTGCATTCCGCAATCATAGTGAGATTTTTTATCTTTTATTATTACAAATTAAAATTATATTATTCTATTATATGGTGGAATTTAATAAATTGTCAGTTTAAAAAATATTTAAGCCTGTTGGCAGGCGTCTCGCATAAATAATAACTAAAAAAATCAGCTACCAGCAATTAAAAAATTGTCGTTTTCTATTACTTATTCGTAATTAGAAATATTTTATCTTAATTCATATTTTCGTTGATTCAAATCTTGAAATAAACCGAGATTTTTTATCTGCCATTTCTCTTTTAAATAATCGTTTGGCCTCGAGATCAAGTTATTTCAAAGAAAAAATACAGAATCGTTTGCTCTGTTTGCACATTTTTTAATGAATAAATCTATCGAAATTTGTTTTATTGAATTAGCTTCCAAATTTTATTCCTTTACTCCTACGTAATGTCGCTTTGATTTGTCTTTCCCTTCGTAGAATACTTCTCTCATCTGTAATTTATCAAACCGCAGCCATTCATTAAGCACGTTGCTGCCATTTATATCGTATCGGTGTTTTTTTTTGTTTTTTTTTTTACGCTCATTTTCTTATGCCATAAATTTTGTTTGATTCTTAGAAACGTGTTTCAATTTGGTTTTTTTTTTCAATTATTCTCATTTTTTATAACTATGATAATTCTTTTTTTACTATTCTTTTAAATAAATAAAATTCATGGAACAAACATTAATTGTATGCTATTGATATTGTCTTTACCTTTCCTTAAAATAAAGATAAATGCTTGTGTGTTGACGCTCAACAAGTTGCACCATTTGATTTAAAGCCACCAAATTTGGCACATATATATTTTAGAGAGTAATAATGTATATCTTTGAAGAATATTTTTTAAAGAATTTTGAAAGAATTTTAATTAATATTAATTCAAAAATTAAGCAAAAAATTTGCATTTTTCTGCGATTACATCATTAAAAATATTTCTATACAAAAGGGATTTGTACATCATTTTAAAATTCAAAAAGTTATTTTTTCAATTACAACAATTTCTTTATAAATAAATAAAATTTATATCTTTTATCAATTTTTTTAAACCCATCAAGTTTATGTATCGATTTTGAAAAAAAAAGAATCAGCTTTTTCAAAATTGTAACATAATTCGTTGTTTTCTCTGATAGATTTGAAAATATCGTGAATTAACAGAAAGGCATATTATTTTATTATGTAAGGCAAGAGATGCAGACAGCATAAATCAAATTTCCCAAATAAAACGATTTTTAATTTGGCTACTAAAATGATTAGTGAAACTTAAAATAATGATTTAGCTAATGTTTTCTGGAACATTTTAATTTCAACAAGACAAATTTATAATTCTTTTAGCTATATAATTTTGTTTAAAATAAAACCAACGAGAGCTCTCTCACCAAACCTTTCTTACATACTCTCAAATTAAAGTGTTAACTCAGAGATCATCTTGCATGGCACTGGCGCATATTAATCACTAAATATTAATCCTTGGCGTGAAATTGGTATTTTTACTTACTCTTTCGTGTGATCTTTAGCAATTTTTTTTTTGTTCATTAAACCTTGGCCTGACGTTAATAGTAACTATGAATCAAATCTGTGTTTTAGATGCATTTTTCCCAATCGATTAAAATAAAAATTTGAACAGAACTTCACAAATTGCCATACCAAATTTTATATAATTAAATATGTGTGCTTTTGAGTTATCGCGTTTAAATGTTTCAGAAAATAGAGACCGGAGGACGGTCAACCTTGTATTTGGCTCACAATTTGATAGGTGTCTACTATATACTAGATATTAAATCTGTGTGTGGAATTTTATGTTAGTTGTCTAATAATTATCGTGTTCACTTATATTCATACAACTGGACAGACCTAAATGCTTTGAACGGTCTGAACGGTTAATAGAAGGCTTCAAATTTGGTGTAAACGTACACCAAATTTCGTTTGTCTAGCTCAAAGAGTTTTTGAATTATTTTTGTCACAGACAGATGGAAATTTTCAAAAATATTCTTTTTTTTTTTTTTTTTTTTTTTTCCCGAACTTAGGGAGGTCTTAAACGTGGAGATTCGACAAATTATTGAGGTCTGAAGCGTGGAGATTCGACAAATTCTGGAGTTCGAATTTTTTGACGTCTATTACATTTTCTCTGTACTACTATGTATAAGAGAAAGTAAAAAAGAGTGATTAACTTCTAAACAACATTTCCACTATCTTTTTTCATGGAAACGATAATGTCTCTGACTGGCATTCTAGGGTGCTAGAAAGGCATATATGCATTGAATGAATCAGATAGTGTAATTTAGAAACCAGACAGTTAATCAAATCTAAAACCTTTTTCTGTGACATTTCTATGCTATGACATGAAGCTATGATATTTCGGACAAGAAATTCGAATTATCTTTGTTTATTTCAATGGATGCTTCGTTCGCGTTTTATAAGAATTATCGAAAAATCCACACGTTCGAAAAAGGAAAAAGAATTTACAGAATGTATTCAAATTTTTTTAAAAAAATCTTTTTCTATATCATCTCTTTCGAAGTCAATAGATAATAATTTCCAGAATTTTTGCGCGTCTGCACCAGTTGCATATGCCTAAAATGGTGGTAGTCAAGCAACAGGTTATCCGTCCTCCTCCTCTTCGCGATCGATAGTTCATTCCCCTCTGGAACCAGGTGAGTGAATTTCCCACAATGCCCTGCGCAGCTCCTGCTCCCCTCACTCTTTATTTTAGACTTCAATAAACAAGCTCCCGCTCAAATAATCGATAAATCGATCGTTTTGTCGCAAAGACTGAGTCACGGCATATAAAAGGAAAGACATTCAAAACACCAGGATGAAACATTTGTAGTTTTATATTGCTTTAGAATTTGCAGAAAGAATTCTTGTTGTAAATATTAGTGCGTTAAAGAAAGATAAATATTTTAATAAAAGAACTCCTCAAACCCAATATGTTTTAAACATTTTTCAAAAATTCCGATTTTGAATCTTTACGACCTTTTGGTAAACAAGCCCCTTTAGTAGACCAGCTTGTTCGCCTAAAATATTGAGTTTTGGGTTGTTAAACTCTGGATATATAATGAAATTTCACTTTGATATTTGATAACTGAAAAATATAAATTTAATTTAATTCTAATACAAAATACAGCACATGCAGGTTAAAAAAAACCGCAAGTATTTCGAAATAAAGGCGAAAGTGAAAATTCTACTTCCAGTTAATATCCAAGGAGCGCAATATTTTTTAATCCTAATTGTAATATCGGTGAAAGCAGGAGATTAAATGTTTTCATGGATGAATTTGAATTCCTTTATGTTAAAAATATTTTTACATATTATATATTCGATTAAATTAGAAAAATCATTAAAAATAAATCAATCAAAATCATTTCTGTACAGTTTTTGTCATTAGCCAGCGGAGTAGTCTCTCCAAAATTGATCGCATATTATCTAATAAACTTGCCATGCTCGAGAACGACTTGCATGATTAGAGAATTCGATTAACTAATTGATTGTATTTTAATGTTTCGGAAACTTAATGCTATCTTCGTATTTATTAATCGACAAGTATTGATTGTCATTATTTATTTTCAAAATTGATAAGGCATCATCTGAATAAATTTTTATATTTTCTGGCACGTATTATAAGGATTCTGTATTATACATATAAAAAAGTATAATGCAAATCAATTGTGGATGTATTTAAGTATGGACTTATGAACCTACCGTGATAAAGAAAATTCAATTCGATGGAACAGTTAAAAAAAAAAAAAATTAGAAATACACAGAACCAACGGGAGTGGTCTCCCCAAAACTTTCTCGCATACTCTCTACTAAATTTGTCATTCCAGAGAACGCCTTACATGGCACTGGCGTACAATAGTTACTAAGTATGAACTTTTGACAAGAATTTAGCATTTATACTGGATCCATCGTGTCATCCTTGGCTAATTATTTGGCGATTAATCCCTGGCATGCAGTTAATTAATTAGTTAAAATTACATTAAAATTAAAAGTTACATTATTAAAATCAAAAGTTAAATTAGTTACTAAAACACAAATTTCGAAAATCGAATTTGAGCTTTAAACACGTTTTTTCCAACCAACTAAGGACAAAAATTTGACATAAAACTGCACTTATAATAACAAAATCTCACATCTTATTTGATATACATAAATCATTGTGTTTTTGAATTATCGCTGATATATTTCTGAAAGTACAGACTGTCAGAGAGTCAACCCGTCTTCCGTTTTTGGCTCAAACTTTGGTAGGTGCGTACAAACTAGATTCTGTAAATCTGTGTAACGAATCTTACTTATATAGCTCACTTCGTTTTATAGCTATCAAGTTAATTCATATACGAACACACGGACTTCCTCAGAACAGATTTTACACAAAATTTAATAGAAATCTACAAATTTAGTCTAAAGACCGTATACCAAATTTCATCCTTCTAGCTCAAAGCATTTTAGATATATCTTTGTCACAGACAGGCAGACATTTTCTAAAAATGTGTTTTTTGAACTCAGGAAGGTCTGAAAAGTGGAGACTCCTCAAAATCTCGAGTTCGAATTTTTCGACGATTACTATACTTTCTCTATACTGCTTAAAATTTTAAGGTAATGCAAAACCCAGCTTTTAAAGTAATACTTTTGAAATATATGGTCGTCAATACCCATAATTAAATCAAAACAAATACCTATCTGGAGATTGTTAAACCTGTTTTTGCACTCGTTTAAACTTTTTGTTTAATCCCTGTCTCAATATCTTTTACATCTTGTTTCTTCTGACTGAATGTTCAACGAAACAATCTGAAACATTTATACTGAAATATGTTTACATTTAACAGTTGTCATTCGGCAATAAGTAATCAGAGCGGTCTCTGTGCCACGTACGTTAACGCTTTATGCATATTGTTGACTTGTAGGTATTAAATTATACTGAAAGGTATCAATCAATATCTCTTTATTTTTCTCAAAAAACTACTTTAAAATAGTTGCTGCCAACTAGGCAACTAAAATATTAGATGTAGTCTCGTTCCCAACATCCACTTCACCCTGGTGAACCTTGAGGGAAATGACCAGAGAGACCGGGAGGGTTACCTTTTGGCCATTAACTCTCAGTTCCCAGGATCTTACCATCCCATCGCGTCCCTGATGTAGGTCCATCACTCCGGCCTTCTTCCACATGCGCAGTGGTCGGATGTCTTCTTCCATGAGCACGAACGATGTCACCAACTCAGACGTTAACAGGACTGCCATGTTTCCGAACTTGGTGAAAAGGTCGCAGTTGAAGTAAATATTCCTTTGGCCATTTTTTCCAAAAACAGTAAAGTAATTCCTGCTGCTTCTTGTAGATTCTCTTTAGCCTTATATCATTATTTGGACTAAATGGAATGGTTTTTAATTTTTGTCCTGTCAAGAAATGAGTCGGTGTTAAGGCTGAGGAGCTGTCGTCTTTTCCCTCTTCATAGACTAATGGGTGACTGTTCAGAGCAGCTTCTACTCCAATGAGAACAGAGGGCAGACTTCGTTGTCTAAATGTGCTCGTCCGAGTACCTTTCGCAGCCGACATCATTTGGTAATTCCTATCAGGCCTTCCCAAAAGCCCACCACCACCAAGCTGCTTATTGAGGCGATACATTTCCAATTTATATCATTTGGGACATAATATTGTTGAATTTTAGCTAATGATAGAGATTACCATAGCAGGATCAATTCCTTATTTGCTGCATGAAAGCTAGTAGCATTGTCAGTATATATTGGTTGTGATAGTCCTCTGTGACCAACAAATTGTTGTAGTACCAAGAGACGTTTGTCAATAGTAAGATCTGACACGAGTTCAACATGCAATGCACGTGTTCTTGCACAAGTAAATAGTGCTATGTATTTTGATTTCAAACAGAGGATATTCACAGGTCCACAAAATCGATTTTACTTGCCGCATCATGCAGTAAAGAAAATCATAAATGAAGAAACAAAATGGCGTTAAGTTTTCGACACATCTTCCCATTCTTCACGTCACCCATCTTAAAAGACGCTCTTGAAGCTAGACCATGGTGGGAAAGGTTCTTTATTATGTATTTTAGGTAATATGACTGCAACTTGTTTTCTATCAATGTAATTTTGCACGTGTTCAGCCTATTTTTGTTAAAAATCTGTGTTTGTGTGTAGTTGTCTTGTTAAAGAATTAAAACGTCGAATTGTGACTTCATAATTGTTTGTTGTTGAAGTTGATTTTTCTGGATTGAATTACAGCTGAATCTGGATTACAGCTCGTCTACCATCGATGATTTCAAGAGATTGATGAAAGTTTGTCAAGGGGTGTGGGTTTCACTTGTATTGGTTGCATGCCAATGCTTTCTAAGTTTCAGGATTCCCTTATTACATGTCTAATGCTTGAGTTGAAACACCCACCTTAATATTATGAACTGTAAGAATGAAAGAAACTGTTGCGTGTGATCGAGGTCCACTAAGTATACATATAATATTGTTACAAATCTGTAATGTTGTTTTCCAGCACGGTTAGTTCTATCACTGGGAAGACCGTTTTCCGATCAGCTCTTTTGGATGCTGATCAGATGCCTCCCAGGATTCCAGGATTTGGCGACCATTTAGCGACTTGGTGAAGAATTGGCGATTTTGGCAACAAAGCAGATATTACTGGAAACTTAGAGAATTTTTGCAATCCAGACAATAGGAATTGAGATACGCCTGATTGGTCGAGAAACTTCTCGGTCCGCCTCCTGGGAACTATAAAAGGCCAGGAGTCTAAAGCTGAAGGCAGTTTTTGAGTTCAACTCTGGTTAATATTTGAACGAGCTCTCCCTGAGTGCTGCGACCAGCTTATCGTTGTTGTGCTGCGTTGTGTCATTACGTACAGCTGTGTGTTGCTTGTGTGCGTCTCCGGCTGTGAATTTTTCTGCGTAAGTATAAAGTCGAATTTATAAAGTTGTCGTTTGTCACCGAGGCCTGTTGACTGTATGTCACCATACATCCACTACATGAGCCCGTTAACTTTACGAACTTACAGGTGGAAGTTCCGCAACAATATCCTTTGTTGATCTATATATAGTGCTCTATATATATATAGTCTCTGAAATTATATTAATTCCATCAACCAGTCGTTTTGCCTCTCCATCTAAATATCTTCATAAAAAAACATGTTTGTTAATAAAACTTCAGTTTCGTCGATACAGTTTTCAAAACATTGCAAAAAAACTATGAAATTATTCAATTTCACCGTAAAATGTATTGATTTTTACTGCGAGTAACTTTGTGGTGGAAGCTTCAAAAGTCAGTTAACAGCCTCGGGAATAGGGTGATCACTTTTGTCTAGTGGTTATGTTACACGGCTACGGACCCTGACGTCGCGGGTTCTGTCGTCGGGAATGCAATCTCCACAACTTTATTGAAATGTTTGGAGGCAGTGGAGCGTACTTTGTGCTGTCAGTTATCGGATATCTTCGCGAACTTCTAGAGGAAAATTTTGTGTTAATATTTGCTTTGTTTTTAGAACTAAATATAGCCAAATATGAATTTCTTATGTATTTTTCGCGATCTATTATGTCTTTGTTACATTTTTCATCATTTAAAAGTTCGTGCATTTTATCGTCGGCCATGGTTAGTTCGTTAATTTTGTCTTGTAAACATTCGATGTTGTATTCGATATCAGTTCTGCACTTGTAGGAGGATTCAGTTCCGTTGACAGTTTCGTAATGGCGCCGCGAAGTGTTGTTCGTTTAAGTAAATCAAATTTCTCTTTAACAATTGATATTATACCTCAGGTTCGTGTCGAAAGTTTAAATTAGCAAATTTAGTCTGACTTACCCAAGTATTTTTTCGGAGCCAAAAATGTTAATTTGTAACCATTGAATGAGACTGAATTGTATCAACCGACATCTTTTTATTTTTTCAAAAAACTAATTTAAAACAGGCGCTTCCAACTGGGAAACTAAAATATTAAATGTAGTCACTTTCCTTCAGGGATTATTATTAATACAATTTTTCGGATTAATTGCCAAGCAGTTTGTAAATGAACCTTGTAAACGTTTGTTCTCTGATTATTAATAAATTCTACGGAGATATTATTGCAATATACAAAAATGTAGACTCTACCTACATTTTTTTTTCTTTTTTGCAAATCCTTATTTTTCTGAACAAACCAGGCTTCGGATAAAGCTCTCCAGGGATTCTTAGAAAATGTCTCTATGGTCTTCCTTCCCCTTTTTAATTTCCGAAATCAGATACTTTCTATAATGTCAATTTATCTAAAAATAGTTTTGAATAGCAAGTTGAAAGAACAATTAATTTCGAGTTATTTTCAGGAAAATTGGTTGAAGTATTAACTTTTGGCGTGAATTTACATGCCATGATCTGCGTGAATAATCTCTCGCATGCAGTTAATAGTATCCTAAAATCGAATTTGTATTATAGATGCTTTTTCTCAATCGATTGAAACCAGTTTGACCCCAATTAGCACAAAATGCCCCATAATATCATTGCGATATCCTCCTGATATTGGCTGATGTTAAGAATATCGCTCAATATCATGGAAACGTAGCACAATATCTTGTGTTAATAGTGTTACGGATCTCACCGCCGGGTTCGCTTGTATAGCAGGTGTAGGTGTGAAAACACAATCAGCAGGTTTCAGTAGAAAACAACGACGACGTTTATTTACACGAAGACGCATACGAAAAATATTTACAGCAGAAACGAACACAGGACAGCATACAGCAGCACTCTACAGCAGTTAGTAGCTCACAAATAATAATCGATCACAGCACACAAAGCGGCAGGACAGAATCCAAGAAGAGAGGGGATACTCGAAGCTTCGCTCTATGATCTCTCCAACGGCTGAACTTCTCATTGTCTCTTCGCTTTAGCTGCCGACTCACTACTTCTCACAACTGGCTACTACACACACGACACGACGCCGCTTCCATAGTAGACAACAGGAATTCAGAACTTGCTCCACACAACACTGGCACTCCGCTATCCTCTCGAAGACTCGTTATTTGTCTATGACTCCGCTTCCGATCACGATTCAATTCACTACTCCTTGCGGCTTCAGACTGCTGGACTTTTATAGCTCCCAGGATGCGGAGCGAGAACCTTTTGGGCCAATCAGGAGTATCGGGGTGTATCTTAGTTCTTATTGAATGGATCGTGAAAATTCTCGAAGTTTCCAGCATTATCCATTTTGTCGCCAAGTTCTGAAATCACTGACGCGGCACCCGCTCAGCACGCAACAGGGCTGATCGTAAAACGGTCTTTCTTACGATGACACTATTCGTTATGGGAAGCAAAATTACAGGTTTGTGACAATAGGGACACAAAACTATTCGCGTACAAAATCGCATATCAAATTTGGTATATTTAAATCATTCTATCTTTGAGATATCGCGTTCGCATGCTTCTGAAGATACGAACCGACAGAAGTTTAAGACCAGATTTAGCTCAAAATTTTGTTGGTTATCTACATAACAGATGTTAAATATATGTACCAAATTTTAGGCATCTGGCTCTCTTCACTTTCTAGTCGTCGTGTTAACTTACAATCAAACGGAAGATTTCCTTATAAGCAATTTTATAGAACTCAATAATTCGGTGTAAAATCCATGTACCAAATTTTATCCGTCCAGCTCATAGCATTTTTATTTTCGTTATAGGCATTTTTTGAAATGACTTGTCAAAATCTCGAGTTCAAACCTTTTGACGATTACAATACTTTCCTTATACTTCGTTTACAAGAAAATTGCTTGTGCTAATTTCTGGCCAATCAATTGATCACTCAAGTTTTCCTAGTAATAAAGAAAGAAGTGTAAACGGCACTCGATAGATAAGCCATTACATCTGCAGCAGTCAAATTTTACACCCATTTATTATGAAAAGCGTGAATGCAAACCTCGTAACTTTTTTTTTATTACTATCTCGTATACATAGTATAAACAAACAGTAATCATAAAAAAATTCGAACTCGAGATTTTGAGGAATCTCAACGTTTCAGATCTTGTTGAGTTCAAAACAAATTGTTTGTCTATGACAAAGATAATTCAAAAATGCTTTGAGCTAGACGGATGAAATTTGGTATACGGACTTGACACTAAATTTGCAGATTTCTATCAAATTTTGATAGAAATCTGTTCAGAGGAAGACTGATAATGTAAGCTAACACGATAACTATAAAACGAAGAGAGCTAGATAGATAAGATTCGGTAAGCAGATTTAACATCTGTAGTGTAGACACCTGTTAAATTTTGAGTCAGATCCAATTACGGATTTTCTATATCGGTCTGTACTTTCAGAAACATGTAAACGAGATTATTTAAAACACAATGACTTAAATATATCAAATTTGGTGTGGTATTTTGTGACTACAAGTGCAGTTTTGTGTCACTTGGTTGAGAAAAACGTGTCTAAAGCCCAAATTTTCGCATACTATTAACAGCATGCCTTCGTTAATCTGAAAAAAATAAACTCTCCAATAAAGACACAATATATCTAGTAAAAATGCTAAATTCCCGCCAAAAGTTAATATTTCGTAACTATTGTACGTCAATACCATGCAAGGCATTCTCTGGCATGACAAGTTTGTTAGAGAGTGCACGAAAAATTGTGGGAAGACCACTCCTGCTGTTTGATATTTTAATCAATTGAAAAGCAATAATTTTCCATTTTAACTTCCAAAAATATTATAGTAAACGTAATTGAGACCATCTTATCATTGAAAATTTAATTATTTGAATTTTAACAAGTTACAATGAAAATTTGTATCTAAATTTTAATTAGTTTTTTACAATAATGTTTTGATCGCTTTAATAAAACTGCAAACTTTTGTTGCAAAAATTGTTTTATTTTTGCAACAAAATTTCGTTTGGGATTTATTTCCCCATTGATGATAATCAAATATGAAGACTCAACTAATTCCTCCATACTTCAATAGACTCTTAATAATGCTTTTTAAATGAAGAAACAATATCATATAGTGCCATCTTGTAAATTTTTGTGGTACTTGCATTGTTGCCATAGGTTGTTAACCTACTGTTACCTCAAAATTTTGTGAGATGGGGCTGGTGGATGCGAGATGAAATATTATTGAAAAATATTCATATGTGAATTTTATATGTGATTTGTATCTAAATATTTTCTCAAAAAAAACACACAATTTTCTTAATTAAAGAACTTCAGAGCGAAGCTCCGTCACCCAAATATAGATAATAAATTAAGGAAGTACATAGCACAATGAACATAATTGCATAAAGTTTTCAAAATTTTATGAATTATATGTCTTTTAATTTCAAAAATGCATTGAAAAGAAGTATTTAAGATTAAATTCTGTATAAAAGATTTAATTGAAATTTTTTATTATCAATAACTTTAGAAAATCAGGTACATAATATGATGTAATTATGAATTATCATGTGCTTGTTAATTAAGGCAATTAAAAAGTACACAAATTACTTTTTAAATGAAATGCAGCAATTTAATCTTTACTCTTTTATAGATTTATAGACGTATGTTAATCCCTTTCTGTTAAAGCTAGAATTGAAATTACAATGGAACTTGGCAAATTAAGCAGACAAGACCAAAATCAAAATTCAAACGGATCTAAAAACAAATACAAAAAGAAGTAACAATTTTTTTAACTAAAAATGACAGTAATGATTTATTTTTAATATCTAGTTGTTTTAATAAATAATAAATAAATCATATATAATATGGGTAAATAAAGTAAAAATTAAAAACAACAGATTCATTCAACAGTTAGTAATTTTATAACAATAGTAAACAGTATTTTGAATACAATTATATAATTAAACTTCAAAACAGTAAAATTCATAGCAAATCATTCAAAAAGTGATAAGTTTTTAAAAAATATAACATTTTTACTGCTTTTTTGGTTGAATATATTAAACAGCAATTAAAACTGAATTACTGAAGTGTCATCAAAAATAACTGATTCTAGCAAAGACAGAAGGAATAAATGTATGTAATTAATAAAAATAATTTCAAATTAAAGTCAACTTTTAACTTCGCTTCAAATTAATTGAAATAAATCGAAATTGCACATAATATTTTACCACTTTTCTAACAGGAAATACAAAATATCACACAAAAAATTCAATTTACAGGTAATTTCAAAATAAAAATGTTTGGAACTTGCTAAATTCCACTGTAACAATAAAGAAAAGTTTTTTAAAGAGATTTGAACTTCCAGTCATAAATATTGGAGCATAATAATATTTTAGGTTTGACTCATTTATTTTTATTTTAAAAATTTGCTCATAATTATATTGCAAAACTAATATTCACAGGGAAAAAAGAATTTAAGGTACAATTACATGTGTATAAATGCAATAACTCAAACAATGAAAAATACTTGCAAAATGTATGTAAAAAAATATTTTTTTAAATATACTAAAATTAAAGAAAAAAATGTTACATATAAAAAATTATTTTTTGTATTTTAAAAAAGTGTAGCTATTGCAAAAAATTTTTAATATTTTGATTAATTTTTAATTAAAATTTTGGAGATTTTTTCATGATGAGCACCAACTACTCAAGAAGAAATTATAGTTAATAAATCTTATTTCAACAGCCTGCCTTGTGGGTATTTTGCCTTTATGCAGAATGGAATAAACAAATAGAATACAATTAATGATGCAGAATATGCCATGCTAAAATATACTGATATATAATAACTTCTTTTTATTTTGGAAACTAACAACTGCAACCCCCCAAAAATATATCTTAAAACTCTCCCCTTCCCTCCTGCTTCCGATTTCTACTTCTTTTCATGGACGAATTCATTATAGTGTTTTCTGTATTAAAATTGTATTTTAATTTTAATAATAATGAAAAAATATTTTTTATCGTGATCCTATAATGCCAAAAAATCAAAACTGTTTTAAAAACAGAATTTCTGGATGAACTTCCACTCTATGATGAAGATGAAAGAGATGCTTCAACTTTATAAATAATTTTATTTATTAAAAAGCATGTGATAATACAACATTAAAAAGTCACATAAACTTAAGTCATTAAAAGTCACAAATGAACTTAAGTCACATTATAACATATTTTATATTTCATTTTGGGTTACTTTTTAAAAAAAAATCCCCCTGTCTACACAAGTTTTTATATAATCACAATAATGCTATTAGAAAATAAGTAGTTTCAATTGGATCTATATGGAAAACTTGTTTAAAATGTGGTTCAAATGAATATATCATTTAGAAAGGACTAAATATGATTAATGTGCCTTTTCACCAGAGTTGAATAAAAATATAAAAAAATATGCTTTTGATTACAGCTATTTCTTTGATTTTGCTTCATTGATAATAGTATTATAATATTCCTCAAAAACAGCCTGATTGTGCCTGATAAGTGATAGAAATTGGCCTGCAAACACTGACAACTCATTTTGGAGAGATGACAATCCAGGTGGAATTTTCAGGTTGGATGATGTGTGTAAAGCAAGTTCCAGGAATTCTAACACACGTTTCACTGAAAGATAATAAGGAATAATATAATAAAATTTAACTAATACAAACTTTTCAAATTGTTTACATCTATCAAGATATTAAAATTTTTCTTATATCATGTTATTTCGATAAAAGAGCAAAAACTATTTAATTTTTTCATAAAATAATTGATTTAAATATTTTAACAAAATACAATTTAAATAATTTATCAAAAAATTGTTATATTTATTGAAATATTAAATAAGTTACCAGCATACAATTTGCTTTCTTATTAACTTAGTACAATTGTCAATCAATCATCTAAAATGTATATAATTTGCTGGTTAAGTACAAATGCAAAGCAAACTCCATTCTAAAGATTTTTTAGATATTAATTTACATAGACAACTAAATCTATCTGATTTAATAATAACTTGCAAACTCAAGAAATTGAATAATTTGCTAAAGAAACAATAAAAATATTCTATATTTACAAATAATATTTCCTAGTTCTATTACAATCAATATGTGTATTCAATAGGTGAAACTTGGTACAATTTTATTATTTTAAAATTGAATTATGAATATTTTGACCTGAATATTTACCTTTTATGAATATTTTTAAATTGACTTTTTTCATTTATTATCAGATTGTTAACTGAATAAAAAAAAAGGTAATAGATAGTTTAATAATCACTGATAAAGCATAAATGTAAATAATTCTTATTAAAGTTATGGCAAAGCTGGCAATCTCTCTTTGTTTTTAATTGTGATTCATACAATGGAAGAAATACAACATAGTTAAATATTCAAAGTTATTCATTCTGTTATTACAAATATAAATGATAATGAAAACATTATTAAAAAAATCAGAATAATTTTTAAAGCTTTATTTTATTTATATTCTCTTTTATAATTTCATATAAATACTTTATAAATCTAAAATTGCCCACAGTTTTCAAAATCTACAAATAACCTATGAATATAGATATGTTTAACTAACTTCTTTTATGGAAGATGTACAAATTTCTTGTTCAAGTGCAGTGGTTAGTATAGTCACTTCAAAACAACACAATACAATAATGAAAATAATGTTTAATCCATATGGAAATTTGAATATGTGTAACTGGAAATACATTTGAAAAGGCAAACTTACTAATAAGTTGACGGACATTATGATCTTCAGATGCTGTTTTTTTAATCATTGCAATCAAAGATGATTCATTTTCCTTGTCTAAAACAGTATATCCATGTTTATCCAAACATTCATTGACTTCTTTAGCTACCTGAAGGCCAACTGTTTCCATTTTAGCTTCAAAATCGTTCTGGCTATTCAATAAAAAAAAGTTCAAAGGTATCAAGTATTTTTAACAAACTTTTAATGTAATGGTAAATGTTTTCATTTCATAATCTTATTGATACAAAAATGAAATGTTTAAAACAAATGCCAAAATAATTTCAAAGAACAGAATAACTCCCATTTTCCTAATTATGATCAGATAAGACATGGAAAACTAAATGTTTAAATAATTAGATAATTGGAAAAAAAAGATTATAAGAGAAAAATACAAATTGATTATAATTATATGAGCATAAAATGTTCTAAATACTGTTCAAAATATTAAACAATACTCATTATGGTGGAGATATTGCATATTTTATGCTAGTAAGGATTGTATCAATTTAATGATTACAAAAATAATGAGGCTTGCTTATCATATATACATACTGTATTAATAAATTGCACTTTATTAGCTTTTACTTAAAATTATTTTAGGTAAAAACCAATAAAAAAATCAAACAAAAACTCATAGTTTTCTTTCAAAGTAAATTGATTAAATAGGGAAAGGGTAATAAGAATTCTTCTGTGACTTCCAAATGTTTAAAAAAAAAAATTGTTTTGAAATAAATCTAGCAAAAAAAATATATATATACTTCAGAATCCATGAACTGTTATTTTTTTTTTCACATTTAATAACAATGCACAACATGTAAATGTATTATTTATTCCAACTACTTTTCTAAAGTTTTAAAATTAAATTTTGAAGAGTTCAATCATTATGGTTATTAAAACTTATTTCTAAATAAAATTTTAAAAAACTATTTTAAAATAGTTATCAGTAACACTAAATCTAAAGACATTAAATTAATTGTAACTTTATCAACAAATGAATTTAAAATTTAGAAATCTTCTCTTAAGATACAGAACTGTATCAGAAAACTCGTAAATAATTGCACAAAATTTTTAAAAATCAGTTTTAAGATTCAGTTATAGAAAAAAATATGCTGATTTTGTTATTTCTATGCTACTATACATATTTCTACGTTACTATAAAAATAATTAATATAATTTTGAAAAAGTAAATTAATAATATTATAGGATTTTTATTAGTTTTTATTCATGAATTAAAACAATTTAATTCATTTTGTAATGTTTTTTTTTCCACTAAGCCACTTTTATCAAATAAATACATTCTGTAATAAAAGAAATTCCACGAGAACTAACATAATTCCAGCAACTTTCATTAGTGCCTTAGTATACTAGTAACAGTAAAATCCAGACTTTGCTAAATAATGCAACACATTTAAGAGTTTAAAGCTGATTTCCATGAATATAGCAACAAAAAAAAGTTAATATTTATAAAGTCTGTAACAATACAGAAATATTTGAATTCTAGTTATTATTACTGGAAAAATTTACTTAAAAATATTATTTGAAAATTAGGAAATCTGCTATAGTACATTAGTGATTTCTCAATAAATACAATTTTAATAATTCAAAAAAATGTAAAAAATTATTTAAACATTAATACAAGAATGAATGATAAATGGTAACTTTTAACACAACTCTAAGTTTTATTTTCTAAATACCCACCTGCATTGGGGAGCATCAGCCAATAGAATCTGCACATGACTCTTCAATGTATTTTTGAAATCAGTGATCCCCTGAATGGCTGGTCCCACAGTGGAATAAGTTACGAGTATCACAGTAGCAGTGAGAACCATCACAGTTAAATCATCCCTGAGTGTAATAAAACGTTCATGATCTAAATGCAAAGTCTGGAAAGATACAGAACATGTATAAGTTCTATGCATTCTGGACAACAGATTTCAATTGAATCATATTTAAAACATACATACATGATAAATCCTCTCATTAAATGCAATCATAGAGAATAAGCATTAAAACAATCTCCAGATCCAAAAGTCTACAAAGTAATGCTACAAGGATGGGATAAAATGTTTCTGACCTGAACTAGAAGTGGAGCTCCTGGAGTTATTTTGACTAAGGCACTTAAAAGTGCCATTTTTGTTTAATACTTCTTGTGTTTTTCAAAAGATTTGTGTTTGGTTGTTTTTATACCATGCTGATTTTAAATTTTCTTCTTTTGATTTTAGCTGAGTGTGGAGAAAACTGAAATGTGAGCTGTGATAAAATATTTTTTTAAAAAAAAAAAAGCTTATCTCCAACGGATATTAAAACTGAGCAAGATACTACACTGAGGGAAATCTGCTTCTTCATTTACAACTGTTAAAACATGGGCTGCAGATTTTAAATGTGGTCATACAAGTAGTCTGGATGGGAGCATTCTGGAAGACAACAATCATCCCCCTACTGATGAAATCATTGAAAAGTTCACAAAAATATTATAAATGATCACTGATGGAAATTGACAGAGGTTGCTGAGTTGTTGGTATATCCTAAGAATGACTACATCAAATTTTGACCAATATTGCAGGTATGAGAAAGTTGTCAGTAATATGGGTGTCAAATTTGCTGACGGATCAAAAACTGAAGTGCATAACGATATCGGAATAATGTTTGGAGCTGTATAATTCAAACCCAGCTGATTTTTTGTGGCACTTCCTTACTATGGATGAGACATTAATTCATTGCTACACTCCACAGGCCAAGCAGCAGTCAAAACAGTGAACAGCAAAGGATGAGTCAGTACCAAAAAAAGCAAAAAGTGTGTATCTGCTGAAAAGGTTACGGCAACAGTTTTTTGGGACGCTAAGGGAATTTTATAATCGAATTATCCAGAAAAAGGCAGGACCACTAATGGTGAATATTACGCTAATCTTCTGGATGTTCTGCAGAGAGGGAATCTAAGCATTTTCACACTGCTGGAGAAAGTGTACAATTTTAGAAGGAGACTATGTTGAAAAATAATGCAACCATCAAACAGATCTTTTTTTTCTTGTTAGGCCAAAAAAACTCTTTCTACCCATCCTTGTAAACATTCTACAGTAAAGCCTTGCTTAAAGAGCATCTCACATAATGAGTGACTTCCATAATGAACAAAACAAAATGAAAAAAAAATTATTTGCTTAGTGACAGATGTTTTGCAGAATGAATGACAAGGAGACATAATGAGATCACTTGCTAGATTTGGCCCATATCAATATGTGTTGAGGGATTGCTACATAGAAGCATTATATCATCATGGAAGAAATATTAGCTAGATAGTGTTATTAAACAAGAATGCAAGGGCAAGTGCCTGTTGAACTTTAATTGATGAAATTATATCTCTGGTCTAGATTATGGGTCTAAAGATGGTTTCAATAACATCAATGAGCTGGTGGAAAAACTTAATTAGAACTACCAAAGAACTTATGGGTCTGTATTCAGTACACTATTCTGTTACAGTACTTTTTAAACTTTCTTTTTTAAAATAAGAAAAAAAATTCTGTTTGATATGCAAGGACAAAATTTTACAAACATTTTCAATTATTACCATGCTTAAATGATTATTCTGTTATGTTTTCTAGATTTAATAAACCTATAATCCTACACTGAAACCAAATGAAATAAATATATTTACTTCTGGAAAATATTCTGCTTCCTTCCACCTCAGGATTTTTAAATATGCTCTCCTGAGAATGAGTGAATTTGGAGGATCTCCCTCACTGTAACTTTCCATGACTTCATTGTACGCGTTCTGTAACCATAGACGAGTAAATTTCAAGCCATCAACAGGTGGGGTTAAGCCTAGACAGAATAAACATTTCAACAAAAATTAATATACATCAATCAAAACGCAGGATATTTACAATGTTAGGAAATATTTTGCAACATCTTTTAAAATATAACTATTATTTTATAAAGTTGCCATTAATTACTTTTATAATAATTTTATAAATCAATGCCAAATACCATTTACTATGCAGATATTTAGTTTTAAAATTTTGGCCTATGGGATTAACGATGAAATTTAAAATAATAATTTGACATCTGCATAGAAAAAAAAAATTCTGAAGAAAAGACAAAAGAAATTTTTCAGTTTAACTGCTATGAAGATTAAAATGCTTTCCTAGGCCACAGTGCATTAAAAAATGAACAAAATTTATGATAATGCAAAACAAACCTTCCAAGGACTGGAGTATTTCTTTGAATTTTCCCTGCTCATATTCGATGGAGTGTTGCTGTATGTGTGGCCTCATGCGGGAAATGGTGAAATTCACCATATCCATCTTCATCAAGTCCAGTGTTCCCAAAATTCCTCTAAAAATCATTATGCATTGAGGAAAATTATAAGAAGCAAAACAGATTTACTCGAATCTCTTACAGACTAATCTAAAATATTAAATAAATTTTAAATATGAAAAACCTTAAATAATTTTAAATAACTTGAAAAAACTAAATACAAAATTCAAAAAAGAGTTTGAAGATAGAAAATATTTTTTGAATAAAGATAAAGAGGGTTTCAAATTTTATAAAATGCTAGTTGCCTTTAACAACCAGCCTAATTAATAGGAGATACTGGTTATACTTAATTTCAGTTAGATTGCTTACACATAATTTCATGCCCATGATTCCCTCAAATTTTCAGCCTATAAAGTGATGTTATTTTAATTGTTTTGGATATGATCTATTTATTGTATATGTAAACTTTTCAAATGGAGCCTAGTTCCATGACATTACAATGTTATTAGAAGTAGAAATGTCCAGTTCATCCACTTTCTAAATTTAGTAGTATTGTAATTGCACTTTTTATTCATCTTGTAAATTACAAACATTAAATAGATCCCTTCCTTGCCTTTCGACAAGGAAGAAAATCATGCAATCAAATATTTGATGAAACAATGAAAACAACATCACAGTTTCATTCACAACAATGAAATGAATTTAAAAATATGCTTAAAAATTAATTAAATCCAATTAAATAATCTTACAACAAATAAAATATCATCAAAGATAATTTTTGGGGACTTTAAATCAATGCAAAAAAATTTGTGCAGGAATATTTTAGGAAATTATTGCAAAAATCATAAAAATCTAGATATATTTTTATTTAATTCAAATTTTAAAAATTGCACTGAAGTATATACATTCTCATCCTCCATAGACTGTATATGTATGAAATTTGCTAGCTAAAAATTAAATGGTCTGGCCTCTGCAGCACCAATACATATATTCATCTTTATTATAAGTACAGATATTAATATAATTATCTGAATAACTGAATACTCAATCTTCCCAATGTACAGGATATTTCTGCCTCTTGTTTACTTCTTTTTTAAAATTTCATTTCCTAAATTTGACAAAGGGGGGGGGATAAATCAATAAGGATTGTTTTTTTACACCAAAATCACGTGAAACTCGTTTATGTATTATTAAGAATGTGTAGAGAGTTTAATATTGCTTAGTTAATGACATTTTTTTAAAAAAAATTATATGTGGGGTAGTTTACGAGAAACATTATTAATTTGTTTCCTGCTCAATTGACAAAGACAATATAAGCTTTAGCTTATCTCTCATCTTCCACATTACTGATAGGATGATTGATCCATAGTGAATATAACAAACTGAACCTCCATGCATGGGGAATGTTTTGAGGGCTAGGGTGTGAAAAAGTACAGAAAACACTTTAGTAAAAATATAAGCACTGTAGGATATGAACTGTTCTTTTATAAATCTATTATATAGCATCAAGAGATAGCAAATCTGTTATATAGCATCATATTGTTGTATATCTATCATATGTAAGGAATGCTTCCATTAAGCTACTAATCTGGAGCAATATAAGGTGAAAGATTTTATTTTCAGAAACTCAGTTTCTCAAATCTCATTGTTAGAACTGATTTAATTTGGTAATTTAGAGGGAAAAAAGAAAAGTTTGTAATTTATCTAACATCAGCAAATTTTAATCTTATTTACATTTCTCATTTAATTTATTCAGCAAAAAATCTTTTAAGATTTCTTTTTGTTAGCAGCATTGAATCATTCATCTTTATATATATTAATACAGCATGAGAAAAACAATTATATCATAACATTTACATGCTTTTTTATTAATTAACATATTTATATAATATAATCTAAACTAATTTGAGAATAAAAAAATTCTCAGAATGCAGATTTCACTTTTATCTCAATCTTACTTATATAATGGGACAACTTCTGTTAACTGTCGGAGTTCCTTTATCTTAGCATCTCTAGCAGGAGCACAAATTCTGGCCATAGTAGAAATAATGAATTGTGCATAGCTCAACACATCAATAATGCCTTTCTCAGCTTGCTGTTCAATTAAGTCTAAATCAAGAACCTCATTTATCTCATTCTTTAAACGTGTATTGTGTGGAAGAAGTAACCAAATAAGAATCTGAAATAATAAATCACAATATAATACCTTATGATTTTATTCCAGTTTCAGAGAATAAATATAGTGATACAGAATACACAGATATATAGAATGTATAGGATGGTGTATTAACCAAATTGTATATTGTTAAGCAAATTATTATATTGCTGACCAAATGTAATCATAATAATTCTATATAAATATAATAATTCTATATATATATAATATAGAATTATTATATATAAATATAATAATTCTAGGTCTGCTTTTTTAAACATGAGAATTTACAGATATTTGAGATACAGACACAATTTTACAAATACTGTTTCAAAACAAATGTGATCGCAAACAGAGACTCATTCTGTCACAAGAGTGCATGATAAAATTAAATAATAGTGGAGTATCATGTGGGTTAAGCTACAAAAATCTGACAGATGTAATCTCTCATCCATAGCAGGAAATTAACCAACCACCACGATTATTGCATTACAAGAAAACCAAGAACTGTTTACTTATATTACAACATTTCATCTTCATGCTTGGGGTATATCACCTCATTCTTATCCTTAGCAGTTCAGAAAAAATGCATTATTCAAATATTACATAAATTTGGAGCTTTTGAGACTATGATAAATTCAAGTAAAAAGTCTGCCTATTGGTAAAGATTTTAGAGAATTTATTGAATAATTGGATTATTTATGAAAATTCTTTATATTCCATGAACTATTCTCCTCCTTATTTCAAACACTTGTTAATATGAATTTCAAATTTTTCTGCGCCTCGAGAAATTAAGTAAAAAGCTTCAAATGTCATTAAAATACTTTGTTAAACATATGGAACTTTTATAATTTCCAGAACTTTATTCCACTTTCAACAAAATAAATTAAATTTAGTAATATATGTTAATAGTTAAAAAGGCAAAAAAATTATAAAATAGAATACAAAAGAATTTTGTAAAATAATGTAGCTAAATATAAATTAACTTTTAATAAATTTCAAAAATACATACTTCTTCTGTTCAATGAAAATTTATGCATTTAAGTATAAGTAGAGGTATTATATAACATCAAGATTCTGAATTATTTCAAGTGTCTTTGGAAAAGATAAAACAAAATTCAATAACAATATAGAATTTGTAGGTCATGCATTTAAAATGGAAATTCTAAAATTTTTATTTCCTTAAAATATATCAAACTTGTTAACTATTCAAATTGTTGTCAAATTCATAGACCATAAAAAAATTAATAAAAATTATTCAAACCTACATATGACTTTTGTTTAATATATTATAATATACAATATAGAAATTTTTCATGCTTACAAAGCCTATTGAACATTTTATTAAAAATAAATAAATGTATGAATAACTTATTTTAAAAAGTAATAAAGTTTACTTTAAATTATTGCAAAATTTATAATTTTTACATAATATATAGCATTTGGTGTAGATGTCAATTTTGTTTCAAAACAGGAATAAAAATTATTCATTGATTAAAAAATAGTTTTTCATTATAAAACATTTTACCAAAAAAATGTTCAGGAAAAAGCTTAAAATTTGAAAATGAAACTAATAATTATTGATTACTCAATTCTTTTAAACAAAAAGATACAAAATAAAATTAGATATTTACCTCTTTAATTTCTTTCAATAAAACCATAGCTTGTGTGTACTCAGGTGGGTCACGAGACAACTGCTCTGTAAGAAGATCCCAGAAGGCCTTATGAAAGATCTCTGTTACTTTTTCTTCTAAACTGTTGAAACAGAATTTCTTTAACACATAAAATCACTCTTTCATAACATTTTGAAAGTGGTAAATTAAACAAAAATAATGATAAAATAAATATGATTCAGAAAGTTTGTAACATTATGTAATCTTGCATATTGATAAAAAAGTATATTTACATTAAGGATGTGTGGAAAAATGATATGCAAGTATAAGTATGGCATGTGAAAGATTTGAACATTTTTTTTTTTGATAGAATTAGAAAACATTAACCATGCATGAATGACGTATCAATTAATTTGAAGAAGAATGTCATAATTAAAAAAAAAGGAATTTTATAGAAACATTTTAAGTTAACTTATTTCTGTAAGATAACTGGATTAATTATTGCACAGCAAAACTGCCCCTGCTACTCTTTCTAATGTTAAATATGGAAGATAAATTTGTGACACTATGGTCTTGAAAAAATACAAATAATGAAAGAAAAAAAAGTTGCATTGTGGCATTTTTTTCCCAACCAATATATAGTTTGAAGGCGTAGAAATATTTCCAAGGAATTGCAATCATTTAAGTCCAATAAATTTTTACTTTATGATTTTACATATTTTTTAAAGTGACCAAAAATTAATTTAGAAACTTCGAATGTTATTTGAGGCTGTCTGAGTCATGACCATTTTTAAAAAACACAGCATGCGTATATTTCATGAACTGAAGTCATTGATCTCAGCTAATTCAGGATGGAATTCAGGATTTTTGTTTATCACTCTCAAACTTGCTTTCCGTCTATATAAAAATTCTCAGCAGCAATGTTGTTAGAATTTTCCACAAATATTATTATTTGTAGTCTTAAATTTAACATATAATAATTTATATTCTTTCCATCTTTCAAATAAAAAAATAAAATATCACAGAAAATAAGACTAACACAAATACAACAGCTTGTACACAAGGTAGAAATGAATGGGAAAAAATATGCTAGCTTCAAATATGATTACCAAAGTAAAAACTATAGACATCTGACATTTTACTTTATAGCAACTTGATGAGAAAATATTTTACCAATTTACATGTTTAGCAATATTTTCATATCAGAATGTCACAGGATTTTAAAATTTTTTAAATTTTTTTTTATAAACAGGTTTTGAATTGTGGACAATTTTTTTAAAAAATGCACATGCACTCTCTTTCGACGTGATCTGAATACAAAAATATAGGGTAATTTCAGGTTCATAAAACTAGATATAGTTTCAAAACACAAGAATAAGATTATTTTATTTAATAAGTATTTTGGCTATTATCAATTTAACAAAAAAAAAACTATTTATTCTTAATTTTTATTTAATTTTATTCAATTAAAATCTTTTGAATATATATTGATTGCCATAAGATAGATGCAATAGATATAAAAAAATACCCTTTGTCTTTCATAACAATATCTTCTATTAATGCTTGCCAAATGCTTGAATTGTTTAAATTCCTAATTAGTCATTTCAATAAATTATATAAATTCAAACAGTACCTAGATTTTGGAACATTTTGCTGCAATTTAAAGTCTTTATTAACAGCAATCTCATGAGCTAGAGCCATGTTGAATCCAGATTTTGAAACATCTTCTGCAGCTTTTAATAGTTGTTCAAGAGAGATAAAGGATGGAGGTGATGCTAAAAATGAAATATATATGTCAAAATTCAAATTGAAATTCTGATTAAACAGACATAATATTTTTAAAATTAAACTTAAGCAAACTTAAAATAATGCCATAATCCATTATCAAATTAGATACAATTCAAAAGATTCTCCAACAAAAATAGAATGAGTTAAGTATATTAAATCAAGTGCAAAAGACATTTTCTTTGTACTGAAATTTATTTTCATCACAAGATAACTATTTTATTTCATTCTTGTTATCAATAAAGAAATTAAAAGAATTTTCAAGAAATATTTGAAATTCCATCATTAAAATTCAATATGATAGTTATAAAAAATATTAAAAATTGTTTCTAGAATTATGAGCACTATATATTAAACAGGAACTTTATATATTTTCTTTTCTAATGAATATTTGTATATTATAAATTAAGTTTTTACTCTCTTCATCAAATATATATGAAAAATAAACCTGCTTTCTGTTATTTTAAAATAAGAATCAAGTAATAATAATCACTGAGGATGGGGGGGGGGGGATGTTTAACTGATAAACTGATTCACTGTGTAATGATTCACTGATTTGTAAAATAATTGATTCACTGTGACTTTTATAATAAAACTTTTGCAGTATTTTACATTCCTATAAAAAATAGTTATTTGCCCTTAATTTATTTTCATACTTCAATTAATTTAATTTCATATTAATTTATTTTCACCTAAGTCATGAATGTCTTAAAGAATTATTTCCACTACCTTCAATATCTCAGCAATCTTTAAAAAGCATTATCTCTTCCCATTTCAACAAAATCTAGCACTCTTGATTCTTTGATAATATTTTACTGTTTTATGGAAATAACATTTAATCACATGGATTCTGCTACTATATTATCTTTTCATATTAATGGTGATTTATGAGAATCTTAAATAATCTGAAAAGTTCTTTTTTTTTCCCATGAACTGCCATTATACTTTTTTAATAATTAAAAATTTATATAATATTGATAAAATGGAATGTCTTTCAAAGCATCAAAGTTGTCATTTTAATTTATACTCCATTATACTAGCATGAATGTAGAATATTACTTCATATCTTTGTTGCAGAGTAGGATTGATTATTATAAGATTTTCCATATCAAATTTCAACATTTTTAAAGAACATGAGTAAAATAATTTTATCAAAATCAATCATGAGATTTGTTCCCGTAGAATCTCTAAGAAATACGAAATATTGAAAGTAAACATAAGTAACTCATTTTCAAAAATTGTTCAATCCTGAATTTCGAAAATAAACCTAGAATATTTTAAAGGCACATTTGCGACTAAAAAAAAATTATTTCTTGCACAAGATGATAAACGGAGATTTTTTTTATAACTCTTGCTTCTAATAGAATATGTTAAACAATGTTATTTAAAAATCCATTACAGTTTTATATGAGGAAAATAACTTGATCATACATAAATAATAAACATATAATTTTTACAACCAATTTTCAAAATAAGAATATGCATAATAGATACTTTTAAATGGATTTTTTTTTTAAACTAACATAATTTCCAATGTAAAATACATAAAAAACATCCTCTAATAATTCAATTCAAAGAAAAATATTAATCATAAATTATAACTAAAGATAACAATACTTAACTTTTATAAGTATTAATAATATAACTTCCCTAAGTAAATTGATGATTTTGCTCCTTCATATGCATATATTTTCATGAAAGATTCTTAGTTTGTTTTGAGAGAAAATTTTACTTAAAATTAGTATATTTTTACCAAAAATGTAGTACCTGCAGTAGAGGGATATAGTCACCCTGCATAACAGTTTTAAGGGCCATCACAGAGATAAAAGTTGGTGTTTATGTGAAATTAAAAAAAAAATGCAATGAAAAAGCAAAAAACATGTATATTTGCAAGGCCACTGATAATAAACTGAAAAAAATCATAATATAACACAGGTGTCGCCTATCTCCATTATGCCACAGACCCTTGCAAAGCCCTTATTAAAAATATAGACATGAAATCAAAAAGCATCAGAATATATCGAATAAAATGGAACTTGCCTGGCACAGATGAAGGAAACATAACAGCAGCCCCTAAAATAGGAGATCTCCCACCACTACTGCAAGGAATATCTCTTGGCTTGGAAGGTTGCTGGGAGTTAGATGATTCTCCTGTCTCTTTATCCCTGTCTTCATCCATGCTATGAAAATATGAATGTGCAGTAATCACAATAGTACATTTTACATAGTTGCGAACAGCTTGTTCTAATTCTTTATATGATAGACTAAGTAATTCCATAGAAATCAAATTAAAGAACAACTAGATTAAAGCAAACACAAAATTAGAAGTTCATTTTTTTTAATGATCATGAAATACTACAAAATGTATTAGATTTCATATAAGAAATTATGCAATACATAATTATAACATTGCAAAATATAATTCATTATCCTATTACTTATACCCCATTGAGGTCATTAAAATTTGTATGCAGTGGCTTCTTCATCCGAAGTCTTTTCTCTGAAGTGGAGGTTGACCTCTTACAAGCTAGCAGTTTCAGATGGAAAGTGGCCATCACTTGCCCATCTGAAAATGCCAGCCTATAAGAGGAACTAAACAAGTACAATGCCAGATAACTGAGAGTCTACAATATTCTCACTTTTAAAGTCAGATTTTATATTGCATAAATCAGAAGAGTTGTGTTAACTAAATCTTGCAAGATTTTTTTCCACTTAGATGAATAATATACTTAAATAAATATAAAAAAATATCTCATATAAGCAAATAAAATCAATTTTTCAAGTATGTATTTTAAAGCCCTTGATCATGCTGAGATTTATTATTTAAGAATGCAGGAAGTGATTAAAATAAGCATTTTTTTAACTAAAATTGCTGTAAGTGATTTTTTTAAAAAACTTTCTCAAATATTCATTAATAAAAATGTAATTTCCACCTCCCATCAGAAAATTTCAGCAAAGTTGGAGCTGCCATAAGTATTCAATTGTTTTCAAAATCAGAAAGTTATGCAAGATATCCAATTTTCATGTATAGTGACATAATTTAGTATATTTCATGCTTTGTAATATGATAAAGAAAACTGAGTATACATTTTGGAAAATTTACCTTCAACTAACTGGGACTAAAATTTAATAGACATACAATGTTTTTCAGGAAACTACATATTAAGTATGATTTATCCAGAATAATCAATTTTAGAATTATTGTGTTTACATATATATGAATTTATCAAAAGATAGCCAAAGAAATATAAAATTTGATACAAATGTAGATAATGTTTATGGGTTCTTTACTTAAGAGAATTTTTCTTTGAAACAATAAAATTTGATCACTTTAAGGCTGATGTGACACTATGATAAAAGATTGATTGATCCAAAAATTTTAATAAAGAAAATCACAGCCTAAAAATGAGTGCAAAAAGACAATTAAAAAAGTTACAAATAATTATCTTTAATAATACAGTTTTAGTAAATAATGAATGATTGATCAATAAACAATAAGTAATTTTAATAAATAAAATAATAATCAATATAATTAAAGATTAATAATAATTAATTTAACAAACATTTCATTCTCTAAATAATTTGATTAAAAAGACAGATCACAGCATTTTTAATGTAAAATTATATAAGACTTCAACATAAATAGTACAATTCAAACTAATTAAATCAAAATTAAGAAGAAAAAAATAGTTATGGTATTATATGAACATAATTTTAAAAGACAAAAAAATAATCTTTATTATTTGCCTTTGAAATTATATATATAACATAAAAGGGAAATTTTGTGTGTTGTTTTGTCACTAAAATTTCTATCAAATTTTGAAGTCCATTTAAAAGAAGTTCGTCAGTCTGTTTAAGAACAAGAGCATGCGATAACTATAAAGCATAAAAAGCTGGAATTATAAAATTTAGATATATAAAAATTTTTAAACTAAATCTGTCAAGGAGTTGATTATTTGTTAATCAGGTTTTTTAGTTGCATAAAACCCAATAACTTCAATGTAATAACTGTAATGTAATTGAGTTAAGTAAATGAAAATTTTCATACGATCTTGTAATTGAAACTGTAGTTCTGCCTCAAATTTTAATTTAAATTGCTCAAAAAAGAAAAGCATCTAAAATGCATAGTCAGCTTTCTTTACTATACTATGAAGCAGAAAATTTTTATGTGCATAATCTGAAACCCATGATTTTGCCCAAGATCATGCAGATAAACAGATGGAGATGGAGATGGAGATAATACTTTTATAAAGAGTATGCAAGAATGTCACTCAAACTGGTTTAATAGAATACATTATATAGTTGTGAAGTCCTTGTGTAAACTGAAAACCTTAAAATATTATTAATTTATGAAAAGTAAAAATCAAGAGTAGAAGCATGTAATTAATGAAAACAATTACATACAATGATATGAAACAATAGGATATTCGAGGGACCAGAGAAAAATTCAAATTATCCCTAAATCTGAATTAAATATGTTCAAATTTAATTAAATCCTGTTTGTTAGTGAAACTTGAATAATTGTTATAATCAAATAAGTCTATATAAATAATGTACCAGTATGAAAATGTTTAATGTTAATAGAAGCCACTGTAACGATTGCAGCTAACAGCTTAAAGAACAGTAATAGGCAAATACCAGATATTTTAAACAAATTATGAAATATTTCTTATAAATAATTTTGAAAATAAATGTGTAAAAATGGCAGTCATTTTTATTTATTAAATAATCTGACAACTACATTCTAATAACTTATGATAAAAATGGATATTTTATCCTTATAAATGGATTTACCTTTAAATAAATTATGATCAGCTGAGACCTAATAAAAGTATGATTAACATTTCAAAACTGAAGGATTTTCTTATAGATTACAAGAAAATAAATTTTAAAAAACAATAAAGAACTTTAATATGTTACAATGTCGAATTTAATATTATGCAGTACAAGATTTTAATATGATTTTGTTATGGTACTCAGAAGGTAACCATTATCATTGTTTAAAAATTATTTTAATTTTTATTACCACACTAACAATATTTTGACAATAAATTATGATTAACAATTATTAATTAATAAGTATTAATTTATAATGATTATTATATGAATTATGACTAATAATTTGCAAATTTTGGTTTTCTTTTTATATTGAACATTTTATTTTTAAAAATTAATACTACTAAACTTTACTAAAGCTATTTATAATGCAATTCTCAATAAAAAAAATCTATCTAATAAAAAATTAAATTTATTCGTAATTTAAAAAATGTATTTTTATAAATGCATTAATGGCTAACGAGATTATGTCAACCTGCAATCAGATATCACTACTATACATTTCATTTCAAGTGAAAGAATTCCTGGATGAAACTAGAAGTTTACATAAAAGAGTGATCAAGATAGGAAGGATATTCTTGATACTAAATCATTCAAATCTGATTTCTTATGAAAGCAAATGAAACAGAGATCCACAACAAAGACACTGATTTCATATAAAAGTTCCTAAATGTTTCGTCATTAATATTTTTCCATCCCAGTTATCTTTAATTAAGGCATCATTTAAAAAGATGCATGGAAAAAATTAATTAATAGAACAAAAGGATTAGCAGAACAATACATAATGCATAGCGATACACTTTCATCGGGTTTTCCAGATGCATAAGTGTACAATGTGTATCATGCTTTAATGATTCTTGTGTTGATAGCTGAGGCTGAACATTATAAAAATTGAAATAAATAAAAAATTACTGGTGAAGCAGTATAAAATAGAAAAAGGATAATAGTTTAGTTTTACCATAAACTTTCAGAAATCAACCTCGCTAATATAATTAATGAGTGTGATTCTATAACAATTAATAAACAAAAAAATTTGTAATCCAAGTGTAAATGATATTTGTGATAATGATATGATATTTATTAATCACATGACAATGTTTAATCACCAAAAAGGAACTGACAAAATATCAAATTTATTGTAATTAAAGCTTAACCCTTAATAGGGGTGGTGTGGTAACTCAGACCGCTAAGGATGGACTTTCAGTCATCCCTATTCTATTTTTAGCTAAATCGAATGCATTGACCCTGTAGCTTCTTGTTTCGAGATCTTCACTGAACATCCACTTTGTCAACCAGTTTCAGTGGATGCTTTTTAAAATATTGCAACTATTTCTTTGCATACTGTCTGCGAGACTCCACCTTCCTTTTAGTGTTCCAGTATTATACAAGGCTTAGTAGATGGGTCTAAAATTTGGTCCTCGAAATAACATCTACTTTACAGTTCCTCATTATGAAGCAGATCTCCAGAGACTTTTAAATGAAGCAGAAAGTGATTTTAAGGATAAGGATAATTGTACAGAAAAATTTTTCAATGAAAATTCATAATCGGTTGATTCTGATATGTATGTTTAAATATAATTAATTTTCTAGCTATAACATATTTTGAAAAATTTTTAAGATGTATAAATATACCAAGAGAAATATCTACAGAATTTACAAGCTGATTTTTATACTAGTACTTAACCTGTATGTTTAAAATACCCTGGGAAACTATGTTACGAATGTTTACGAGTTTCTGTGCAGAAATGATGCCAATAAAAAAAACAGGATCAATTTTACACAGTTTAAATTTTTTAAAAAATTTCATATAATTGTTGAATTTTCCATTATATTGTTCTTTATATACATTTGTATACTGGAAAAATAAATATGATTTAAAAAGCAAAAAGTAATATGATTTTTTAAGAATATTATTTGGTGTAACATGTAATTTGAGAAGAAAATGTATATTCAAATGCAATTACCTTTTTCAATGATAATGTATTCTGAAAAATTTTTAAAATATATTTATGTATTAAGAAAAATATCTACAGAATATATTGGCTAATTTTCATACTAATACTTTCATTAGAAAATTTAATTTGAATGTAATGAAAATACTGTCTCATAGACTGCACCTTTGCAGTTAAGGGTTAATTACCAAACACTAATAAACATGGCAAGTTATTCTATTAACTATGTTAACCATTGTCATATAGTTATATATTAGAAAATTATATATTAGAAATATTTTTGAAGGCTTTGGTTTATAAATTATTTGAAAAGCTTAAAAATTATACAAATGTTATGCCTTTTAGGTTTACCTAATATGTTTAATGAAAAAATACCTTATAAAAGTTATGAATACTTATATGCAAAATTAAAGTTCATTTGTCTGATATAAAATATAAGTTTCAGAATTTTCTTTTCCAAATGAGTTATTACAATTTTCATTATAATCTAAATATAAATTAATAATAAACAGATATTATATTTAATCTTCCAAAACTACAATTACTGGGGAAAAACATAATAAAATGAAATAAGCTATTTACAAATTTCATAAAATAGTGGAAATTCTGAAATAATCAACAAAGATATATTTGAAAAGAAATCTATAAATGGCTGGAAATAGATAATTGTATTACAATAATGCAAATTTTCTATTCTGATAATGTAACTTTTTTAATAAGAAATTAATCCCCATGAAGCTTACTCTCCAACAAAGGTGGGGGGGGGGGGCAATATGATCAAACCTTTAAAAAATAATCAAAACCACAGCGGAACTTCAGTTTAAAAATATATTAAAAATAATAATTTCCAAAGCAATTCATATGAGATAGAAAATTAATCAACATCTGCAACTTTTAAATGACATCTTAAAATGAATAAAACATTTCACTCAATTGAAATAATTGAAACTATTTAATTAAAACTTTGAAAATACAATAAAGAACGTATATTCATAATTACATTCATACACAAAAATGTTACTTAGATAACAAAATAAAAAATACTGAAATCCGTTACAGATGACTCAGAGATTACCTTTCGAATTGCAATTCAGACTATCCCACGTACAAAAAATAAAAACCAAGATAATTTTTGAAAAACTACAGAAATTTTTTAATTCTTTTTAATCTCACTCTCATATTTCGATAGAATGCATCGATACAATTTTTTTCCCCTTATTCACAATAAAAATTTTATGAAGTTTCCATTTTCGGTATTAAGTTTTCGCAGCAGACCAAAATCACAAGTTGCCAGTTTAAATTTCTCATCTACAAATTCATTGTGTCGCGCAAATGTCATAATAGTTGTAAAATCTTTATTGCTCTATTTCAGAATTTTCACTCCGGGCTGATACTTGGAATTGATTCAAAATTTAAGTCCATTCTGTTTTCATTAATGAATTGCTTGAATTGTATGCATTAATATAATAATTATATAATATTGAGGTATTTATCATTCACGGAAGGCATTTTTGTTTTGCTGTCTAATACTTTAAACACTGACTTAAAGCAACACCCATAAAATTCTTGACAGCAGGTCTATCCCCAAAGAAAAATTTATCTCTCCGCAAAGGAGAATTTATTCTTTTTTTTTTCTGTGCTCATTTCTTTCTTTAAATTACTTGCATTTTCAATTTTATCGCTATTATGTCATTTTTATATTCTCTAAAATGAAACCCTTTGTTTTCGAGTTCAAAATTCTATAGACTGCATCCCAAAATTTCTATGCATTATGTAAGTAGAAGGTGCAGATCAAAATATTGTACTCAAATTTGGAAATCGAAACAGCTGCAGAATTTCTTTCAGGTATTATAGAATAAATGAAACTCTTCTATCATATTGATATAAATTTGTAATATTGCTTCCTTGCACTGTAAGTTTTCTATGAGACTTTTACAAATATTGTAATGGCTGCTAAATAAATGCCGATACAATGATCCGAATTTTAACAATGAATATGGTGACAAAAATGAAGTAAACAAAATATTTGAATCTTGGCTGTAATTCCATTAGAACTCAAATTCCAAGTTTGTCCCAGAACCTTCGATATCCTGCAACGGGACTTATAAAACCCTTTTGTGTCCCAGATGAGTAGAAGCATTCGTTTATCATACCAACTGCCAAACTAAATAAAGATAAAATGAAGATTTACAAGACCTATCTCTCTCACATCCATCTTTTCAAAAAGTTTGAAAGGAAATTGAGCATTATCCAATATTTACTTCTCAACAACAACAACAAATAAATAAATAAATCGTTTCATAAATGGCTTTCCTCCTTTAAGAAACAATCAACTCGCTGCTTATAGAATTTAAACAGTTCTTTCTAAAACACAGAAAGAAAAGAATTACTTCATTGGTTTGTATATTGAAAGCGCATACGATTCTGTGTATATTGATGTGCTTATATTAAAGTGTCTACAACTTGATATCAATGGTAATATTCAAGAATTCGTTATTATATGTATATTTTTTCCATAATAGAATATTTCAAGTTTGTTGAAGAAATATCCTTTCTTAGTAATAAAATATTCAGAAAAGTAAAGATCTTCATCAAAGCAACGTTTTATCACCAATTCTCTTCGTCTACTACATGGCGGATTTTTCTGAAACGCTTGATGAAGGTATGGATTGCTCTATTTTTGCTGACAATATCTTTATTTATTGCTCTCACTCTTCGCTGGATTATATGCTTTAAAAAACTCTAATATATTATGGAAAACGTATCTACAGATGGTACAATTACTGGAAACTTAATATTTTGCCAAAAAATGTTTTACAGTCGACCTCCCAAAACGAAAACTCCATTATGTGCCTCGGGCTACTTATGCAGATTTTCCATTGCCTTAGAAAAAACCCATTAAAAGTGGGATTAAATTAAAGAACCTCCGAACCAAAACTCTTTGAAAAATCGCCTTAAAATCTATCGTCTACAAAACATGGCCTCGGAAGAAAGAATCTAATCAATATCTGCATTAATAGTATATGTAGTTAAATCTTTTTATAGTTGTGGAATTACTAATAACTTTCCTGAAACTCATTTCAAAGCCTGAAATACCATTTAAATAATGTCTCTTTAAATTGCTTTTGGTCTTCCTAAATGGACTCCAAATGTTGTTTTGAAAACTGCTGGCCAAGAAATTATTTCAGATAAAATCAAGAGATTGACTTCTCAGTTCTTTTTGAAATAAATTGTAAATGATGCTTCAACACAAATATGTAATCTAAAATCTAAGTTCGGCATATAATTGATTTAAAAGATGAAATTTCATTTATTTGCATGCTTCAAGAATTAGACATTTCTACTAGCCAAATTTTATTCCTTCCCGATTCTCCCATTTGTCAGAAAGAAATTTGCAAAATATCCTTTTCGGAATTCAATTTCCAAAATAAGATACAACCTCTTTCTACCATCAAAATTCTCTTTCAAGAAACTCTCAATAAAGAATTTCAAGATTATTCAGATGCATCTAAATGGCAATTTAGCACTTCCATCGTGAGCCTAGGAGATATTCCATTTTTTCCCTTACCACACGGCTTAAAAATAAAAGAGAAGATGCAATAACAGTACATCTAATTACCATATAGCATATTCTCGTACACTGTTAAATGTTCTGTTAAAAAATACACTGTTAAAAGTATTAACTCAACAAAAATCCTTTAGAGCAATTTCACTTTCAACCACCAATGAATTTCGTCTCTTAAATATTTAGTCCGAAAAACTGTTTTTCATACCGTTATCTGTAAATGTTTTTCTTCGTTCATATAATTATATATATATATTAACTCTGATTCTCTGGCATTAGGGGATGACAACTTCTGCTGTTAAAAATCTTAATTTAACCATTTTAATAATAAATAAATAATAAGTCATAATACACTTCACCCAAGTTGTCAATCCAATCAGCTAAAGGTCATCCCTGCCTTTTTATGCTCCCCCCCTCTCCATGATTAACACACTTTTTCCCAGTTATTGCCCGGATACTATTTTGCATTACTAAGAACAATAAAAATTTAAGATGAATATTTCATTTTGATTAAAATTGCTTTGGTAATGACTATCTTCATACTAATAGTCAAAATGTAATAAAAAATTTTTAAGAAATAATATCTAGGTGGCATTAGATATAATACATCTTTGAGACACTGTACTATATATTTGTAGTATTTGGGTCATAACTATGAATAAAATATATCCGTATAAAATATCTTACTTAAATAATTGCAGGATATAATCATGAATTTAGATGCAGCATCTTTGCATTACTTTTTCACTGTTGAATTAATTAAGGGAGAAAAGTATACTTTTTCAATGTGTAACTTATATATTTATTGATAAATTTAGAACAGTGTCAGCCATAATAATTACAGATTAAAAAAATAAAGTAAATTTCATTTTTGCTGGTTGTGAAAATGCTTACTTGCAATAATTATTCTAAATATACATCATTTTATACTTATTAATCAAAAAATATTGTTAAATATGCACAAATAAGAAAAGAAATATATTACAAGACAAATATTTTTATTAATTAAAGACAAAAATGCGCTAGCGATAAAAAGAAATATAAATTAAATAAGACACAAATTAAAGGAGTCCAAAAATATTTTGATTGATTAAATAATATACACACAAAATAACTCCAAAATGAATTTTCCATTCAAACTTTGCTTAATATATTACAGTAGTGATAGAAAATCTGATACAAGAAACAATTTTATACATTTGTCTTTATTTGATTGCCCATACAATATCATTAATTTGGCAAGTATTTATAAATTTAATCACATAAGATATAACTATAAGAAAATTTACACATTATTATACAGTAATTTAACAAAAAGTAAGCCATAAATGAATTGAAATAAAGTTGATAATTTAAATAATTTACAATCACAAGAGCAGTATTAAATTACATTACAAAAAAGACTATTTACAAAATGCTGCCCAGTAAAAAATATATAAATAAAAGGAAACTTCTTCCCCAGTGATATGCAGCATTTGATCCCCACCCTCCATCATTTCCACCAAAGATTATCTTTTGCATTTTCATAAGTTTCTTCATGTTTCTATACATAATCATATTTTCTGTCATCTTTTTTAATCATTTCAAATGCAATTTTTGATTCAACTGGAGAAAATTATTGATAACAAATTAGATCAAGAAAAACAAGGAGATTTGTTTGAAGAATTTAATCACTATAAACAAGAATACATATTTTCCATTTATAATCTTTTAAATGGAACATTATTACTTTTACCAAAAATATCATGATTTTTTTCTTTTTAAATAAATTGAATTATAAAAATATATACATGTACATACTCATGCAACACAATTCCTTTAACCAGTAATGAAAAAGAAATGATGTCCTTAAGAGACAATTTTAAAAATTGCCATTTTTAAAATAAAAATGTAAAAAGGTTCAGGATTTTTTAACATTGCAAATTTTATACACAATTTAAAAAGAATGTTTTCAAAACTTTGCAATAATAAATTAAAACAATTTAATAATATGCTTGCTTTTTAATCACTGCATAAATAATAAAAACATTAAAATTAAGTTTATGCAGAAAAATATAAAATTTTATATGTTTTCCTATTATCAAGTATAGGAAATAAAGTACTTATTTATATTTTCTCAGTTGTTAAAAAAATTATGAATATTACTATGCACAGAAAAGATCATTTTAAACCTCTAAGATAGCAATACAAAATGCACCATTGAATCTTTTACATAAAATATCAGTGAACATTGAAATTTTAGAGCTTTAACAGAATTATACTTTCATTTTACAAAAAAACTACATAAATTTTATTAATCAATCCAGAGAAATAAATATGGACTATTTTTTTTCTTACACTGATTGTTAAAGAAATTTATTTTTTTCACCTAAGGGAATATCAAAAATATTATTTTTCTCCGCCAGTTAGTTATATGCATATACAAAGCAAATTCTAAGAACAACATTAGCTGTTAGCTAATGCTGTCACAATTTTAGAATAAACAATGAAAATATTAAATGCAATTATGTTTAAACATTAAAAAAAGAGGGAGTCCATGATGATTTTCATATCTAAAGTAGTCGTAGATGCTTTCTGAACCTTAAATAATACTAGTATAGCAACTGCAACTCTATTCAAGCAAGCTCAAGCACTTGTTCAAGAACAAGATTATATGTCTTAATAGCTAAAAAGCTCTCTTGCATCTTTCTACTGTTTTTATCAGTGTAATTAAATAGTAATCTTTTTAGCCCTTTTTCGAATATAAAAGGAATTCAAATTAAATAATAATAAAAAAAGAAATTATATATATATATAAAGAATCGAGCAGGAGGAAAAATTCTGTATAAGCCATGGCTAGTATATAGATTAATTATTATCTGGATCGATTGATTTATTAGATTTATATACTATTTTTAAGCATTTAGCTGTGCTTTTTCTATAATTGTAAAAATCTTAGCATTAATAGAGGCAGAAGGGCAACAAATAAAAGAGGAAAAATTGCAGTGATAACAAAATATCATAGAGTTTTTAAAACATTTTCACATGAATAGGGAATATGCAAAGAAAACAAGTCTTCAATAAATTTTAACTTTGTATCAAACATAATATAAAAGGCATCCATGTATTATATCAATAGTCATAATTACATGATAATAATTTTATTTATTTTCAGCAACATTTTGAAAAGCACTATTTGCCACATACTGTTCAATTATTAAATCAAAGTTTAAAAGAACCACATTGTGTATAATACCACCACATATTAAAATTTGATTTAAAAAAATTACATTACTGTGTAGGGAAATTTATCGGCTGCAGTATTATAAAAACATGAACAGTTTTAAAGATGGAAATTCAGTATAAGATTTTAAGCAAATTTTTTGACACAATATATTTATTTGTTTAATCCAGAAAATAAAAATTAATTTCATTCTCTTTAGCTAAAATTTATTTGCAAATAAAGAAAAAAATATATAACAGAATAAAATTGTTAGTTTCCCCCCCCCCCCCCCCAAAAAAAAAATCAAATAGCAATTGGAGAATGGAAAATGTATCTGTTTAATTCCACTACCTAAATTTGAAAAGAAATAATGAGTTGCATATTGAAACAGGAATTCATATGCAACTTTTTAAATGAAAAATAGAAAACTTTTATAATTGATACCAAAGAGTGTGATATCAACTTTAATAATTCAAGTAAAAATTATATACAAGTTTTCCTACAATGCACTTTTTAATAAAAATTATTCAGGCACTCTGAATTTGGGAAAAATTTTCATATATTTTAGCATTAAAAAATGCAATTTCAATGATTTCACTGAGATTCAAATTTAGTCGAATACTATTTTGAAACTACATAAGGAATTTAATATCAAAGATAAAATAAATTAGATAAAAATTATCCTTCTTCCCTATGTAGTGTTATCTTGTTTCAAAAGCATTCACAATTGCTAAATGAAAATTGATTATCTTGCAATTACATTCTTAGTATTACAATAGACCAAAACATTAACTTCTAAAATTAATAATATTTTTACAAAAAATAACAAATATAGATAATATCTGACTAAATAGCAGTAACAAATCACAAATGAAACTGAATAAAAACTGCAAAAATGGATACTCTTTTTGAATAATATTTTAGAGCTACTTACTTTCATCAAAATGGATTTCAGTGAGAGAATAACAAAAATATAAATGCCTTAAAAGGATTTTAAATATATATTTTTAAAAAAGCTGCTAACATACTGAAAACAACTAAAAATAATTCAATTATATGCACAAATTAATGAAAGAAATGGTCGAGAAATAATTATTCAACACAGAATTGTATTAAGTAGACATTATTCAAGAAATTTTGAATAGAATATGTTCTATCATCCTTTCCCATCACTATCCATTAAAAAAAAAAGGGGGCGGGGGAGGAAAGCATTCTCTCTAGTGAGCTGCTTTCTACAGTACTTTTTTTTTATGAAAACAAAATTGTACAACTAATTTTATTTTTAAAAGGAAAGCAATAAATAGCATGGAAAGTAAAAAACGGATATAATATAAACAAAAATAATATATCTTAAGTTGAATTTTGTCTCAAACTGCAAAATTAATTTTTACCACAAATGGATGCAAATATCCTCACTGGATATTAATATTATGAAGAAACAGCTAAGATGCCACCCTGATTACCCATCTAAAATCACAAAATCCATCCAAATAATACTTGTGTTGCTTCAAAACAGGGTAAAATTGGGATTCTCAAAACAAGCATAAATATGACAATTAATATGATCTATAATCAAGATGCATTAATAGAATTTGACAGCAATATAAAAATTTATCCAAAAAAAGTTTAATTCAATTAATATTAAAATGTTTCATACTTAATACTAAAATTATCATCAACTGCAAACTAAATAATGCATATTAATATTTTTGCAAAAACACATGGAAAACAGCATCAACTGAATACCAAATGAAGCAATACATTTAACAAATGCATGTTAAATAAATATATTTAGAAAAAAAAAATAATGGTTCAGAGGCAAGTATTCAGAAATGTTCAAGGATTAATTAATTTATTTACTACAAAAATGTTTTGAATTCTAATTTAAGGCATCTAATGCTCACCATTTTCATTACATAAAATCTACAATTGATTTGGACATTTTTGAATATAAATATATTGTTAATATCTAAAAAGTAAAAAATCATAGCTCATATATTCAAAATAAAATATACATAATACCATAAATATATAACAATTTTCCAAAATTTTCAGTTGTCTAAGAAGAGATAGAGTTGCAAAACTGATCCAAATTAAAATTTTAGTTTTTCTACTTTTTTAATTTGGCTAGTAAAAATATAAAACTCTGACTAATAACAAATATAAAAATATCTAATTGAAAGAAAAATATAGTAACATTACAGTAAGT
>JAPMOR010050039.1:0-109320 GCA_026543865.1 Argiope aurantia | reverse complement strand
CCAGTAACATGGTAGAAAATGTGACCTTGAACCACCTACTGAAAATACACAGACTATAATATGATAGCCAATATTCTATAAAGAAATTATTCTGAAAAATGCAGATTTTTCACTCAATGCAAATTACCCACAAATCTTTATATATAATATATATATAATATGAATTTTCATTTTGTTTATTGCACATTACAAATATTAATTTGAAATTGTAAATAAATAAGATCAGTTCAAAATTTAAAGGCAAAATATAATTACATGACACAAAAAATAATTTCATATAATTTAAAAGTAATCAAATTGCAATCTCAACGGAATGAATATAAAAAGAAATCAAAGTTATTATCCATTGCATTTTGCAAATAAGAATTTTGAATACACCATTTCTTTTTTTAAAAATTTAATATTAAAACAAAGAATTTTATTCTGAAAAAACATGAAAAAATCAAATTATAAACATTACCATATAAAACATATTTATGAAATACTTCCAAAACAGTAGAATATCCTTGCATTTTACTTTAATAATGTCTATTATAACATCAGCATATACAGCATTTGTTTTCTTAGAAATTTTTAATCACAAAATATGTATTGTTTTCTATAAAACTGATCATAAAGAGAATGTTTACAGCCAGGCCAGTGAATAAAGGCTGACATACTACACTTTGTTAAACAATTCAGAATAGATATTTAAAAATAAATTCAACATTGCATTCATTATATAATCATTTTTAGTACTAAATTTTTAATAATTTTACTACAAACCTACAATTTAATTTCTGCAATCAATTACAAATTATTTTATTACTTGAAAATTCCAGCCTTTTAAATCTTTCATTTTCATAAACAACAAAGCTGTATTAAAAAAAAAAAAAGCATAATTTCCAAAAGACTCATAGGAAAAAAGAATTATGACCAGAGATATACTTATGAACATAATAAAATAAACAAAGCTTACAAAGATAATAACTCAATTTATAAATAATATATTTTGTAATGAATTTTAGATAATCGAATTATTTTCCATCAGAGAAATGGCATCACAGTAAAGAATGTGTCAAAACAGAAACCAAGGAAGGGGGGCGAGATGACAGCTAGTGTCATCACAAAACAAAAGAAAATACAAATACATACAAAAGCATACACATAGAAATTAGGTATAAATCCAATACTCTATCCAATCATTCTTCCCTCATCAATGAAGAGCTGCACTTTTGTTTTCCGTGATGTTGCATTTATAACGGTTTCTTTCTGCATCATTTCTAGCACTGGAACAAGTTTTGGAAAGGATTTCAAAGTTCGACAAACCACAACAATGGCTTGCATTAACTAATTATAAAATATCATTTGTAGTACAAATTACACATTTCTATAATAAGGCAAACATAATAGAAAATAAGATTTGGGAGGAATCAAGTTCCATCTCTTAAAGCTGTCTTTTGCATAGATAAAGATGATCACTGCACTTTCTGCATAGCAAAGGAAAATACCAATTCCAATAGCCACACATTTAATGAATAAATTTTTGTTATTCATAATAGCGTGAACGCTTATGAGTGGGTGAGTCCATTATAACATCAAGGGAAGGAGAGCGTTTTCTGGAGTGTCTGGATAACTCCTCAGTAATAAATGCACTGAGTTCATTGTGGGAGGTAGAGGTAGAGTTACAATGGCGAGCTCGTACTCTAGAAAGGCTAGTTGGAGAGCTTGGATTGTGTTGCCTTATATTAGCAGCTGAAAAATAAAACAATATTACCCATTATTTTTTGAAAATAATAATAGAATATTAAGAATTAATCTGCAAATATATAATAATCTAAGTAAATTTAAATACTTTCTAATATTGAAACATAAGGTAAATAATAATTTTTAAGCAAGAAAAAACATTAATTTACAGCAAGTAAAATTGTATGAAATACGCTCCAACATTTCAAAATCATAATTATAATTACCCACTGATTTATGTACAATATTTTTCCTCTAGTGAAAATCCTCTTTTGAATTTTCTCATAATAATTATAACAAATGTGTTCTTTTGGACATTTCTTAGGGCAGATCACTGAACTTAAGAGTTATCAAATTTGACAGAAGTATACTTGGGACTACAGCAATGCGAGACTTGGACATCCCCTCCTCAAGAATCCCATTGTGAATCTTTTGGGATCAATATGCAATTTTAGTTCGTTTGCTTTGTTTCCCACATATTTACACATCTTTGCAGATGAAAAGAAATTACAATACAATCATTACTAAAAATTGAAAATAACTAAGAAATATATGTGTAAATGTTTGAAAATAAAAATATATAATTCTAAGATGTTTAAAAATCAGTACTGGTTACATAATCTGAAACCAGCCATTTAAAAATCTCAGAACACACAATTAATTATTTTTCTATCAGGAGCAATAACAGACATTGAATCTAAAGATTTAATTAGTTTTGTATCCATAGATACAAAGGCTAAAGTAAAGTTATATTCCCTTATATACTTTCAATAGTGTTTTAATTTAACCCTTTCTAGGGCCGTGGGAAGTATGCTTCCCACCAAATTTATCAATCTTTGTATGAATTTATGTAGATTGGCATAAGTTCTGACAAATTTTTTTAGAAAGGCAGAAACTTAGATGCTTCAGTTCTTTATCTCACACAAAACGATGTCTCTTGATTTGTTACTTAATTATTAATTAACCAAATGAAATTTATCTAAGCTAAATGAATCCCTTTTCTTAATTTCAAGCCAAAAATATTTTAACATAATACGACTAGAAAAATGGACATTTAAAGGGTTAAGTGAATCAATGGTTAATAAATTTTTCAACATTTATATTATATATATGTATAACATTCGACAAATATTTTAAGACATATGAAGTGTGGCAAACCATTGGCACACGACACAATATTTTGGGCACACCACCGATCAGAACGGTTTGCATTTTTGTTTAAAATAACAAAGTTCATTATGAAGTATTACGAACAAACGCGAGCATCCCCATTCCATTTAAGAAAAGGGCACAGATATTTGTATGACTGTTAAAAATTCGCTTTCTGAGAAAGAAATTGATTTGAAAAGAATTGTTTCAATAACTGATAATGCTTCATATATGGTGGGCAAAAAAAGAAAGAAAAAGGTTTCATTAGTTTATTTCAATAAGTCAACTTCTTCTTGTGTACAAGCGACCATCCCGCCACCACTGAACGAAGCAGTATTGACAGGAGAATGAAGTCAACTAGATGTATAATGGCTTACTAATGCATAATAATGTTCCCTGGTTGAGCCACAGAAACATACTTCAAGGATTTGTTGACTGCTTGGAAGAAACCAGTTGAATGTTATATGGCTCTCAAAATTGATGTTTTTTACAGACATATGCCAGCATTTCAATGAATGGAGCTTCAAGGTATAAATAAAACAATTATTGCCATGATGGATCTCATTCCAGTCTAGTTTAAAATGGATTCAAAAATTTATTGAAATAAGGAAAAAGTTGGAATTGATTGAAACAGAAAGATTAACAAGCAATGTAAGTAAAAATGCCAGTAATGAACTTTTGGAAGCATGGAATTTGATTTCAGACACATTTAATGGTTTGGAGAAGCTGGCTCATGCTATTTTAACCATATGCCTGCAAGTCATTATTTTCAGAGATTAATAACAATAAAGACTCGCTTAGAAACCATTTGACAGATGACTCAAATTCAGCATGCATTCTGCAAAAAGTAATATCTTGCAATCCTATACAAGTTATAAGTTATCATCTAATCTGCAACAAAACAAGTTACAGTAAAGTTACTTTAATTTGAATTATATGTATAACTAAAACCTTTACTACAATACAGTGCAAAATGTATTTTTTCATAATAAATAAGGAGTTATTAGTATTTAGTTTTATTATTTTCTCAATAATTTGACAGCACGCCTATACCTCATTAAACATTTCTGTAGAAAAAACGGCACGTTGATTCATAAAGGTTTGCCACCCCTGCCATAAATAATTTGATTGTTTCAAATTTTTTTTCTTCTAATGTAATATTTCAAATAAGTTTTTTAATACAATTGTTAAGATTATTTTGTTTTATTGTATTAAAATTCAAATATATGAAACAAGGCATAGGAAAATGATTTCCTTCATAGATAATTTGATTGTTTCAAAATTTTTTCTTCTAATGTAATATTTTCAATTAGTTTCTTTTAATTCAATTTATAAGATTATTTTGCTTTATTGTAATAAAATTCAAACAAATTCATTCGTAACTCAGATTTTTAATCTTGCTTTTAACTTAATGCTGCAAAGAAATTGTTTTTAAATATCAAATTGTGACATATCAAAATCATGCTTTTTATTAGCCTATACTTGCTTTGAACATCAAGTACATTAACAAATTAACAGTCAAGTCCCATGCCATTACAGTGCTTAAAAATGAAATTGTTCAGTTCAACTGTTTTATAAATTTTGAGTATTGTAACTCCACTTTTATAATTAGTCCGGAAAATTACACAGATACTAAACCAAATTTTTCTCATTATCTCTCATTAATGGAAGAAAATTGGGGATTAAATATTTGATAAACTATTAAAACATGCCGAATTTCAGAATAGTAATGCAATCTATTGTTGAAAATTAAGACAAAAAAGTTTTAAAAATTAACCAAATCACAGAAAATTTTTCAAGATTATTAAATTGGAATCATTGATTTTTTTTAAAGATAAATGGCTTAAAATTCATTTTTGTGCAATAATATTTCCAAACATTATTGCTGCAATACAGTAAAATTCAGGCTTAATTTTTTAATTAATAAAAATTTTAATTTAAAAAAATTGCTCTAAAGCACATTTTTAATCGTCAAGGCATATATATGCCGACATACACACACAGACATTATAAGTAACAGAGATATACCATAGTAACTTTGATATTTATTGCTATAAAATTTTATCATTAAAGATTTCTTAAGATTTCCCTTTTTCAAGAAATATGTTTTAGTATTTTTGGAAATAGTTCCCTTCTCTAACTCCAACTTTCAGACATTTTCTGCCTTGACACATGTACACATTATGAAATTCTATAAAGGATAACGTGCAAAACCTTTTTCATATATTTTCTAATTTCTATGATTAGGAATGATATAACTCATAGATTCAGAATGATCGACTACACTTATTTAGATTATTAAGAAAGAATCAAGAATAAAAACCCCAGCTCCCTCTTTTCATGCTGAGAAGAGTTATCATCCACATAAGTTTGCATATCAGCCTGCATTTCAGAAGGGTCCAAGGTCAGGTAATTCCTCAGAACTGAGAATCAAGATTTAAAACTGCACATGATAAAGCATTCATACTTTCGAACAGATCAGTACTGACAGTAGGGAATAAAATTTCTAACCTGAAAAGGCTAAGGCTTCTCTAAACATATCAAAATTATCAGCCATGGCAGCTTCTGAATTGGAGAATCGATGGCTGTGCGACAGGTGGGAGGAGTTATGCATACCATCCAGGACAAGGCGAGGCCTAGGACAGAAAGGGCGGTTTGCAGGAGGAGTACGTCCAGTGATGTAAGCTATCAAGTCTTCACGTCGGATGTGACGTTGTCTTTTTTTGGCCCATGAGAGCAATTCTTTATTTCGTTTATGAGTTCCAGATTGGAAACCAAGGTCACAAACTGATTTATGAGATTCTATACATTCTGGAAAAGTAAAAAAGTTCCATTAATAATGATATAAAGGTAAATGAAGAAACTTCTAACAGTTGTCATTTAACAGACTAGAAGGATTTCATTAGTATATTAAATAACAGGTATTATAAAATGCAAAATATAGTTAAAAATATCAATAAACATCACTTATTTACTTTATAAAATTTATTCCAAAAATTTTAGTCGCAATACTAAGTTTATAAGAGAACAACTAATGCTTCTGAATTTACGTACATAGAATTTTTTTTTAAAAAAGAAGTATCAAATATTTTCATAAAAAACAATATAGGAAATTTTTTTTTAAATAATTATAATGTTATTATGTTCTAAAAAGTATTTTATCTTTAATTTTCAAATTATGAAAATCAATCTCTATATAACAAAATATTGAAAGAAAAAAAAAAGGTCAATGTTAATTTAAATAAGTAATTCCAATCACTAAAGTGAAAGAATTTTCTTTCTAATAAGTGCAAATTTCAGCAAAATTCAATTATATGCAAGTTTAATCTTTTCTTTTTTAAAAAAAAGAAATATTCTTAAAAGTATAAAAAATAATTATTTTCAGGAACTCATTTTTTCTTTTTTTTTAAAGAAATATTCTTAAAAGTATAAAAAATAATTATTTGCAGTAACTCATTTTTTTTTTTTGCATACTGAAAATCTGAAAATTAATGATACTATTTTAGCCATTATTCTTGTAATTGAATTGATGTTAACGAATATAATTACTTTCCATGATCAAGAGCAATACTTGCCAATCATATATTTGATTGCAAAAATTATATTACATTATTAATAAATTATCATACATTATTACCTATGTATCTGTCAATTGTGACAAATATAAAAAATTTAGCTGCAAAGTTGTTATTAAACTGCAAATTTTATTTTGTTTCATTGCAATATTAAATTCATTTGATAAATATTTTAGCTATAAATGAACTAAAAGAAAGCAGCTAGTTGTATACAATTATCCTGAAGACAATACTTTTAGCATACTTAGTAAGATATTCAGGATACCAAAGTTACATAAAAGAAGGATGGCTACATTTAGGGTGAAGAGAAACATGAAGGCAATCTTTAACTAAGCAACGTAACTTAATGCAAAATACTATCAAAATGCTGTATTTAGTTGATTAAATTTATCAATATTCAATAAATTATGGTGTTTGAATAAATTATTGTTCCTTGGTTACACTAATAAGAAAAAAAAGAAAAGTGAGATCTATACATAAAGTGTGTTAAATTTATTTACTAACGAAAGTTCAAGAGACTTTTAGTCACCCACCAGACAGAGACCTATCAGAGTTCATTTTATATTATAAATGGCAAGAAATTTCATACATAAAAATATTTTGCATTAGTAATTATCAATGAAAAGAATTTTGAATCTATAAAAATTTATAATCCAAACCAGATAATTAAAAAAAAAAAGCTACACATGAAGATTAGAATTTTAATAGTGCAACTATTTCAGATGATGGAAAAAAAAAAATTACTAAGTTTTACTGTCTTTCAATGTAGTCACCAGCATAGTGTACAACCCGTTGCCAATGATGTAGGAGTCTTAGGATACCTATATCAGTGTCTGTTTTTGTAGATGGTTTGAATCAAACAGTCTACTGTCAGAAGAATTTCTGGAATAGTTCTGAAACAAAGGCCACAAAGTAGCTCCTTCATCATAAGAATCAAGTCAAAGTCACACAGACTGAACTTTGGGGAGTATGGTAGATGGTACAGCACTTCACTTCAATTGACTAAACCAGCAACAGCTTGTGCTTTTTGTGGCTGAGCACTGTCGTGCAAAATAATGGAGGGGGTGGGGGCATTCTGTAGAAAGTATTGTCACTTTTTTCTCAAAGCCAGACTCAAATTTTATTCCAAAAATGATAATTATACTATCATTGCAAGTCTCCTAGGAACAGTATGCATCAGAATAATATCAGTCATATACAAGAATCACCATAACTTCCACATCACTGGTGCTTCAACAAATTTTCGATCTTCGCGGTGACTTATAACGATGCCATTTGTTCAATGGACATTTCTGTTGTGGCTCATAAGATTAAGCCTACTTCTCATTCAGTATAATGATATAGCACAAGAAAGATTCTCCTTTGCACTCATATTACACCAAGTCAGTACAAATAGTGTCATATTGCAGAAAGTTTTGCATGTTCATCAAATTACATGGAACCTATTATGAAGCAATTTTCTGCATGCCCAGGTATTCCTTCAGAATGTAAAACACAGTCATATGTGCTAATTCTGTCTCTCAGGCCAGTTCACTAATCATATAATGCAGATCGCTGTCCATTAGTGTGACAACAACTCCACTTCTTCTTTGAGGATACTAAGATGACATGACCGACCTATGTTTTGGCATCTTTCATTGAAGCCCGATTTATTCACTGTTTTGTACAGCAATATAGGTTCATGCAAACCACTTGTAGGCTATGACAACGCTGTTGTGCCGTATGACCTCTGACACATTCAAACTTTATCCAACTCCATTGTTCTTATATCGAAAACATTGCGAGAATACTACATTAGATTGCAAACTAAAACAAGGGTCAATACTTCTCATCACCCTGCAAATTCATGAAGAAGGGAGAGTCCTTTTGCTCTGGTAAGGTAGGTACATGACTAACATGAGGTATAATCATTATTATTTAATGTTGTTGTTTCGTATCTTTACAGCAGTGTTGCACTTTTCAAGTTTCAACCGTTGTATTATTTCATTATGTCTTTTTTATATCTTACTAGCATTATTATCAGGCTCATCTGGAATAAATTCAAATTAATTCTTTATTGATTAAAATTTATTATCTCATTATTATAAATTTACTTCAAGACATGGCTATACACAATTTGTTTAACTTCCAGTTGTTCAGCATCGGAATGGATCGTTTGCCCTTTTGCTCCTAATCAGTGATCAAAATATAGTTCTTTAGTTTCTACGGTTGTTGTACTATATGGACTTGCAACTGTAATCAGTCATTAGAATATCACTATTTAATTTCTTCGGCTATTTCATTCAATTGTCCCCAAGTTTGCTAATTCTAATGCAGAGGTTTGTAATCTTTGCTCTTTATCTTCCTTATCCAGCTTTCCTGTTTTATACATAGTGGTGAAACGTGCAATATTAAACACCTGTCTTGACTGATAACCGATTAGGTATTTTCTTTAAATTAAATTAAATAATTTTTTTTCCTTCCCAGTTGTCTCATTCTCTAAATTAACAATACATACATTTTCCCCCCTAATTCTTCAGTTTACTTGTATTGTGATTGCTTTTAATGCATCATGAAGATACATGAACAATTAAATGCCTTTCTTTTTTTGAGAGAGGAAGAAGACTTCAAAAAATAAATAATTTCAGAAAATTGAAGAAAAAAAATCTTTGATTGTTCTGGATTCTCCCATAAACTGAATATATCACTTTTTTTCGTGATTAAATTTTTTTCTTCTGTTCAACAAACTTGGATACTAATGAGCTTATTTTAAAATGTATTAAATTTAAATGTAAAATATCATATAATAATCAAAATAACATAATTAGATTCCTTCAAATTATCCAGTTAAAGTTGTCCGTACGACAAAATAAAAAGTGTAGAAAAAATCCTACATTGAATTTAATTCCCAAAGATAGTAACATCTCTTTATCGTTAAAAGTAGCAAAAACACATTAATGAAGGATTAGATAGAACGCCAAAATGGTTTGAATTTAATTTTTAGAAATTGCATTTGAAATGAATGCAGGATTTCTTAAAATTAGAGAGATAATTATGTCAAAATGAAATGAACATTCTTTTTTTAAAAAAAAATCTATTGCTCTTTAAAATAACAAAAATAATTATTGTGCAATAAATACTATTAAAATTGGTAAAAAAATTATCTTTTAATATTTTGCTATTTAATTAAATACCTTAAGACTAAATCAACTTTGAAAGTTGAAAATAGCCCAGATGACTTAGAACTGCAAAAGAAAAATTCAAGTTGTTTCTGTTCACTATTTCAGTTCTTGTGATTAGTTGATAAATCCATGAAATTTCTACTTTAAATTATAGACTAATTAATTGATTTACCAACCTCTGTGGTTTTAATTTACACAAATTGTTCACTCAACTATGTTTTATTCATGTTTCTTTACAGTTTTAATATACACAACAAAATAGAAAAAGAAGAAGTAATTAAATAATATTAACAAATTCACTGTTTGCCCAAATCAATCCAAATTTTAGTAAAAATCTAATTCCTACATATTGATGGTTCACTTAGTACATACTACCCTTACCAGCAATTGCAATTACAAGTAATTTTCATATATTTCTTTATTTGTAATACTCTATTCCATAGCCAGTACAGCAGTAATTTGAAAGTGGGAATTAAATTATAATAACAACAAAAAATTTTGGTAATTTGGTAATTTACTTCATGTGGTATCATTATACAGTAATATTATACATTATACAGACCTTTGTATAAATTTGTTACACTACTGGCTGCTGTTTGAAAAGGCACCCAAAGAGATACACCATTTTGGCGATCTAAAAATACAAATTTATTAAAGATTATAAAATACAAATACATTAATTTTAGAATATTTGTAGTTCATATAAATCATTTTTAAACATAAAAAAAACAAATAATTTTTAGACACATACTTTTTAGATAGCACATTTACATAATATAAACTTTATAATGGAATATATATATATATATATATATATATGTTGCATATTAATTACTATATTATGCAAGTACCTTTTGTCCCTTTCCAGAAAGCCCAATAGTAAAACTACATTTATTACTATTATTATTTTTTTTTTTTTGGAAATCAGAACTTCAAATAATCAGTTACAATTCAAAGTACAAAATTGAGACAATATAACCAATTTTACAAGATAAAGAATGTTAAAAATAGTTATTTGAAGAATAAATACAAAGAAAGAAGGTCTATAAAATGGGAATTTTGTTCTGATGTATTTTTAAACAAACTTTTCGCTCAGTTCAACAATTTTTTATCAGTGTTTACTTTTAAATTTGGACACTGAACAAATTGTGGAGTAGATATAATTTTTATCATTTTCTTTCTTTTTTACATATGCTAAATGAATATTACTCACAAACATTTCTTAAGGCTTCGAGAATTGATTTTTTTGGAGGAAACCTGTGATACCAAATATCAACAAAGGAACCAAATTTCCAGTTACTGAAAATAGTATACTAAACTTCTTGCTTTAAAGTGGGGAGAAGAGGGAGGGAGGCTTTGTTAAAAGTAAAAGTAAAAGTAAATGAATTCAACATTCACAGTTGAAATATTCCAAATGATCAGGGGTTGACGCTCCTACGTATTTTTCTCTTTGTGAGTGAACATATTCGTCTTTAAAATTTGACTAATAGCTAATTCTCATGATTGTTTTCTATTATCTATATCAAAATGAACATTGTGTTTATGTGTGTAGGCAAAAAACTACTATAATCATTAATAGTATTACAGTTTTTAAAAAATAGTTTTCAGTTTAGTTTAATAAATATTCAGAAAAGTAATAACTTATTTGAATAACAAAGGAACAAATGATGTATTTCCAGATTTTAATACTTTACAACAATGACAGGAACAATATTAAAATAGGGCTGCTCCTCCCATTTTCGCTTATTTTAATATCATCTGAGTAGTCTGCCTAATATATACTGTGATCATAGATAGACAAATCTTCAATACATTTTACATTATCTGGAAAATTAAGACACTTTCAATCTTCAAGTATCTTCAGTCAATATAAAAAATTAGGTATGCAATACCTGAGTCCACCCATAAATAAAACTTCCAAGTATTGCAGAATGATAAAGAATAAAATGTCATGCAAAAAATTTAACTTATCAAGACATATTAAAAGTTGAAGTGTTTTCTTAAAGATCTCTAAAGAATTTTTTTCTTACTTCCCACATTTTCAAAATTAGTTCTTTCTAATCTAGTTATGAAGCTTACTTTTATAATGTCTAATAATATACAAAGAAAATCAATATTACAATATTTGGCATTTTTAAAACCTAAATATCTTTATGCTATGCATAAACATTATATCGTTGCAATTAATTGAAAAGAAATGGAACAACACATAGTTATATAGTGGTTAGGCACTTAAAATTGCATATAGATTTAATTTTTCATATTTTAGTTTACTTTGAAAGGATTATGCAATAAGAAGCAATGGATCGGTTTTGACAAAATCAATTTTATTGCTGTTAAGAAATGAGTACTTAACAGCAAATGCTATAATAAGCAGAAAGAAAGATATTTAAAAACTTCATGAAAAATAATTAACGCTTTTTATGATTAAGTTCTATGTGGCGGTGGAAGATATCAATGTTTATTATTTTTAGTGGTATAATAAGAGAATCGGATACTTGGTTTCTCACTAGGGAAGAAAAATTCTATCCAAACCAATGAAAATTCTTCAGACTAATTAATATAAGGAGAAATTAAGATTAACACATATGGCTACTTATCATTTTGAAGAAAGTCATGTCTAGTGTCATTCCCTACCATGCACCTAATTCTCCTGCATGGTTTATTTCTTATCAACTGAGAATATTTCTATGGTATAGTGACCCGCTCCCACACACAAGACCCTTTTCAACGTAACCTAAAATACATACTTTCATTTTGAATTGACAATACAAAGAAGAGATATATTATATCCAAAACATTATATAGTTTTAAAGCTATAAGACTGCAATTTAACATGAATGGCAGCATCCCAATAATTAAGAGGAGGGGGAATGAATTATATATAAAAAAAATATTCTATGATATGAGATTTTGCTTGCTTTAAGCAATAACTTAAAAGAGCAAGCTTGCTAAGCATATTAATTTAATCTTACAAAGTTTGTGAATTCATTTTCTGCCAAAATAATTTTTGTTTAAATGAGTTTTCTATTTACAAATATATTTAAAATTGATGTTGTTTTTCAGATAAAAAAAAGACAGAAAGATATAGTGTGTAGGTGAATAAGTTTTATACACTAACAAATACAGGAGACCTTTTTACAAAGGTTTAAAATAATTTTTTTTCTCTCCCCCCCCCCACCAAAAAATTATTTTTTAAAATGAAAAATGATAATGTGGTTTAGCACTATTGCATAATTTATTTCCTTTCATGGAAGATTTGTATTCATTCATAATAATAAATTTAAAATAATCATTATAAACATATTAGCAATAACCATTATTTTTCTCCTAACATATCAAATGGTAAAAAAATAACATCCTACAGCATAAAACTGATATGCAATAGATGCATTTGGCACTATATTTGGTAATTACCATGTTTATCAAAAGGGCAGATAAATTTTACAGTACTTTTTTTTTGAGGGGATAAACTACCTAAAAAAAAAGAAAAAGATCAATATTTGCTTTCAAATTGAAAAGTTCAAAATAAAAAAAATCGATAAAAAAATTTAAATCGAAATTTTAATTTTACACGATTACTTAAAAAAAAATTAAACAATCTCATACAACTTTTTTTCTATTGCCCTTTCTTTTTGAGGAAGGAAGAAACTTTTGAAATATTATAAAATTTGAAAAAAAAAAAATCAGATATGCAAATCTGGAAAAATTAATAAAATTTGAAAAGCTGATGAATGAAAATATATAGTTTGAACTACTTATTCTTTTTTCACAATTATGAGAGCAATTAATATAATTTCAACAAGTTTTATCAGGGAATATATATCCATGGGTAAGCAAGGTTTTTGAACAAAAACAATAACTAAGTGTAATCCAAATTTTTTTTTTATATGAATAGTCTCTTGCTAGAAATCCCAGTGTTAAAATAAACTTTCCATAAGTTTATGACAGTTAAAAGCTTTATTAATTTTTTTTAATTATTAATTTATTAAATCATCAAAATAGTGATTTAGTGCCTCAAAAATAGAAAACATAAGTTATTGAGTGAAATAACATATGTGTATTTTAATAATTATGCACAATATAAAAAAAATTACAAAATGTGGTTTAAAGAAGAAACTGCTACTAAAGAAAATTAAAAATTATTACAAGATAGAAGTGAGCGACTATTTCTCAAGTACATAATGAATATTACTGCATATTATTACGTACTATCCATTATTCATAATATGTCTCTTTCTAATAACTAGTAAAAAACATTTTTTTAAAATGTGTTCCCAAACATATACCAACATTTTTTAACTTATGTGTTTAATGATGTATTTGAAAAATTTATTCAGAAAGATGGAAGAAAAATTGTATTTTAATCAGGATTATTATTTCTTGGAGGAAAAAAAAATCTCAAATGCTTTGCAGTAATTGGACAGATATTTCTCTGAAAAATCAATACCTTCAGATCTTTAATTATGTTAAGACAAATATATATGTAATTCAATTTTCATATAAATTCTTTTTAAAAGACAATATTTATTCAGATAATGAAATGTACCAAGTTTTTAACAAAGTTTATAGCCTCAGGGCAGCATTTAAAATTAATCTATAATATATTTACTTTTCATACTAATCTTCACAAAACTTGCAACTTCAAGATCAGTGTAGACTTTATTATCGCATTCAAAAGCTTTAGACCAAATCAAGTAATGAAGAGAAAGACGAAACAATTGTTTTTACTACTTTACCAATTTTTGTTTACCAATTTTAGTCGACTATTTACAAGTACCGAGAGAAAACAGATGATCAGATACTGAAAACATTTTTTAAATAATAACACACATAATTTATGTTCTTTCATATACTCAATTTATTTCAAATTACATGATAAATTTGTATTTTTATTTTTTACACACGTTGTTTTATAGTCTTAACCCTCGATCACAATAAGGAAAGTTTTGGTTTAACCCACCTCAATTTTAAAAAAAACCCTAACTTTTGTTTTTCTTACCTTTATATAATTGTGTAATTCCTGTAGCAGCATCTTGAAATAATACCCACAGTCTCTGAACAGCTAAGTCTTTCGCAGTTTGCAATTCAACATCTATATCGGGTGTTTTTTCAGTTTCATCTATACATTGTTGTTCCCAAAAACTTAAACCCCATGATTCTCGAGCTTCTTGTTGTTCGCTCATTTTAGAATTAGTCCAGTAAAATTATTCTAAAACTAAAATTTCCATAACTATAATTTTGAATTATTCTTAATGATAAGCAATAAATCCGACGACCAGGCAAAACAGACACATATCCTGCCCTTCCCAACTAATTTTTTTATGTTGCTGCTCTTACCGAGTTGAGGCTTTTCACCTACTGCGCAACATCGAGTCGAGAACGACAACAAGCCAATCACGTGGATGGAAACAAAAAGTAATATTATATTGAACTAACGTGTGGTTAAAAGGCTCATAATACCTTAATTAAAATACAAAGACAATGCCTGTAAATACAAGAATTTTGTTACGGTTGGCTTCTATTGGAAACTAAGCCGCATTTCTAAGTCGCATTTTTATTACTGTACCGTCCTGTGCTTGAAAAATGAAAAACTCATCATTCGCTCTCATTTAGACGGGTTGACAAGATGTAATCATTTTACTCAGGGTACTACTTTGATTGAGAAACTTTGAATATTCAGTCTGAATTTAAAAAAGTATTAAAATATTAAGCAAAATTGCTCATTTAAAGCTATTGAACTTTTTCATCAAATTAAACTTAATTGAAAATACTGATTATATTTATTGAAAAAATGAAATATTATATTTCTAGATATATTTTTAATAATTAGATTAGATTCAAGTTTATTAATATTTATTCTGCTGACCAATCACTATTGCTTATTTGCCTATTGCCATCTAGTGGTTGATATTTATAGTGAAACTAAGAGTAATTAAGAGCATAAATAAATAACACAAAAATCTAAAAATTAGCCTCACTGTTTTAGGTAATCCTATAATCAGAGGAAGCTAAGAATTGGCATAAAATTAACTGAAATATAAATCGAATTTTTATGTAAACAATTAGGAGGTTTCTAAAGGATTGTTTAACTTTTAATTCTGTCCCATCATACCCGGCAGAAGTTTTCCGCCATCTTGTTTATTTTCATGACATGAGGTGATCTAACCGTGCGAGGAATACAGGATAGTTATTTGTGAGAACTTATTAATCGGTGAGCATTAAACTAAATTTGCTGACTTCTTTTTGGTTTGTAAATCCGGTGTTCGGGTGTTGATGCCTTCCCCTTATAGGGGGGTTGACACCAGCAGACATTGGGCGAATCGCGAGCAAGTATTTTAAAGTGAGTGTGTCTGGAAAGAATTTGGCAACTGGCTCGGGAAAGGAGAGAACTGTAATTCACATTAAATCGAAGAAAATTAAGGAAAGCTTCTATTGTCCTGTTTCTAATATGAACCATTTAAACCAAGTTGTTTATGATAAACATTGTCACCTTTCAGAATCGGAGGAAATGGACACTCGTGAAGGTGATTATGATAATGATTTTATGATGAAGACGCTGATTCATATACTATATTTATCCTATTAAATTTTTTTATTTATATATGAAAATTATGCAGATTTGATTGCTTTATCATAAAAAATGTTTTTTTAAACAACTGATTTCCTTTATTGTTTATCTTTGATAATGCATGCCATTTTGAATAGTTATTTTGTTGCGTATTTTTCATGTTGGCTTTTTTTTTTTAATGTAATCTGCATCAAGTACTTTATTTACTCGTAATGTGTTTACAATTTTTTATTAATTTCTGCCTGCTTTCTTTGATTTAGTATTTTAAACATTATCCCCTCTTTTTTAGTGTATGCATAAAACAATTTTTTTTTAGTGAGCTGCAAAATTTTATTTTGGAATTACTTAAGAAAATATTGATCTTCTGTTTATGTTTGAAGTCACTGCATGCTTGAATTTGGCATATACTTTAAAAGTAGCTTGTGTATTATAGTCTTTAATTTAGTAGATATCTTAAAATTTTACTTGCATCACTAAATAAGATCCTTCTCCAATATTACTATTGCTCCCACTTCAGCATAAGTATAATTTTTTAATACTAATATTTCTGAAATGAAATAAACTTTGATTGATTTTAAATATGATATAATAAGTTGTATTTATTACGAAGAGAGTTCTTTTGTCTCTTGAAATAATTGTTTATTACACCGTAAAAAATTTCAAGAGAATTGTGAACCATATGCGTATATCATAATGAATCTATCTTCATCTAAAAATCGATATCATCTGTTCTTGTTTGACTTTTTAAATTGTTCTTTATAATAGCAGTAATGATTGATATGCATTTCCATTGACAGCATATCAAAACTCTTTTTAACTTTTCATATATAACACTCCAGTATGAAATTATGGAGTAATTATTTTATTCATAAAAGTGAAGACAAAGGAAAATTTCAAATGTTTTTAAATGTTAACGTTTAGTATTCTGTAAAACTTTTCAATTTCTCTAGATTATCATTGTTATATTATGTTTTTGCATATTGTATAAATAGATAGGAAAAATGGAAATTAATTTGTATACTTAAATTTCAGTATTTAAGATATTTTTTTATTAAATAGTATTAAAATATAATCAATTTTGCTCTTTTCAATTTTATTATCTGATTATATGGAATTATAAGGATGTACCCATTCTCCATTGAAAAATGGACTTCAGAATATATTTATTTTCTTTTTGCTCTCTTATTAATGAATATTGTAAACTTTAAATTTATCAAATAAGCAATATTTAACTATATTTTTGTTTTAGCATAGTCAAAATTTGTTTTGCCATAGGGGAAAAATAAAACTGTTTTTTATAAAAGAACATACATAAGTTTGTTTTGTTTGTTTAATAGAACGAACCGTGGAAATAAGGAAAATTTATTTCAAGATTTATTTTAGAATGAGGGAACAAAAGCAAAAAAAAAAAAAAAAAAAACCACAGAAGTATGTAGTTATTGTCATGAAAATGAAATGAAATCATGTTTTTATTTTTCTTCCTTTTTGAAATACAATTTATATTATTATTTAGGGAAATTTTAGATGAAATATTTATTGCAGCTGAAAAGATAATGTAATAATCAAATTTACAATTTTCTAAAATTTTATTCAAGTAAATAATAATTCTTTGAATTGCTGTGAATGATGCATAGTACTTAATAGTGCAAGATGATTTTTAAAAATTTCTGTAGATTAAAAATTTTCCCATTTGATTAAAATAATAATGGGATTACCTATATAGTATATTGGTATTTACATATATATATGTCTTTCTATGATTTTTTAATGTACAAGTATTATAATTCATAATATATATTTCAATTAAAAATTGAAAATTATTATATTGAAATGTTAGATATTTATTTTTCTCTATTTTTCTTTAATTTATTGGACACTTGATGCATTTTTGCTGATTTGCTGTTATATTTTTTTTTCTATTGTTACTGATGTTTACTTATTTCTGATAATTAAATTTAGTATTTCATATATATTTGGGAATTTATTTAAATTATCAAAAAAGAGGGGAGAGAAATTAATGTTTTTATAGAATTCCTAGTTTATTCTTTGATAAATATATTTATTTTTTCATCCTAAGAAAAAATTGAGTCATTCTTGATGAGGCTTAATTTCTATAGACATAAAAAAATGTGTTAAAAAATTAATATTGTGACATATAATTATGGAATAGTTATATTAATAGATTTTTCAAATTTAAATAGAGAAAGTTGCATTATTTACCTGCCAATTATAAAAAAAAATGATATTATGTTGATTTATAATTAAAATTTGTTTCTTAAATTGATTTAATATTAAGCACACAGACATTAATAAAATATATGAAATGTAGCTGTTACTATTTATTATTTAGTTGACAGTTAAGAAGAATTATAATAGCATTCCTTTTACCCTTAAGCTGTAAAAGTATAAGAATTTTTATATTTTAGAATCTAATTTAGTTTTCAGATCTTTGCTTAACTTTTTTCTGAGTAAATGCAATAATGTTTTATTCATCTAGATTGATGGTTTGCAATCTTTTTTTGAATTCTTGTAGTCTTTAATGTATGCTTCATGTATAACTCCTATAAGTTGTGAATAATAATAAATAATATATAAATAATTGTAAATTTATATAAATAGGGTAAAAAATGTGAACATAGTATGTCTTTATTTGTTCGAAAAAATTAGTGAACAAATTTTAATTATTGCAATCAGTATCATAAATAAGCTTATTGACCACTATACATTTTCTCAAATTGAGGAATTAATCTAGATTCAGATGAAAGTAAATTTTTAAATTTTGGCCTAAGTTATGATAAATGTACTTCAGTAATGCTAGAACTAATGTGACTGTATTAAAAATATAAATAAAATTATGGAAATTATATATTTAACGGTATGTTTTGCTTAACGGAAAACTTATGCTTTGAGAATACACTATATACTTTAACCATTGTGTATTTAATTGGTAGATGTGCTTTTTTTAATGCTCAATATTGTAAAATATATTTGAATATTTTTGGAACTGTAACTTTTAACTTTCTAGATTATAATTTCGCCTGACTTAATTATGCTGATAAAAATATTTGATGCTATTAGTTTCCATTAATGAGTGTCTCGGCTATATTTCCCAAAATTTTTTCAATAAAAATAATTTCTTTTATAACTTGCAAATAATTTTTTTGCTTACCATATTATACATATATCAAAGATAAGAAATTTAAAATTTGATGGAAAGACAAATTTAATTATTTCATTTTGTATTTTATAATATTTTTATCTTTTGATATTTTTTTATGATCCTGGAAAAGTAAAAGTTCATGTAATTAAGAGATGACATAAATTATTTGTTCATTAATGAATATCACACGAATTGTAAATTCTTTTTAGAATTTCATTGAAAATAAAATATTTCTGTGAAACAGAAAGAGAATACAAAAATATCATATTTCTCTGCTGTCATCAGCTATATTTTATATTATATGTAATATTTGCATAAATTTAAAACACATTCAGTGTATAAAAAAGATCTGCTCTGTTATTAAAAATTAGTAAAAATGTTCTTAATTGGTGGTATTTTATTGATCATGCTAGTTTTATCTAGCAAAATTATTATAATTATCTTTTATACTATATATTTATTAAAAGATAAATACATGATTAAATTTGTATTATTTTCAGAATCAACATTTTAAGTGGAGATACTTTGACTATTGTGTTGCCTTAATATTTTGTAATTCTGTTCTGTTTTATACCCTGATAAAAAAAAGTTTTAAACTATCCTCTAAGAATGTTGAACTAATTTACTTTTTATTAATATATTATGGCATGTCTTTTTGAAAGTGAAAGGCCAAATTTTATTGAATCTGATTGAGTGATAGTGAATGTAATCTACACTCTTTTTTAGTAAAAGAACCAGAATAATTTTTGGAAATATTAAAGTATCCTTTCCCATACTTTTGTTTAAAAATTGTAATAATTAGGAAGCCACAACCAAAATATTTTTATTTAGTAATTGTTGGTGTCTTTAAAACTTTTTAATTTGCTTTCTTGATGTAATGGTATTGATCATATTTCATTTCTAATTTGAATTTGTATTTAAAAAAAATCAAGTTAGCAAGATAAATTTCAATGTACCATCATAAAAATATTTAAATTAGTAAATACAGATTCTGAAATTAAATCTTGCACTCTGCAAAACTTTTTACAAAAAAAAAAAAAAAAAAAAAAAAAAAAAAATCTTAATTTGGGAAGTCGTATTTTTTTTAAATTAAATAATCTATATCGAGAATTTTCAACTTATAATACCTGTCTTATTAATGGTACATTATATTATTTTTGATTGTTCAATGTTTTTTAAAAATTATAATCCTAAAATATTATACCATTTAAAATTTTATATCCCTTTTTAATTATTCTGATATAATTTAATTATTTTTATATCCCTTAAAATTAGCATCTATGGTGGCATTCATACTGGTCTTGTGGGAGATAATATTTCAATTCAATAAAGAGATCAGCTTTTAGATATTTTATGTATCAGAAGTCTTGTGAATAAGCTTAAAACAATAAAAAAAATGCAATTACTGGCTAAAGAGACATTATATATGCAAGTATATAATTAATATAATGATAAAATTTTATGTCTTACAATAAATTATGTCTTTGCAAAATTGTATTTTCAGTTTCAGTATAAATTAAATATAGGACATCATTGAAATTTGAACTTGACTTAAGCATGAAATTAATTAAATCCTGATCAATAATAAGTCATAATATTTGCTGTTATGCATTGATATCATTTTTTACTTCAGTATATAGTATATTTTTATTTAGTGATAGTAAAATTTCATTCATAAATATAACCAAATAATATGAGAGATTTTTTTTAAAGCTCTGTTGGCTCATAAAAAAAAAAAAAAAAAAAAGATGAGTAGAGAATAAAGTGAATTTATTTTAAATGTTATGTATGAACATGGTTACTCTTTGACATTCGAGTCGTAAAGATTTGGGCATTTGTCACATTGCTAGACTTGATTTCTGATTCTTTTGTTAAAGAATGTTACCACTAGTTGTATGTAGTGAACCTTATCACCTGTGTGAAGATCCTCATTAGTTAGGAAGTTTGAATTTTCATTTAAAGAAAGAATATGGGACAAGAATATCTAAAGATTGCCATCTTCCAAAATTGCAATTTTGATATGCTGTTCAGCCAACTCATTGCCAAGGATTTTGACATTCTCCATTTTACCAACTTGTTGAACAAGATCTTCAATGAGACTTGTGTCATTGCCCTTTTTCCTTATGAAGGCAGTTTAGAGCTGATTTTGATATCTTCTCTGAATTAAGGGGATCCAGGTTAACAAGGAGTTTGAAAGTATTAGTATAAAAAACTGTCTTGTATTACTGGCAGTATTGTCTTGTATTATTTACAACTTCCTCTGAAGAGGAGATTGTAAACCTGGCTCATTATGATATGACAGATATATAAATTTTTACAGTGTGATTATGTCACATAATTGCTACATAATTGTCGGTAATAAATTCATTTTGTCTTTTTTTAAATGATTCATTGGAACTTATTCTTTTGTATGATTTTAAAAACTTCAATTTTTGATTGTAAATATTCCATTTCAGATACATTGATATTTAGATGGAAAATGCTTTAATAATGGTACATATAGCTTTTATTCTTATTTATGTGGTACAAATTTAAAAAGAGTGGAGACTTCTGGTTTGTATTGATACTGATTATAAAAGAAGTCAAATTTTATTTCATTAATTATCCTTTTGGGGTATGTTTCATATCTTAATTTTAAAATTTTCTAAATGGCAGGATTGGAAATCAAAGCTGTTCGCTGCTATCTCTTTTCCTCTTACCCCATTTCAAGTTAAATAATGATGTCCTCTGATTTTACAATAAAATAGTGATTCCTTCATGTTACTTTTGCTGATTTCTGTCATTAAAGTTAAAAACCAGTTACTGTATTTATAGCACTGACTACGATTCATAATTTTTATTATACACTGCAATAGATCTCTAAAATATATTTTTTTTCATTTCCTCTCTCTAGAATGATATTTTTTTTAAACAAAAAGCTACTTTGATTTTTCTGTATATTACAGTTGATATAATACTTTTAAATTTTATTTTATTTAGATGACAAATGTTAGAATAATCATTATTTATAATTTTCAGCATTTCTATTTTACAAAAAATATTTCATATTATGATAATAAGTACTTGATAATCTTTATTTATAATTTTTAGATGATAATGGACAAGTCCAAACTGATATTGGTGAAAATGATGAGCGATACCTAAATGGTGATATTACAGAAAATAGTGTAACAAATCAAGAAGAAGCTATGGAAGATGAAGGTATATTTTTATTACTTTCTTTGAATTGATGAAGATTTTAGTATTATTAAATTGCTTGAATAATTAAATGTTTTATTACATGCTTAAGGTAAAAATCTAAATGTTTTAAAAAGAATTTAAAATGTAATATTTCCTCCTTAACTGTTACATACAAATTTAAATATGTTCTGAAATAAAATTTATACTTGATATTGAGTATTAAAAAAATTAATTATGGAAAATGTATGCCTACAAAGTTTCAAGTTAGCTAAAGTGTATTTTTTATGATACTACTCTTTATAAGTAATATATTTATAATTTTATGAATTATATTTTTTTATAAAATATAAGAAGATTATGTAATATTATGCATAAAAATCAAGTAATATCTATCATAATTTTGCAGACATGTGGCCAAAAATAAGAGACTTGAAATAAACTTTAATTTATTTTTCAAGGAGTGCAAAAATTAGTAAATGGAAGGAAAAGAGTAAAGACACCAGAACACAGGAGCAAAGGAACACATTTTTTTCTCTCATTTTAGTAAGAGATTCTGATAGGGATTTCTTTAACACATCAGTTTATGAAAGAGAATCTTGGATAGCTTTGAATGGAATGTGTGGGTATTAAGGATTTTTATCCTTTCGTTTGGAGTAGGGAATTTCCAAAATCAGCAATTTTTTTAGTGTGTGTATTTGAAATAATTAAATAAAAAGGTAAGATTTAGATCCAGATGTAAGAATAAAGTTATATGGACTAATTGAAGATAAAAAATAGGAAATTAAGATTTAAATTAGATTAGGATATATCATTACATGTATAAAACTTTTTTAGCCTGAAAATGGTTTATTAAATAAGAAATAAAATATAACTTTTGTAAAAGTAGTTGCATATTTCAAGATTGTGCTCATTGCTTATTTACATTATCATATATTGTGCTTATCTGTCTACTTACAGATGAAGCTCGCTCCTCAGCAACTCTGAGGTTTGTTGTTCCCAATTTTAGCAGATTAAAGGAAACAGCTTTAAGTCCTCCCACATACATTCGAAATTTACCATGGTGAGTATTTTCTGTCTGTATTTTAGTTTTATTTTTTATGATACCATTTTTCATTATTGAATCTCCTTATATTCGTTATTTTTTCTTTTTAGGAAAATCATGGTTATGCCTCGTACTACTCATGGCCAGGATAGACAACCCACAAGAAGTTTAGGTTTCTTTTTACAATGTAATGGAGAGTCTGACTCATCGTAAGTATGCATTATTGAAAATATATCATCATCTTGAAAATTAAGTCTTATCTTGAATGTGATGAATATGGTTTAGAATTAAGTTATTTCATGTTAAAGAAAGCTGTATGATTATTGTAACTTTTCAGTGAGATGCAAGAATTAGAAGTCCCCCCCCCTTCTGGTATATTTCCATTGGCCCATCAATTCATATAACAGTGGAAATGCTGATGTATGTCATTTTTCTTTGACTTGTTAGTCGTAATGTGCACCAAATAGAGAGGCTTTATGCTATGGTGTTGTGTTTTGATATGCAATCAAGGTTTCTACATGCCTTAAAAAGATTCAAAATATCAAAATTCATTTAAGGACCCTAACAAAGAATATTCCTGATTGAGTCATTTAGCACAGTTTTCCTTCTTGGTGCTTGTACTTATACATTTTGTTTTTTCTTTTAATTAAAAAAATGAATAACACAAAAAGATTTAATCGGACTGTAGGTCCACATAGCTGGTATCCACTAAATGAAATTATATAATAGTAGCAGCTTTAGTCACTGATTTGTTCTCTGACAATACTATTTAAGTTTCATTTTAGTTGAATTTTATAGGCATAATTTTATATTTATGGTTACTTCAGAAAAGTATTTTTAACTTCAGATTTTGTTAGAAATTTAAAATGTTATAACAGTTGCCTTGTACTTGTTCTGTACATTAATGTACATGGTTGTATCTTATGGAATTAAGTTGCACAATGCAATTGTTCTGTGTCATCTATCATTTAATTGCAAATTGTCAATACCAATTTTACCTTCTTAATTCATGCAAAATATGCATTTAATTCCAATATTAAAATGCAGCATATTTTATATCCAATAATATGATAGCTGGATTAAAATATGCTGATTAAAAGAAATAAAGAATTGTGGCCATAATTATTCATTTTAATATCATCTTTGAAGACTAATTATAAATTCCACAAAATATTTGCTGAAAGAAAAAAATGAACCCATTGCAATTTTATAAGAAAAAAATGATGCTTTGAATTAATTTAACACATTAATCATGCAGAAACTCATTGTCTGTTAATGAATAATTTAAGAAGAGGTTTCTCACTTAATAATACTTATTTTACCATATACTAGGACTATCTAAAAAGTATCTTACCTTGAATTTTCCTGCGTATGGTAATAATGCTAGAATGGCACCACTGTGCACAATGGAAGAAGACAACTTAATGTACATGCTTGAATTTTCTCTCTGTATTCAAGTGTATCAGTCGCTGCCTGCTGAGTAAGGTGCTGTTATAAGTGTTCATTGGATTTTTTTTTATTTCTCTCAAGATGACTGAATGAGTTGAGCAAAGTTACTACAACAAATTTTGTTAAAAGATTGGTTATTCTCAAAGCTAAATTATTTGTTAGATTCCGCAAATGTTTGGGGAAGATGCTATGAGGTAACACAAGTGAAGGGAGTGGTTTAACTGATTCTGAAAAGGTCACATATTGGTAGAGATGATCACAAATGCATCACAGATACACACCAGAAGGACAAACGATGACAAAAGAGGACTATCTACAAGTTCTATGCTGACTCGGAGAGGCAGTTTGGCACAAAATACCTGACCTCTGGACGATGAAAAAACTGGCCATTGCATTGTATAATGCTCTGGCTCCTTCGTCACACCTGATCCAGATTTTCTTGTCAAAATATGGAATTTCAGTTGTCTCCCAATCACCTTACTCTCCAAATATGGCTCCTAGCTATTTCTGGTTGTTTTTGAAATTGAAGATGCTGTTGAAAGGATCCTATTTTGAGAGTAGATAATGCAGAGTGACTATGGAGATGAACACCATTCCAAAAGAAGCCTTCCAGAAATGTTTTCGGCAGTGGAAGGATCATTGGGCTAATTGTATGAATGTACGAGGGACCTATTTTGAAAGAGATTAGGGTCCCAATTTGGTCACTTAGATAGCCCTCATATTCCGACATTAAATATATTTTTACATGTATGAATAATTTTCTGAAAACTCCATCCTCTTGTTTAAACAATAGTTCTAATTATTCAGAAAATGAAGTTTTTTTTTTTTTTTTTTTTTTTTTTTGAATGGCAATATGAAAAATTTTGTGTTAATTTGCAATATGAAAAATGTTGTGGTAATTTGCAATATGAATAATTCTTGTTAAACAGCTTAGAAAATCAGTGTAATCTGCTTTCCCTATCGAAATGAAATTCAGCCACTATAACATACTTATTTTCTGTTCTAAAGGCTGGTTTTATTTGTTTGGGTTTTCTTTGCTGTTTTTAAACTGCATCTTTTAACTACTAGCACCTTTTTTCCCCTTCTATTCCAGAACATGGTCTTGTAATGCTATAGCTGATCTAAAGCTTATTTCACAGAAAGAAGGAGTGGAAAATTTCTCCAGAAGTCAGTATATATAATTAAAAATATTTTATTTTTGTTGCCATTTTTAAATTGGCTTCTTTAATTTTATAAAATTTGCACTGTACTTCCATATTTTCAAACAACAATAAATGATAATGCAAGAAATCAGTAATCTGATAACGAGAGAGTGAGATTATTTAAAATGAAGAATTGGATGTCTTCAAAAGTTATGTGTGAGAAATACAAAGTTAATATGCCTATTCTGTCATCTTTTTTTGTGTGTGTGTGTGTATGTTAAACATACTGAAGATTTATAACCCATATAAAATTCTTGAGGATGGAAACATTTTAAATGGTAATTAAATTAATACGTTTAGTTTTTTTATTGAAAATTTGAGTATTTCTCTGAAATTTTGGGGTAGAAATTTCTATTTACCATGTTTATTTAATAAGATATGTCTCTGGAATGAAAAATAAAGGGGTTTAATTTTTTAAAGTCCTATTTTAAGACCTATGAGCCCATGAAAGGAAGACATTTAAAAATAGCAATGTTAAGTGTATAAAATGCAATAAATATATGTTGATAATTTACTCATAATTTTAATGTAAAGATTTTTTTTTGTAAATTATTGAATTATATGAAGTTAACTATCAATATTTTAATGCTATTTTTTTTCATTATTTAATGACAAATAATTTTTATTAGTAGGAGGGGGGGATGATAAAATATAATTATCAGTGAAGCTTTTCTCTTTGCTGTCTCAAAATGACTATGTTCTAGGTTTCCGTTTATATTTATTAATTTAAATTTATGTTAATCAAGTTGGATATGAGTATCTATTCCATTCTAACTTTTAATAAATAATGGAGAAATAATCCTAAGTCTACACTTTATGTATTCCTTTTTATATTGTTTTTTAGACTTTTTGTTTTACTTTTTAATTTAAAAAATGGGTATAAACAGTTTATACAGTTTTCTTAGTGCATTTCATTGATAAATCTGGACATTTTGCATCAATTAAAAAAATAATCCTCTACATTATTTGTGCAGCATCTTTATTTTTTTTTTTTTTTTTTTTTTTTTTCCCTCAACAAATTGAAAATGTGCCACAATAATTAAATTATTAATGGATAGGATTTCTTACCAACTTTTGTCGTAACATATTTATTTTATATTAATGAATCATTTATTTAAAAAAATTGAGTTAAAATGTAAGTTATCAGAAAAATTAATTGATCAACTTAACCAAGCTTATGTGAAATGTGCTCTAATCATCTTTTTCCTTAATGTATTTTAAGGCTAGCGAAACGTTATAAAATGTTTTAGTAATCATTATCAATAGATATCAGATATAACAATTTAAAAATTTTTGCTATCGTAAAAGTTTTTATGCAGTTGATTTTGATTGTTAATCATTATTTTAAACTTGTTTCTTCTGAATCCTGTATAAAGGAAATTTGTCTCCTGTTTCTCTCTCTCTTTTTTTTTTTTCATCTATTAAAAGTATTTTTTCTTCTTTTTTTTATGTTTAGTATATATATTTTGTAAAATTATGACGATTTTGTTTTTTAGAAATTCAACACCTTTTCTACAGCAAAGAAAATGATTGGGGCTTTAGCCATTTTATGACCTGGAGTGTGAGTTAATGCTTATTTTGAATTTTAAGAAATTGTGATTAAAAAAAAATTTGGTACGTTATGTAACTCAAAGTGGATTGCTTATTTATATGAATTCATATTTCTCTGCAAGTGGGAAATCTTTTTTACTAGAATAACTGACATTTATGAATTTTGAAAGTTTAACTGTGATAGCAAGTTATTTTAAATTTTTGATGTTATTTTTAGTTACTTCATAATAAGTATTTATTAAATTAAAAAGGCATAGTTAAATTTTCTTACATCTTTTTAAAAGATACTAAAAAGGCTATTGAATAATCTTTGCTAAAGAATTCAATTTCTAATATGAAGTCGAAATGGCTAATTCAAAAAATAAAATTTATCTTCAATTGTTAAGGATTGAGGAAAAAATAGTTGGATGTTAATATTTGTGCTTCCTATCTTAAATCTATAATTTTACAAAAAAACTTTTTAGCATAATGACTTTATTTCAGACTCTTTAGCAAAGACTAGTTAATTAATATCGTCTGAATTATATTTATATTAAGGCATACAATTTTTAATTTTCTTGCCCAGTTTTAATAGGTCTTAATGCTTAGTATTCTTAATTTATAATTATTGTAGCAAATTCTGATTGTTGAGTTTGGCAAGATTGCTTACTATTTATTTACAAAAAAAAAAAAAAAAAAAAAAACAAAAAAAAAAAAACCCTGTCAACCTTAGTAAATACTTAAATTTGTTTTCAGTGAATTGTATAAATTTAATTAATTAAAGATAAAAGTAATTTATATAAACTTTATTCATGCATGTCTACTTTACATTTATTCAAAACTAGTGTTTTTGTCAAATCTCTAACAAGAAATCGTATAATAACTGCATCTACAACAACTTCTAATAGATATATTTATCATCAGAAATTCTGCGATTAGCAAGATATCCTCAAAACATAAATACTGTAGTTTTTTAATTGAAAAAAATTAAAACAGTTAATGTTTTACAGAAAAGTAGAAACATTATCAGAATTATACATGCCAAAACATAATAAAAAAAGTGTAAGGTGCTGTTAATTTTCTATCATTATACTGTTTTTAGTGCTTCACATTTTAATAATGTTGTTTGATACCCATATTTTTGATAATTTTTAAAAAAGATTTAATTCATTAATAAAAGTTTAAATTTAAAGTAAGTCTTTATTTTTCTCCTATTCAACATTAATTTCTATTTTTAAAACCTTGAACTCTTCTAGTTAAATAAAAGTATATAAAATATCTAAATGTGTTTGACTATAAATTCTGTTCCCTTTCTGTTAAAATTTTAACTATAGTAAAAAAAAAGTTTTTAATTTTTTCTTTCATATGTCTAATTTTAGGATGTGCTTGATCCTGAGAAAGGTTTTATAAAGGATGACACAGTTATTCTTGAAGTGAGTGTGAGTGCTGATGCCCCACATGGTGTAAGGTAATTATTCTTTGTGATCTTAATTAAAGCATTAACTGTATTTAAATTTATTTTTTTTACATTATTTTAGAGGGTTTTTTTTTCATGTGTTGATTCTCTTCTTGAATCCATACACTTCTTTCACAGATTTTGTAAAAAATTTTGTTTATAATGTAAGTTGTCATGTTATCTCATTTCAAATTGTTGATCGGTTTGAATACTTAATGCATGCATTTACAAGTAGTGTTTTATATTTATTTAAACATTTTTTATTGGTATATTTTGAAGGCAATTTTTTTTCCATTTATTTATCTGTAATAATCTGAACATTGTTATTGGTATTGTAAAAGAATAATACAATTATCTAGTATAAAGTCATAAATTAACTTTATGAATAAATCACTTATTTAAAAAATCAGTATGTATCTTTCTTGATCTTGCTGAATTTTCACTTTTTATAATTTTCTGAGAAAACTTTCTAATCTTCCAAAATGAAAATTATATCTAATAATGCACAGATTAAACATCTTATTTAATAAAGTTAGGAGAAAGAATTAAGACTATATATCTTTTCTGCATATTGAATATTACAGACTATATATCTTTTAGTCATTCTGAATATTATAAATTTAGTCTTACACAACAAAAAATGTTTCATGTGCTTAGGTTCTTTTTGATTTTTTTATAGAATTAATAATCCAGTTATAATAATTAACAATTTGTTCCTTTTATTTATTCTTGCTCCTCCACATCATATAAAATATTTAAAGGTTGTTTGATTTTGTCAATATTTAAAAAGAAAGTCAGTTTTATTAATTGTGCCTTTTTTGGTTTAATCATGTTCTATAAAAGTTTTAAAATGACATCAAAAGATAGTTGTTTTACAAAATCATATGAATAAATGAAATTAAATACATGAACACAGTATACTTAATTTTATTAGAATATACCAATATGAAAATAAGTCTTTTTTAAAAATTAGCCATAAACAACTCCAGCAACTAATTAGGCTGCTCATACAAGAATGCCATGTAATTATATAAGAAAATTGATATGATAAAATTGATAATAATATCGAGCTGTTGCATTTGAAAACTAAAGTTGAAACTAAACTAAACTAAAGTAACTAAAAGTTGAAAGTTGGCTCATAAATTAATTGCTTCTTTAAACAAATACACCTCAGACATAAATTGATCATAAAATTAAATAATTGAAAATGTTTAGGAGATAATGGTTCATTTGAAAAAAGAATACCTATTTTAGAGACAGTGGTATCGAATAATAAATGTATTCAATGAATAAAAATATTGCTAGACTGTTATGAAGAAATAAGCAATAGTTATTTGCTAAATGATTTTATTATACATGGTGGTTATAATTAAACTACCCCTATAAACAGCTTCCTACAGTGCAAATGGGTGAACAAATTGCAATGAAATTTGGTTTATAATCTATGCACGAGATGCTTTCACGGAATTTTGAAGAAAAAAAATTTGGTTCCAAAATATCCACTAAATGGTGCCTTTTTTTTTTTTTTTCCAAAATCATTAATTTTAACACAATAAATGACCAAAACAGAATACACAAACAATATTAATATTTATTGACTGGTTTTTGATCACCTTGTCAACGAACCACATTAAGTAAAGGTAAGGAAAAAATAACAGTATGCTGTTTGAGAAAGAAAAAAAAAATCAGTTTGCAGAAACAAGAACAGATTAGAACGAAATTGCACAAGAGAAGCAGTTGTTAATCATGTGCAGGTAAGTCATTCGACATCGCAACAAGATACTGTCATCTTTACAGCTGGAAACATTGACATAAAACATAATAACTTCTGCAAATGTTTCTTACCCTAACCTGTTTCGCATAAAGCTTCCTCTTCGCAAGCATGCAAATCTTGGCATTTTTTTTCCTAGAACTGACAGCTTTTCCTGGTTTTACATTTTATTACTCACAATTCTTGTTAATATTCTTGTATTCCATTTTGGTCGTTTATTGTGTTAAATTTAATGTTTCTCAGGAAAAAGCGTCCTCTGGTGGACATTTTGGAACTAAAATTTTTTTTTTTTTTTCGAAATTCCGTGATTGCATTTCATGTATAGTCTATACACGAAATGTCGCTGCAATCTGTATCCGTTTGCGTTGTAGGATGCTGTTTTTTTATAGGGGAAATTTAATTATAATCACCCTGTATTTTATGAAAGTATAGACATATTTGTAACACTTATATATTGATTTTAAAAAGAATTTTATTCCAGCTACTTCTTTATTACATATTTTTCGTTTAAACAAGTGATTTCCAAATCTTGTCACAAGTTCATTAAATTTAATTTTGTTGCCATTAGAGTCTGAAATGCTAGCATTCAATAGAATGTCTAATCAATTTATAGACATTAATATGTAAAAAAGTGGGAAAAAAATTGCTTCTCTTATTAAAGAAGAACAAAACAAAATATGAACCTACTTATTGCACCAAGAAAGAAATATTTTTAATTTTGAATTGAACTTAATTTTATTTATTCCAAACCACCTTTGGCAACCAGCCATTTCACCATTAATGGTTGCTAAAATTTTCAATTAAATATGTTATGTAACATGGTCTTCATGGCATCCACAGGAAAAAAAATTTTTAAGCTTCAAATTTTGATAGTTTATCCAACTTATGTTGTTTTTGGTGGTACTGTCTATTATTTAAAACAGCGTATCAATGTGCATAATTGGAAATATAAAAGGTATCTCTTTGCGTAATTTTATTAGAACTTCCTTTCATATAGCTATTTTTATTTGGAAAAATATTAAGAATATAAATATTTTCTTTTATGAATACACTTTCAAAAAATGTTTTTGACTTGAAATTTGTAAATGCTAATGTCTTCTACAGTCTTCTAAGTGTAACTATATAATTATACTTGTACATGTGTATATATAAACCTTTTGAAATTTTAAAATTTTAATTTATTTCACTATGGGAGGCATTTTATGTACAAGAAGTGATGATAAAATTGACATCCGCTTATGCATCACAGAGTACAAATTTTTTCCCTTCAGTGGTTTTACAATGAGATTTTGTTAGGAATTTCTTTGATACTTATAGACTTAGGAAAATGAAATTTAGCTATCTTTTAAAGAATGTTTGGATTTTTATGCCTTCTTTCAGAGCGTGAGAACCTGCTATTGATTCATTGGTTTCCTAAAATGCATGTTAATTCCAGTTTTTATTTAATTTCTCTTAACTCAGTAAATAAGAAACCATTTTAGAATGAAGTTAATATGGGCTAAATTAAGATAAAAATTAGGAAATTAATTAAGATTTAAATTAGATTAAGAGCTATCATTAGTTACATATATGCAGATATGTGAATATGTGTATATTTATATAATGTGTAGATTTTAAAGAAAATGGGAATTTTCTTAACGATACTTCTTTACTGAGTACACTGAAATGGATGGTTTGATATCTTACGTATAAATTGGTTGAAGTGTTAGAATTTATATAGCTTTTTAATTGTGATAAATATATTTCAGTGATATGTATTTTCTATTAAAATTTAAGTTAGTTGTTTGAGAAACATCTTTTTTTATTTATGTCATTGATTTTTAGTGTAAATTAAGAGGTGTTTTTGCATTGTTTTATAAGCTTAAAAAGGAAAGATATTTTTACAGCATAGAAAAAGTATTTTATTGAAATTAAACTAATTATATAATGTGTTCTGAATATTAAATAAAAAGTTTTGCATCTTAAATGTTCATTTTCTATCTATTCTCTTATAGTTGGGACTCAAAAAAACATACAGGTTATGTTGGTCTAAAAAATCAAGGTGCTACATGCTATATGAATTCGTTATTACAGACATTATTCTTCACTAACAAATTGAGAAAAGTAAGTTTTTTCTCTGTTTTTGTCGGAAAACATATTTACTCATTATATTTTGACATTGGTCTACGTCTATTCATTGGTCTACTTAGGTTTCTGTTAGAAACTCCAGTTTGCATTGTAGTTCAAATTACTGAACAAAACAGAATGAAATAATTGTTAGGTAGTTAAACATCACCTTTTCGAAAGAAAATACCTACACTTAATGTAGTTTTGTTCCAGCCTGAATTGCTGATATTTCAAGATTATACAACAATCATCAAAATTGGTGTGTAAATTAAATTAGTTTTATGATGTAGGAATTAAAGTTAGCTAAAATATTTTATTTATATATTATTTCATTCTTATTTTTTTCTTTGTAATTTTGGAAATTTTATAGGTGTGTAACCATAAGAAATTAAATTTATTATTATAATATTTTCTCATTAAGAAAATAAACATTTACTTTTTTGCATTGTGTAATAATAATATTTTGTATTTTATTATTATTATTACTATTTTACTTTAATGCTCTTTCACATATTCACTTTTTGCACTTTATCTTTTGGTATTTGGTATATCTTTGGTATAATAGAGTGTAATTATTTTTGTCAATTTCTCTCCTCTTTAGGCAGTTTACCAGATACCCACAGAAAGTGATGATTCTTCCAGAAGTGTTGCATTGGCATTACAAAGAGTATTCTATGAACTCCAGTTTTCTGATAGGCCTGTTGGTACAAAAAAACTCACTAAATCTTTCGGGTTTGTATTTTTTCCCCCTTTCTTTTTATAACAGGAAGCGTTTTGGATTCTATAAATATGTTATAAAATTAGAGCACTAAAGACTTTTTCAAAACCTTAAAACTAAGTTCTGACTCTTATCTTAGAGTTATCTTTCCATATCCATGTAATCATTTATTGGCGAAAAATAAAATCAGTTTGAGACAATTTTTAAGGTTGTCATTACAGAATTTATGTTAAAATGCAAACAGTTTATATTCTTTAACTTTCTTTTTCTCTAATAAACTTCTGAAATGTTCAGTATAGTATATAAATATATATAAACTACCAGTACAGAACCTTTTAGTTTAACTCAGCACATTACTGGCAACTACTTCTATGATTCACCAGGCTGTTGCTCCATTTACATTGAGATAAATGTAGAGCTTAGTACTCTATAAGTGAGAATATATGTATTTTACCAGAGAGTTTTGAATAAAAACTTTGTCTTCTGACATTTGTGGGCGAAGAAATGAATTCATAGAACTCTGACCTTTCTGGTCAGTCTTTCCTCCACATTAGAGCGGATACTCAGAAGTATACTGTAGTTTACAATATTGATAGCTTTCTTTTGTCTTCTGGATATATTTAACTTGCAAAGATGCACATCCCTTATATTTATTTAACAGATAATTTTTTCCTCTAGCAAAACATACAGAATTATATTCATTCTGTAGAAAATGTTAATTGCACAAAAGTACAATAAATAAGGTACTAAAAAGAATATTTTCAAATAAATATATCCTTTGTAATTCCATATTTAGAAATATTTTAATCATGAAGTTTTTAAAAATAGATGTAAGGATTATTCACTTTAAAAAACTGAGAAATGCAACACATATACAAGACATAAATTTAAATTGTTATATAGGAAAAACAATATACATATACATAAGTAATTTAATATTAAAATTTGAATATATGCTTCAGGCTTCTGTTTATTTTCTGAGATAAGAACATAGAATCTTGAAATGCCTTGGGTAATCTTCAGAATGGCCTTTAATACAATTTTTATAAAATAAGTTTTCCTACTGTAAAAAGTAATTTTGTATTATATCTTTTGGGGGCTTATTGTTCATCTTCCTAGATTAATAAAGTTTTATACTCGTATTGAGATATTTCTCTGAACTATGCTTATTATTGTATCTTTATTTATCCCTAATATAAAAAGAAAGACTAATGCCCAGTTATATTAATGTTACTTATTTGCATTAATTATTCTGATGTTAATAGTATTACTTAACCCATTTGAAGCTGTTGAGATATATTTGTTTCCTTTTAAGAAAAATTTCAATAACAGATTTCTTTTCAGAAACCACAATTTTTCTTTTAAAAATTAGAAAAAAAGTCAAATATTAGATTTATAGATCTTTTTCAATATGTAACTGCAATATGTAATTTGCAATATGTAATCAGTACTGCAATATGTAAGCAAACATTTATTAGTAAATCACACAATGTTTTATTTTTTCTTTTGAATACCTTTCTGTATAGAACCAATTCATATTATTTAGTTACATGTACATAAAATGAACTGGAAGTTGCATATCTCTGGTTGCCACTTTGCATTAATATTTAAACATCTTTTTTTTTTTTTTTCTATTGTGATAAATAAATTCAACATGTAAAGTTTCAAATGTGAATTACCATTTTATTTAAAAAGAAAAAATATCTGCTTCAAAAGGTTAAAAAAACATCAATGATATCTGATTCTTGGAATTTTGATTCTCCCCCTTTCTCTTTCTTTAAAGATATCTAAATATTTTGATTGTTTCTCATATATGAAAAAAAATAATAATGAACTTTAATTTTTTTAATACTTTATGAATATAGGTGGGAAACTTTAGATTCTTTTATGCAACATGATGTACAAGAATTGTGTCGTGTTGTAAGTAATGATTTCTGTATCTATCAGTCACTCTTAAAATGCTTAAAATATTCTCGTTTGATTGTATGCAACTAGGAAAGATTTAAATATATGTTCTTTTTTATTTTCAGCTTTTAGATAATATGGAAAGCAAAATGAAAGGAACATGTGTTGAAGGAACAATTCCCAGGCTTTTCGAAGGAAAGATGACGGTAATTTAAAAATTTCCTTCTTAAATTATTTTAAATTGCATTTTGATATGAAATTATGGTGGGAAGATTATTTAGTTAGTATTTTAAGTAGATGAAAAGCTTGCAAAATTTCTAGTACCTATGTAAATAGTACATATTGTACTTTTAATCAAGAAGCCTAATTTCTGCGCTCAGATTCACGAAAAAATTGGAAGATTGTGAATATTTTATGATAGAATATTTATGTTTAAAAAAAGGTTAAGCTTTGCTTTATTTATTTGTCTTGATATTTAGGGATTTCAAATTTTTAATTGTTACAATAGATACATTTTATTTTTCATATATAAATATTGATTAAATTTCAGCATTATTGTATCCTTGTCTTTTATGAGAGGTGTTAGTTCAACTACAAAGTACCAGGAAAAAGCAGATTATTGTGTTTTCAGAATTGGATTTTATCACTCTTGAGATCAGTTAATTTCTTTTTATATAATAATTACAAAATGTTTTTAGTATCCTAAATACTTTTACTTTAAGTTTACTCATTCTGTTCATTAATCACAGCTTAGTTTTTGGTGATAATGTTATTCTTTATTTTATGAAATTCCGCTTTAAAAAAAATCCCAATTTGTATTATATCTCTTTATATCTCTTAGTTTGATTTTAGCTAATTCAAATATTATAAAGAATATGAACATTTATTTCTTATTTCAGTCTTTCCTCCGTTGCAAACATGTAAATTACACCTCCAGTCGAAAAGAACCATTCTATGATATACAGTTAAATGTGAAAGGAAAGAAAAACAGTAAGAAGTTTTCTATTCTTATTTTTAATTATTATATATTTAAGACTAAAATAGGATGCTGCTTTACAATGTCTGTAACATTTGTTGAATGAATTCAGTATTGAAATCCATAAGCAGTTTGATTTTGTCTGTTAGTGGAAATGAAATGTGTACTTTTGAGACGTACATTCTTCACATTCTGTTTACTCACCCTCCTGTTTTTGGAAATATGTTTACTTTCATAGGCAATGCCTCTAAAACTTTTCACTTGTTACAGTGACCTTTAACTATGCGAGTAAAGAAATGATCATCAGTAACTGTAGTCATAAAATAAATTTCTTTTTTACCATTTTCTTGTTGCTTCGTTATGGTAATATATGGTTTAGTGTTGTTGTCTAATTTGTTTGTCTATAAATCAATGAGCTATTTTCAGGATGTTACCAAAATATTTAGCACTAATAGTATTCTAGAACTAGTATCAGCTGTCTTGATCTTGTCTGCTATATAATACTAATACATTTTACACCAATATATGTATTAATTTATTAAAGTTACAAACATTGATATGTACATATGGTTAAATCCTACACTTTGATAGCAAGTTCATCTCTTTTATGTATGATGTTAAGTCATTTGTAATCATGTTTTTAAGAAGCTGTTTCACCTATTTAAACTTCTTCTTCTTGTACTTTAGTTCTCCCTAGCACTTTATTTAGAGAATTTATAAAACAATATGGATTCATTTAGTTTCATTGAATTGAAAAAAAATATAAATATCCAATAAAGCAAATATCTCAAATCGTGTTCACACCTAATGTATGGCGAAAACAATCTGAATCTCTTTCTTAAAATTAAATTGAGTCAAAATTTTTATTTTTTTTATAATTTAATTTTTTTCCCCACTTCATTTGCTTGTATTGCATTTTTATTTTTATCAGTTTTCTGGAATTGCTTAGTAACTATTTTAAATTACATTTTACATTAATTTTTTTATTTGTTTGTTTTCTGTGATAAAGACATTAGTTAAATAAAAATGGGCAGGAAAAATGTTTTTGCCTGAAAAGAGATTGTTACTTTAAAACAAAAAGACCATTTGTGTTGGAATTTGAATTTATATTTTCAATATTCCCCTTTTAATAACATAAAAATACTTGATTTTCCAGTCATTGAATCATTTAAAGACTACTGTGCGACGGAAACTTTGGATGGGGAAAATAAGTATGATGCTGGTGAATATGGTCTCCAAGAAGCTGAAAAGGGCATTTTCTTCTCTTCTTTACCTCCAGTGCTACATCTGCATCTTTTGCGGTTTCAATATGATCCACTTACAGATCAGAACATCAAAATAAATGACAGGTACTGATTATTTAGTAAAATTGATGCAAGATTATCGATGAAAACCTCTGTCACAATTGATTATGAATTAACTGATAAGCTCTAACATATTTTCCAGCAACTATGAAGTAACAAATTTATAGTGAAAAACTATGAAAAAACTACACACAAAAAAGTGCCTTCTACTTGAATACTCACTTGTGGCAATGCTATTGTGAAAGAATTTTTAGCAAGGCCATTTTTTAAAAAATGTGTGTGTGTTGGGGGAAGTCTTATTGTAGCATAAATATGAAAACGCTGGATTGGATCATCTTTACAAAAATGTGTATGAGAGTTTATGATGTTAAACTAAGCTATGATTTTTTTAAACAATATTTTTCTATTTATTGAAAAAAAAATTATAAATGTCTAATAAATAGTGTTCATTTCTTTGATCAGCAAAATTGTGTTAAAAAATGTTTTTTTAAATTATTACTTCACTTGTATATTTAGCTAGTAATAAATGTCTGTTAAATAATTTTGAACAATGTTTGAAAATATTTACTTCATTTAATTAAAATTCTTTTGAAATATCCATTTTTCAATAATTTGTTGATATTGCATTATATGAAATATATATTTAAGAAGTGTTGTAGATAATTGATGTAGAAGGATATGGAGCTAATAAGTAAACTGGCTGAGAGTGAACTGATAGAAAGAGAAACTGTGATTATTTTAAAATTACAGATTTATCATGGAGCAATTATATCTGTCTAAAATATAAATTTGAAACAACTAAAATCAAAGCTGGGGCAAAAGGATGGGTATCAGCAATTAATTTAAATTCAGGATTTTTTCCTCTCTTAATAAATTTTGGTCAAAACTTACATAAAATTTAAATTTATGGTAAAATTATTTAATACTAATGTGAACTATATAGTTCTGCAGTTTTTAAATAGTCATTTTATGTTTCATCCCTAATTAAGTCTTGAACATAATTAGTGATATGTTGCAAACATTTTACTTTTATATTTCACTCAGTTAATGATTCCTCAGGTGCAGAATTATACCTTAAGAGTACCTCTTTATCCTTAAGTTAAGCTTATTGATTCCTTACTTGTATATTACTTCAGAAATATTATCTAATCATTGATTGGACATTATAGATATATCTTCACCAACCTTTATTTAAAAGTGAGAAATTAGTTAGTGCATAAAATGTGTTTCTTTATTCTAGAAATGTAAGAAGCAACTCTTTAACAATGATATATACATAACAATAATTTTACTATTTTCTCTCTCTCTCTCTCTCTCTCTCTCTCTCTAATATATTTGTGTGTGTGTGTGTGTAATATAATATTACAGTTTAATTCATTAAAATACTCAAATAATTTTATTAATTTTAAAGTATGCTTTTGTCTTCTATTCAAAGTGTCCCTTTTTAATTTTTAAAGATTGAGTATATAAAATTTTAATCTAGATTTGAATTTCCTGAAAAGCTTAATTTGGAAGAATTCTTAAAGAGTGAAGAGGAAACTGATCCTCCTGTGTATACATTACATGCTGTTTTAGTCCACAGTGGAGATAACCATGGAGGCCATTATGTAGTTTTTATTAATCCTAAAGGCGATGGCAAGGTAGGCTCTATACTCTTGATACCTTAAAATGCTTTTCATATTAATTAGTTTAACTTGCAAGATGAGTATCTTTTAAGATGTTCAATGAAGCAGTTACGAGTATTAAATATAGTATAAGTAATGGTAGAAAACAAAAGAATTAGGAATTAAAATGAAAGAAATGTCGAATTTTGTTTCCTCATATTTATATGAAAAAATATTATGTCAAGTATAAAAGCTGTGTTGTTTTCCATTTGCATAGTTGATTGTTATAATGAATACTTATTAGCTTTCATCATAAATTAATACAAAATTACTTCATTGCTGTTTTCTTTTGCTTTAGCTCTAAGCTAGTAATGCCATTTTTTAAAAAATGGTACAAGATATTAAATCAAAATTTTGCAAATGTTCAATCATTTTACTTATAAATTAGCCAGTTTATTTTTTCCCAAATTTCAAAACCATCCCTGAAATTTCGTGATGGGGATGGTTGAGGGAATTAATAGATATTGGCTGATATTCGAAAGTTAAGAAGCTGATTGAAGTAAATAAAAATTGGGAATCAGTCTATTTCTATACATTATTTTTGAATTTGTAAAATACATTGACCATGTTCTGAAATTCATTTTTGACTTTCATTGTAGTGGTGCAAGTTTGATGATGATGTTGTCTCTCGGTGTTCAAAACAAGAAGCTGTTGATCATAATTTTGGTGGGAATGAAGATGATATCACTGTAAAGCATTGTACAAATGCCTATATGTTGGTTTATATAAGAGACAGTGCAATAGGTATGTATACATGCATTATAGCTTATTAAGTATTGATTGCATTTAACATATGTTTCAAATTCAAATAAGTTTCTCATCTATCTCAAAAAGTCCCCCCCCCTGCAACCTTTGCTTTCTGTCAAAAGTTATTTACTGTGTAACAAATATAATGATAAAAGATGCAATATATATTGACTGCTTTACTAATTATTTTTTAACAGAGTAGTGGGATTGATAGTGTGTGAGGAACTTGTTTGGTTCCTGTGTTGTTTTGTTGTTAGTGAATTTTATTTAAAATTTTAAAATCAAAAACACTATTTCCATGCATATGAAATGAAATGATTGTGTGAAATTGCAGATCTTAAAACATGAATGAATTTGCCTGTTAAAATTTCCTTTTTAAGGATACAAACATGTTATATCGAAATTTTGTTACTTTTGATTATTATCAGTTAAAAGGATCTATGACTTAATTTTATAATCTTTTATTTTAATTAATTTTTAAATCTTTCAAAATATTTGTCTTGGCTAACATTCAGATTATAATTCCATTTTAGTAAAAATACATTTTTGCGCATGCAGAATATATATTTCTAATATTCACTATAAAGTTCTTTGAAATATACGAGTCTAATGAACCAGACAGCATTTCATATCTTAAAATGAAGATTTAGATGCAAAAATTAATTTCTTTTCTCAAACCTCAAGTCGCTTAAAAATAAAATGTTACTGGGTTTGGATTTACTAATCTCCCCTTGTGCACCATCTTGCAGTTACTGACACAATGGAAAAGAACAGTAAAATTTATTTGTGGAGTAACTACCTAATGGACCACCTGTCTGATTAGCAATAAAACTTGACGACTTATTGGTTCTATTGTATTATGTTGACTTCTGTGGTACTGATATGGAAAAAGAAACATCAATTTTGTAATAAAATCTTGGAGTTTTTTTTGGGAAATATATTTTCTGAGTAACTTTTCCGTACAATGGTTTGGCCAACAGGTAGAAGATCATTCATAAAAAGAGCAATGCTGATATTTATTTGTGTTAAACTGAGAAGCTTGAAAGAATTACTATAAAATCTATTTTAAAAAAATTTCCATATGTTTATTTTTACAACACAAAAATATACATATATAACAATTATTTATAGATAATTTACTAATGGCTCCTTGAATATATATCAAAATATTGGTGGAAACATTCCCTTCTTTCACAACACAATATGTCATCGTCACTTTTTTACCATTTCATCAAAAATGATAACAAAAGATTGATCAAAATTATTCATAAGTTCCTCTGTCTTGTATACTCTGCTAGCGCACTCCAAAAAATCAACATGTGACAATTAAGGTAATATATTAAGTTAATTAATGAAATTTATAGTTAATTGACTTTTAACAAAATGTATGTCATGAAGGATTTTAATATACCTATTTTGAATAATAGAGGATCAAGACATAATTGAACATTTTGAATAACAAAGGATAAAGAAATGAATAATAGAGAATCAAGATTATTTATTTGTGTGCTTCAAAGGATGAAATATGCTACTATATGCACTAATTATTTTTTCATTTATAGCTGATGTTTTACAACCAGTGACTGAACAAGATATTCCTGATCAGTTGGTTGAAAGGCTGTCGGAGGAAAGGTAAATTACCTTGAATTTATAAATTTTTGGATAATTATTGAAGAATTTTTTTAAAAACAGCATTGTGGGATTCATTTTGTTTTTGAAATAATTTAGCTATTTAGAGTTGATTTTTTAGTTTAGTTTAGTTAGTCCTTTTTAGTAATTAAGTTTTAAGAAAATAAGTGCATAATCATCTACTAAAGGTAAAAAATGAACCAAAAGAACCCTAAATTATTGCCATTTATAAAAAAAGAATAACTTTATTAAATATTGCATTTAGAATCTCTGCTTATAATAAGGATGAATATGTATGTTTTGGTTCTCTATAGGCCAAACCATTTGACTTGGAGCTACTAAAGTTGGCCTAAATATACTTTAGAGGATAGAAATGTGCACCTAGAGCAATTTTTAAAATTTTAATATTTTTTTAACTAAAAAATGTAATGTTGATTTTGATGTTTTTCGCAATAACTTCCAAAAATATTTCCACTTGTAAATGATTAGCATTGTTTTAAATTCCAACGCTAACTAGCTAGTCACCAATGTTCATCGATGATAAAACAGTATTTAATGTACTTAAAATCTTATTTGCATCAAACGAAGAACTCATGTGACTTCTAGTTTCTTAGTTACAATATTAGCATATTAAAACCTGGAATTCCAGCAAAAGCCCATGAGAATTTTTGGCTAGAGTTTTGTTTTTATTTCAAGTAGAAATAATTTTCTTTGGCGATTATGGGGCATTAACTAATTTATGTTGACATATAATGCTATAAAAATTCAGGAAAAAAAATCTCTACACTCCTTTTTCTTGTATAGTTAATTCTACAAGGTTTATTTTGTGTTTACCTTTTTTTGTATAATAAGACAATTGGATATTTTGGCATGAGCTAAATAAAATTGGATACAAATCTGAATTTTTATGGGGAGGTATATAAACACCCATGTAGTGTTTTTTGTCTTATTTACATCTAAAAAAAGTGGCACATCTGCAGACAATCACCCAAATGATTAGTTTTGCTCAAAACTAGATACACATTTTTGATTCTGGTATCAAAGTCCTATTCACAAATTTCATTTGCATACAAATATTTTGTTGTGCCTTTGATTTTGCTTATTATGTGTGCAGATAAAGGGATAGACAGGATTCTTTTTCAAATATTTTATCCAAATTATGTTTGAAATCTATGGGTGTAGTAAAAAGATTGCATGCTAAATTTTGTTCTTCATGGTTTTGCTTTTCTTTTAAAAAAAAAAAATTATTTATTTATGCTCAGAAATTGATAAATATAACGAAAAAAAACTTTTTTACTGACTCAGATGAAGCTATATGGTAAAATAAATCAATTACAGTATTTTACAGTAATTATTTTTTCATGCACCAGAAAGTAAAAATTAAACTAGTAATATATCAGGTAGCTTAGTTCATAAGTATAGTCTTGGGAGAATTTTGTGTTTGCAGGTAGGTGTTAAAAAACTAGGGTGCCTGAAATGAGTCTTTTATATCTTTATTTCAGTAGTGTAATTGATATAAAGATTTTTCCATACTATTCATTTTCCGTATGGATACAGCTTTCCAATGGATGTACTTAGCTTGCATCGAAGAATTTTATTTGTTTAGAAATTAAAAGAAATACATTGTGATATCACAGCTGCTTCATGTTCTTTTTTCTTGCTTTTCCAAGCTAATGTATATATATATAAATATATATGTATATGTGTGTGAGTATATATATATATATATATATATATATATATATATATATATATATAGGCGCTATGTAATTAAATCGCCCGTTTCACCAACTTAATTTGAGTAAATAACTGCATTAACATATTTCTGTAATAGGTAGAATGTTACTAAATGTGTAAAAGTGTCTCATGAATGTGTACTGGTTTTAAATAAAACTTTTTTACAGGCGCCAAGAAACTCTCAGGCGTAAGGAAAGGAATGAAGCTCATTTATACATGACTGTACAAATTGTTACTTCTGATAGCTTTTGTGGCCATCAAGGAACAGACCTGTTTGACCCAGACAAAATAAATTATAGGTCAGTAGATGTTATTTCATGTTTCCTACGAAATAACTAGTTTTGTATTTAGATTAAAAATAAGGGTAAAATTTAGAAGTTCTTTTAACTAAAAAAAAGGGAATAACAAATTTATATATATATATATTTTTATTATTATTAAGAATGGTCTTAATGTCATGCCATTGTCTTTTTCCCTCATATATTTTTGTAGGCTATCTGTACATTGCCAGAAAGAATGAATGCAATTTAGATAAAAATTTAAATTAGTGTATTAGTAATGATAGTTCTGCCAGGGAAATAAATTTATTAAGCACATTTTTTAAAAAAGTATTTGTAAAAATAATTATAAAATGTTCATCAATTTAATTGTTATCATTTCCTCTGTGAAGGTGTTTTAAAGTAAAGAAGATGTCAACCCTGAGAGATTTCATGGAACTTGTTGCTGAGCAAATGGTATGAAATGAATGCAATGCCATAGTTATCAATTCTCTTTTCGATGCTACCTTCATCTCATTCTTTGTATGCGTTTTATTTAGAAATACCCTCTTGAAATGATACGGCCTTGGCCACTGATATACCGAACGAATCAGACTTGTCGACCAGTGGCTGTTGACTTAGAAGTAGATTCTAATAAAAGTGTGAGTTTAAATTATTAATGTTGTAATTAATGTTAAATTATTAATGTTGGTTAATATAACAAAACATATAATTTCCTGTTTCCATTCATTTATAATATTTTATTTAGATCATAGATATTGCTGATAGTACTAGTCCATGGACAATATTTTTAGAAACTGTTGAGCCAGATTCGGGGCTGCCCTGTATTCAGGAATTTGATAAAGAAAGTATGTATCTCTTTGAATTTAGATGATTTACCCTTATATTAATAAAAATATTTATGTATGTACTGATGGGCAGATTTGACTTAGATCTACTAATATATATACTTTGGAAGTTGAAAATGCTAAAAATATACTTTGTAAGTAGGAAATGTGAACCTCAGCGACTTCTTTCAAAATTTTAATTAATTGGAAATTAATCACGATTTTTTTTTAAAAAATCTCCCTTACTATTGAGAATATTATTGAACAAATCTAACTTTCTTACCATTTTAAATTTAAATTGTCTTTTCTGTGTAGTGCTTTTCCTGAATTTTGGCAATTATGTAGTAATTGCCTCTGGTAACCAGTTAATTCATCTGGAATATTGGCTATACCTTAATTTCTGATAAATCGTTTGGATATAACTTCCTTTCGATATTCTGCCAAATTGTTTGACATGAAATTCATATTATTTTATTTGTCTTAAATTCTGTTATCGTATACATGAACTTTTCTTAAGGAGCCTCGTCCCATAACATAACTGCACCGTTAAAGATACAATTATCCAATTTATCTATCTTCTAAATTTCTAAATATCGCAATTTTTTCTTTTGTAGATTACATGGATATTAATCAGAATCTTTTTTCTTCAATTTTCAACCATTGAGTAAATCATGGGGGGGGGGGGGTTGTATGATGAAAGAATCAAAGTGTTTTGAATTTTCAAGCAACAATGTTATTAGAAGTTAAGCAATATATATATGTATTAAAAATTGTTGAAAATTTGCTTGATTATTTTTTTAAAAATTATATAGTTTAAAATTCAATTTTGTGCTATAATATTTTTGAAAGTTATCAAGGCAAAATGCAACAAAATTCAGTTTAATATCTGGTTATAAAGAATAAGAAAGTGGGTTACAGTTCCATAAAGTTAGAAGATAAATTAGCCAGACATTTACACTTTTAATAGTACTATGATGTTGTGGGATTAGTTCTGTTTGGATGGTTCATGTATGCAATGAACATAACCAATGTAAGATTATTAAAATAACATGACTTTGTCAGAATTTAAAAATGTTTTCTTTGTAGATCATTAGGTTATACGTATGAGATTTATTTGAAAGCAAACACAGCCAGGATTTCCAGCAAAACTAGCTGGGCATCAAAGTTAGCTACTATGATAATAATTGCAATTCTAACAACAATAATTATGCTACTATTAACATTTACTTGCTAATATGTTTTAAATTAAATGATAGATTGTCACATTTTGCTAAGCGACAATACCTTATTATAAATTTCAATAAATTTGTTTTTAAAATATTTGTGTAGTAATCAAGCTTATATTTTTATACAGAAATGTTTTGAATTAGAAATACAATGCTTTTCTGAGTTTTAAGCAGAAATGTATGATACAATTAAAAATGGTTGCTTGTTAAAAGGAATATTACTTGTTGGAAACTTAAAATAAGATAGCAAATAATTTGAATTATATTCTTCTTGTTCCATATTTTTGCTTTTAATCTGAATTTTATTTATTTATTTTGAGTTGTTTAGTAATAAAAATATTTTTTGCATAGTTTTTGCTTAATTTTTGAAAAGCTGTGTAATTTTTGTTGAAATTTCGAGAGCCATTTTTAACTACTATGTCAATACGTGTTGTTTTTCTTACAATAAATTTAATGTTGATTTTTTTTCCTTTTTACTTAAAAATTATTTTTTCTTCCACCAAAGGTGATGTACTACTGTTTTTTAAATTATATGATCCTAAAAATAAAAGGATGTCTTACTGTGGTCACACTTATATGTCAATCAATTCTCGAGCACGTAAGTATCTTGGCTTTTTTGCCTATATAATCTGATTCCATAAATAATTTGCATCTTTTTTCATTTTTTTACAACCATTTTTCACTTATTCTCATGTTTTCATGGGTCTAAAGTTGAATTATGGTTTAGTATCATGAACTCGATTATCTCTTTTGTAACAAATAGGTTAAGCATTAAGTTGTTTGATGTTGTTCAGACTGTTAAGAATGTCTCAAAAAAAAATATGCCATTTAAACATATGAAAAGCTAGAGAAGTCTGTGTAAAAATATGAATTCAATAGAAAAGAAGTGCAAAGTAGAAGTTCTTACCAGGGGAAAAAAATGTTTGTTACAAACAGTCAAGTTCAAGGAAAAGTCTAATGGCAAAGGAAACTACATGTAAAATATCTGTGAAAGTTGACAAATTGTAAAGAAATATTCATATGAAAAAATTAGTATCCCAGGTTTCAATAATTTCTCCCACATCTGAATCTTGCACAAAAATGAAGCTGCGTGTTCTACCATTGTGGCTAATGTTCAGAAGCAAAGTATGAAATGTTAGTTGAAAACATATAAAAAGATAAGAAAACGAGAAAGAAAAAAAAATGGTAATGTGTACAGCACATGCTGCAAAGTCCATTGATTATTAAAAAGAAATGTTTGCTAAAATATGCTAGTGAGGTATATTTATAATAAAATACTGACTTTTCCCTCATACTTATTGTCCTATATACATTTAAATTTGCCTTGGGCAGTATGCTTAAAGTATTTTTTGAAAAATCATATGCTATCGATTTCTTATAAATATTTTTACATGAATATAAAAGCCAATTGGGTGTTAATTTTGATAATTTATTTTTGCATGTTTTTTCTTTGCTCAAGGTTTCATGTTACATTTTTGGATTTCCTCTTTTGAATTTTGGTCAATCATATCCCTACCTTAAGTTTTATGGAGTGCATAAGAGGAAAGCATAAAACTGCAGTTTTATTTTCTGTCTTATAGAAAAAGCTAACCGAAATTATTGATATATTTTATTAGAATTGTCGACAATATCATTCAGTATATTCCAAATAGAATAATATTTTTTAATGATAAAACTTATTCTTTTATATATGTTTAGACATTATTTTGTTTGATATTTGTTTTCAGAATAAGGATAAAAATTTGAAAATATATATTTTAAAAAATGTCTTTTATCTGATATCAAGCCAAGGAGTGCTATCAACTTTTAGATATATCAATTCATAAAGCATCTGTAGCTTTTTATGTTAATTCTGTATCAAATTTTGTAAAATGGCTAAGAATTCATATAGCTTACATTCATTTCATTCATATGTTATCTAAATTAACCATATGTATTTGAAATAACAATATTGTGGATTTAGTGTCAAGTGGTATTCCAAAGAAGAAAAGGAGAGAGGAAGAAGGGGGAAAAACACAGTATTCATTGATTCTTGTTATGATAAACTTAAGTATAAACATTCAATTTTTAAATTATAATCAAAAGTGCACACTAATAATGTGTGTCTCGTGTTATTTTTCCTAATGAATTGGGCTTTTTTCTCTATCTAATACTCGCAGTACCCGTGCAGCATTACCCGTGGCATAACATCTGAAAAGGAAAAACTAGCTTTAGACTTCAGTCTAGCCTCCACCCGATATGACATGGGAATGTCATGCGGGATCAAAAAGATATTTAGAAATCATCAAAAATAACTACAAAACAATTTTTTATAGCATATATTCAGAAATATTTAGGGCTCAGCTTTGATATACAGTCATTTGGCGCCTTGTGAGGAAGACAGTTTTTCAGTGGCGCTTAGTTTGTGTTTACATGGCCACCTTTTTTTTTTTTTTTTTTTTATGCTACTGTATTTTTTATCTTTCCTGTTCATTCCTTTTGATTTTTTTTTTATGCTACTGTATTTTGATCTTTCCTGTTCATTCCCTTTGATATTTTTTTTCCCCCTACTGCACTTACTTCTTCTGCGTACTTTCATTATTTTCGATTAAATTTTTTTGCATGCATTTCATTTTACTGATTATTATTGACATTTTTATATATTTCCATTAATTTGCTGCAGTGTTCCTTGAAACCTTTAGATTGAAAATGCTATTGCCGCCCTTCGCACCACATTTAGCCATTTCACTAAAATTTGGGGATAAACTTTTTGGGTGAAAATGACTATATCAATGCTGCTCCATATTTATACTGTTAAAATGGTTTCAATTTTCCTTTTTAAACAACACATGCCTTTTGATTCATCTTTCCATTTTAAAGCTGGGCTAAGCTTTGATGTGCAGTTATTTTGCGCTTTGCAAAGTTGGCAACTTTTCGGTTTTACTTTTTTTGCCGTTCTCGCCAGATTCGCCCATTTCTGAATTTGGCAATAGATTATTTTTTGGCGAAAATGACTGTGTATCAAAGCTGTTCCTAAAGCTGAACAATATGGACAGACTATAGAGATTGTTCTTATTGAAACCAAGGCATAATTTCTGTAATCCACATATGGATCAAAATTCAGAGCGGTGTGCTCCATTTCGAACCAAATATCAGGAACGTTTGTTCTTTCACTTCTTCTCTTGAGTCTCAAATTTAAATGTCTTTCTTTTACAGCAGACAGGCAAGATTCATTTTGTCTCTGTAATTCAATTGCAGTGCTATTTAAAGAGGGTTACTTCGCTCAGCAGAAACTCTCCTTTGACCTAAAATTTCTTTCCTCAACATTTTCATTATCGCACAACAAACGAAGCGTTTTGTCATTTAATGTGCTCTGGCCAAGGGTGAATTTCCTTTTTTTTAGGGGTAATGAGATTTGAATCGCTGTTTAAAATCAGACGTAAACAAGGATCAGTCGTATCGTATCAGACGTGTATTGCATATGAATACCACAGCTCTTGTTATTTGCACATGCGAAGTTTGAGATATCTGCTCACGTGCGAGTAAGTGCAAAACGCAGATACTGCTGCTTTATGTATGCGCAAATCGTAGTAGGAAAATAATTAAAATCGCAATTATAAAACTCCTTTTTTTATTTTAATGACTTTAATATACTAAAACCTTCCCCAATAAATACCCTACAAAATGGTACAAATATCTCCAAAATTAATTAAGTATTCCTAGAATTTTTAGAGTTTCAACATACAGACACTTTCAGGAGAACTTCTTTTTATACTATGTATAGATACAATAAATAAAGTGTTCAAGAGGATTTCAGGAAATAGATATTGATGGTATCAATATTATGGTTTTGAAAATGTTGAGTATTTATCTGACTTGCTTTAAAATTTCTGTGAAGAGTTCTAAATGAGTCAGGTTTTCTTTTGATTCTGTTATGAAATTGAATGTTTTGTCTTCATATTTAATCCTATTTCCCATACCACAACAAGGCAAATTATATAACTATTATGATAATATATGCAGTGCCACTCAAAATTAAAATTAATAATAAAAATAGTTGAAATTATTCTCACTCGGATATATACAAAAAGTTGTAACATTATGCAAATAATTTTTTTCTCTGTATACGAGATTGTCTTGCGAGTTTAAAGGGGACTACTAGTGGCTGGATACTGTGGTTTTACTTTTCTATTTTTCCAATGCAAGAGTGTGGTTAGCTGGCTCTGTTGGGTGGCGGAATTGCGAGGGAAATTAAAAAATGATTCTCTGTGTGAGTGGGTGATCACTTTGATCTTAGCTGGCTTTCTCAAACAGTAGTTATTCTGTTTATTTATCCTATCCCTAAATGTATTAAAATACCTGTTTGCAAATATATCAAACTTTGATTTTGTAATATTGCTGTGTCAATCGTATTTTCATTTAGGTTATCAGTTTTAACTATTTTAGGTTTTCATTGTCTGTGCATATTAAATTAGAAAAATATTTTTTCATTTAGTACATCAGTATTTTATTTTTCTTTTGACAGGGAGCTTAGTCCCAATATTAAATGACAGAGCTGGTTTCCCCGAAGACACAGAATTAATGCTTTTTGAGGTTTGTGAAATATTTTGCATTAGTCTTTTGTAATTATGTAAATATTATGCTTTTATTATTATTAATGAGTTATTGCTATTTTATTGCAGGAAGTGAAACCTAATGTCGTTGAGCGCATTGAAAACATAGATTTAGCTCTTGAAAAAGTTCTGGATGAGTTGATGGATGGTGACATCATCGTTTTCCAAAGAGCTGATATAAATTTTGCTGATTGTGAATTACCAACAGCAAAAGAATACTTTCGGTATGCATGATTCATTTTCTAAATGGCGTAAATACTTTAAATTTTATAAAATTGTGCTAGTAAAATTTGCAAAGTATCAAAAATTGCTTTCAAATAACAAAGCTATTTGTGAGATGTAGAAGTATATTGAGATAAACGATCTTTAGGTCATAACGTTTTGTCAAAAAGATGTGTTGATCAAATATTATGATTTGGAGTTGCACATTAAAATTATCCCTTATCATACTCAAAATTTTTAAATTTGTCATGTGTTATCAAACTTCATGTTTTAGTTGGAAAAGAAATTTGAAAATTTATAAATTTTCATGGCTGTTTGCAGGATTAACTTTTTGTTGATATATACAAAATACTGACAATTTTTTAAAGAGCCCTGTTAGAAAATTATTAAAAAGGCAGAATACCTTGATAAGTTACAGCAAAGTGATACTATATTCTTAAGAGAAATTTTAATTTGTTTCAACTTTGTTTTCAAAGTTAATTGGATAAATATTGACAATTTTTTAAATTGGTTTTTCTTCAGTTTTAAGCTTTATGTAACTTTTAAACACAGCAGATTTGCAAATATATATCATTGGGTTGATTGAACTGATATCCTAATTTGAATTCTACTAAATATTTGAATTATAAAAAAGGCAACTTATGTTGCAGCAATGTAGAATGTGGTTTATAGAATCATTGATAGAAAAAGTGCTACATGTTTGCTGTTGGAAAACAAATGTTTATTTTTAAATATTGACAATTTTTTCTCAAAAGACTAATAGTCGCTATGCTGTTTTAAAATAAATAACAAAATGTTATTGTATCATCAGAAAAAAAGAAACTTAAATACAGTTTAATGAAATAATCTTGTTAATATAATTCTGGGATAATTTTAGGAGGTAAATTAAAATTTACTTACTATTGTTCATATTGGATCACTGGCCAAATGAAGGGTACTCATACAAAGGCATAGCCATAGTAATTATGATTATTAGTCCATCCCACTGAATTTCAAATTGAACAAACCAAATTGGAAAAAAAGAGAGAGAGAGAGAAATGACTTTAAAGCATGAAATGTTGGTTTAAAAATACCAATAACTAAGCTACATCAATTTGTGGAAACAAAGAAAGAAAAAAATGATTCAGTGCAAAGAATTTCATACTTTATTTGGTGTATCCTGGGGCTGTGGGATTGTTAATGGGTTTAGTAAACAGTCCGAATTTGTGAAACAGTTATTTATTTATATGTTATGTTATACACAGACAATTTACATACAAATTGTTGGAATAATTTCCAGAGGGCACTGTCTCTGATGTCATCATTGCCAGTTAATATTACAAGACCGGCTGTAGAGCTAATTTAGATAAACAAAAAATTCTTTTTTTTAAAAAAGTTATAATCAAAACCAGTTTCTTTTAGACTGATGACACATTTTTTCTATTTCGTCTCTCCTACTTTGAAATATTTTGTTTTGAAATTAAATAAACAACAAAACAAATCCAACTTCTTTTTTTTTTTTTTTCCTTCAATATTTTCAGTTTTGCCTACATCGGTGGACATTTTCTTACTGTATTTTAATTTAAAGAAAAGTATACCCCCAGAATATGGTAGAATTTAAAAATATTAGCAATAAAATAATTAATAAACTTTTTTTCCCATTGTAGTGATCTATTTCATAGAGTTGATGTAACTTTCTGTGATAAAACTATTCCTACTGATCCTGGTTTTACAATAGAACTGTCTTTGAAAATGAATTATGATCAGGTATGTATGTGCACTGTTTTCAATAAATTATTTTTCAAAACTTTGCATTCTTTTCAGTTTTAATTTTTTTTATGTAAGGTTTATAATTTGTAAATAATTTGGGCATTAAATAAAAAGTAATAGTGAGAAGTTTTTTTTTAAAAAAATATGATTTAATATTATGTATTTTTAATTTTCAGATGGCCCATGCAGTTGCTCAGAGATTAAATACAGATCCTTATTTGCTACAGTTTTTTAAAACTACTAAGTAAGTATTGCTTTATAGAAATTGGACTGCTATTCAGAATTATTTTTAATAACTCTAATTTTGCTTTTGTCTTTTACTTTTTGAAGTTTGTAATTTTCTTTACTAGATATATGTGAAACTGTGTAGTAGGCCATTCAAACGTTCCTTTATTTGTTTTGCACAAAATATTTTGCTCCCTTATCTTTTAAATTTGATATATATGTACGTATTTATGAATATTATTTGGTTTGATAATGGTAAATATTTTATTATAATATGATTCAGTAATAAAATTTCAAAGATAAAGTAAAAGCAAAATAACTCATTTTCACTAAGAGAATATAAAAGTTCATATAATTGGCAATATTTAGCAATTTTATCTCCTGCCTCAATTGATACAAAAATGCCCACATCCCCCCCCCCTCCCTTCCCAAGATTAGCATATCCATATATGAAATGACCCCTTAATTTAGTCTCGAGAAAAGTTTCAGAAATTATTGGCTGAAACACTGAAATCAGTCAGTCAGATACACTGAAAAATTCAATATATGTTGGATGGAAGTATGATGCATTAATTAGGAAGATCTACACTGGAAAAATTCAAGAGGATTTATCTTCTCTGGTCATTTTAAATATTTTTACCCAAGTTTGGGTAGTATTATATTATCATAAACTATGCCAAATTTATTATTATGCAGTGCCAAATTATTAACTTGGTTTATTTTTGGATAGTACACCTTAAATAGAAATTTTGATTTTTGATGCAGCTACAGAGATGGTCCCGGTGCTGCCTTACGATGTACATATGAAGGAACACTGAAGGAACTCTTGGTGCCTGTTAAAGCTAGACAACCCAAAAAAATTTATTACCAGCAGGTAGGCCTCTCTCTCTATTAAAAAAATAATCGAAATGTTGTACAAATTATATTGTATTTATGTTAAACGTTCTTTTTTATAACCTACATTTTTTTAATTTTGCAATTTTCTTACTGAGAATATTATTTAATTTTCTTAATCTTATTTATATTTTATAGCTTAATATTAGAGTTAGTGAATTAGAAAACAAAAAGCAATTCAAGTGTACATGGGTTAATAGCAAGTTAAAAGAAGAGGTAAGTGTATTTTATTGATTTGTCTAGCATTCAGGTTTATTACTCAAAATATATCTTTTTGATAAAATTCATGGGTATATGTATATATATGTAACATTATTTTGTTTGCAGCAGAATGCAGGTTTGAAGACATAGAAGAGACATTGTATTTTTAAATTAATTTTAATATTCATTTTGTGCTAGCAACTTATTTACAAGCCAATGCAAGCAGCACAAAAGCAGAAAGGGCTCGAAACAAATGATCACTATATAACACAGGATTTCTGGCCATGCACACATGGTGACCTTTGACACCATTTCAAGGGTATCGAAGGGATAACTTTCATTTGATTATTTGATACATAGTACTGATGGCACATTATTTTTACAAAGGGATTTATTACACCAAAATTGGAATTGGATCACGAAATAAGAGAATATTTTAGAATGAAGTTACGATGGACTAAATTAAGATAAAGCTTTGGAAATTAATTTCATTTAAATTAAGAGTTTAAAATATCATTACATATATATATTATATGATTTGATTTTTCTAATTCTATTGTATTTTTGGTGTTTCAGAAAGAACTTGTATTATATCCTAGCAAAAATGGTGTGGTAGCTGACCTATTAGAAGAAGCCAAGAAACAAGTGGAATTGTCTGAAAATGGTTCTGGTAGACTTAGGTGAATATCTATTGTAGTTATATTTGATAGCCGTGAAAATCTTTCCTGAATTTTAGGAGTTTCTAAAGATATTTTCTACTTAATTTTCAACAATAGATTGCTTTGTTGCTATGAAATTCAAACTGTTTTCATTGTTTTATCAGATACTAAATTAAATAATTTTCTTCCATTGTTGAAAGTTAATTAAGAAGTGTTCTGTTAATTACCTACAGTTTATAATGCACATATAAAAAAAGTAAACTTACAATAATTTAGAATTTAGAAGACGGATGAACTGGCTATTTTCATTTTTAAGAGAACTAGAATGTCGTAGAATTGGTCTCCATTAAAAAGATTCACATATTTAGTGAACTGAGCATGCATGTGCAGAACATTAAGATTATGTAGCTTTTCATGCCTAATAATTAGGCAGAATCATAAACATGAAAATATATCTAAATGATTTAAATGGATTTTATATCGCTGGTTGCCAAAGGAGACTAGTATATAAATAAAATCATTTACAAAATATTTTATAACAAATGGTACATTATTAACAGTCCCTTAAGAAACAACCTTTTTCTATTTTTGCTGTTTGTATATTTACCATTGAGTTTTCAAGTATTATCCATTATTTTTATGATAATTCTGTGGTTTTTTCTAATTTTAAATCTAAAGCAGGGGAGAAGCTCTCACTACTGTAACTTCCTGCCTGTATCAGCGGTGGCATATAATCCTAAGGTACTAATTTTTAGCCGTAAAAAAGAGAGAGAAAAAAATCGGCAGATAATCCGCATCGCCATATCATTTGTGGATTGTTCACAGCAGCAGATTATTTGCGACTACTTTTTAACAGATAATCCGTGGATTATATTGCAGGAAATTGCAGCAGTTCTTATTCTTGAAAATAAAATAATTACAAGCAATATAATATTCTAAAGGAATGATAGTCTTATCATAGAATGTTCATTCAGCTGTTTTTGTAATGCTTGCTGGTTTTAAGAGGTATAATTGAAAGTGATGTTAACATCTTTCATAAATAATTTTTACAGCTTTCACTAGCTAACTTAACAGCTAATTGTGTGAATCCATGGTGGAAATTACGATCATCTTAAGTGAATAGCCATGGTTTCAAATTTTATTGCACTTCTAACTAATATAGTATGAAAATATTACATTGCATTTTGATTCATCTGCAAAATTGATATTGCAATTTTTCTCTGTATAAATACTTGGCAGCATTTCACAGTACTGTGCAAATTAATTGGGACAAACTCCATTTTTTATAAATTTCTTGGGAATTTTCTGTCTCAAACCAGTTTTAGCTGCATTTTCTTACAAAAAGGGTTGTTCTTGACTAATCTAAACTGGTTTGACCATGTGATCATCACATGTAGAACATTTTACCATCAGTTGTGTTTCAGTTGCTGCAGGAAGTTGATTGTGTAAATTGTCTAGTTCTAATGCATATTAAAAAATGTATATATCACTCCCATGAAAAGGACTAGAATTGGTATCCTCAGTCGGCACACTTCAATAACAGTGAAGAATATTGCTGCAGCAGCTGGAGTTGGAAAATTGAGCGTTTCAAGGATTATTAATCTGCAAATTAAATTTGGGACAGTTTCTCCCAAACGAAAGAGTAAATGTGTATGCAGATGCAATACAACACTTCAGACAGACAAATTTCTTGTAAAAAATAGTAAAATGCACCTTTGCAAAACAAGTACAGATCTTCAGAGAGAGTTATTAGCTACTGGTCTGAGCATTCATTCATCAACAATATGACGAAGGCGTATTGAAGCAGGGGGATAGGTAGGAAACCAGTAAAAAAAACAGTTGTTAACAGCAGCAGTGAAGAGATAACGTTTGTATTGGGCCAGGAAATATAAATCCTGGACTGCACAAGACTGGAATAAGGTTGTATTCAGCGACAAAACATTTTTTTATGCAAGGGATTCAATCAACATTTGTCAGACGAAGTGCTGGAAAACTCATCAGAGAACAACATCTTAATCAAAAAGTTAAGCATTTTCAGAAGTAGATATTTTGGAGTCATTTTACAACTTCAGGATTTGGTAGCTTAATACCAATTGAAGAGATAATGAACTCTAAAAAATACATTTCAATACTAGAAGAAAAATTTTTGCCTCTGATGCAAATGTTTGCTGGTGGTGTTGGTGGTCTTGCTCCAACCATCATTCCAAGGTAGTAAAGAATTTTTTTCAAGAAAAGGTATTAACAGTTTTGATTGGCCTGGTAATTCCCCAGATGTAAATCTCATCAAAAATTTCTAGAGAATTGTGAAGAAACATGTTAGTAAAACGGACTGTTAAAATAAAAGAAATATGATTGAGAGTATCATAAAAATTTGTTTTCATTTTGATGACCTCAAAAACTTTTGTTATAAATTAGTGGAATCCATGTTAAAACATGGACAGGATCTCGTTAAAGCTACTGGAGGATATATTTGCCGGTTGATTGCTATACCATGCATGTAAGTGAACCTATATTAATTAAACAACAAAGGTGAAACTTTTTGTGTTTGTCCCAATTAAATTGCACAGTACTGTTTTAAAATTAGTAATAGAAACAGTGTCTAGAGTTTCAATGCTTTCATGCAAATAAATATTGTATATCATATTAGATTGTTGGCTTAAAACTTCATAGCTAGATCTGTGCATTATAAAATTGTAGACAATTTTATGACACTCCCCCCCCCCCTTTATTTCATTTTATTTATTATCAATCTGTTACTAAACATGTTCTGATATTTTTGCAGGTTATTAGAAATTATTAGTTATAAAATCTTTGCTGTTCAGCGAGAAGATATGCCTTTAGATTCGCTTGCTAATGCTGGTACAAAGTCCCTGAGGATTGAAGAAATACCTGTTGATGAATTGGAAATTGCAGATGATGAATTGCTAATACCTGTTGCTCATTTCCAAAAGGTTAGTTTAGCTTATAAGTATTAACAGCTTTTAACTAGATAGATAATTTTCTCTAAATATACTAGAAATGTTATTTTATTACTTTAGAAATCTGTGCATTAAAATGTATTTTAAATTTCTTTGTCAATATATAATGTATTTGTGACTAATTTCCTTTGTTAATTCACTGTATTAATTGTAATATTGGATATATTTAATTTCATCCTTTCAAAAATAGCCTCTATATTTTAAGTAAAAACAGTAGATGATTGATTTATTTTGGTCTTTTTGACTTTATTGTGGATTATGCTCATTTCAGGCTATCTACATAAAAAAATTTCCTTTCTCTATATTGATACATAAGTAATAAATTACATATGGAGAAAAGGTGTTTCCCCCCCCTCATAATCAAGAAATCATAAAATGAGTCATTACTGTAGGATTTTAATTGTTTGAGTCTATTTCTCAGTAACTAACAAATAGTTCCAAGAAATTACTATATTACTTTACATTTTATATAAATAAGAGCATGTTTCTGAAAATTGATTGACAAAAAGTGGAATGAAATGCTAAATGTGAAATATTTTGAATTGCAAAATATTAAAACTATAAATTTTATAAAATTTATTTCTCCTCATTTATACTATAAACACCAGACTTATTTTTCATGGTAGTTGCTGCAAAATTGAAACAAAAGTAAAAATCTTTTGTTGAAAAGCTAAGTTTAAAAAATTAAAAATTATTAATTTTTATAGTAGCAGCATTATTTCTTAAAAAATATACATTGCACTACATTTTATTTAAAGATGCAGGTCCAATTTTTTTTTTTTTTTTTTTTAATATGCTTATTGAGAGATGAAAAACATTTTCTGTTCACCAATAAAATCTGTCATGGTCTTCGAGTCTCTTTAATGACTGTTGCACTTTTAGGTACTAGAATATTTTTTGAAAATGTTTGACAGCACTTAATTAACTATTTTAGGAGCAGAATTTTTATGTAGGCAAAGATATACTTTCAATAACTTCATTTATGTTTTAATTTGAAAAGTAAAAGTTTAAAAAAAAAAGCAATTTTTAAGACTTTTATCCGATTTTAAAGAATATCCTTTTTATAAATTTGTAGAACATTTAATAATTTGTAGCTTAATGTTTAAATGTTTTCTAAATATGAGTACACTTGAAAAAAAAATGTTATTGCTTCCATTTTTGTTTACTTTTCTGAATGAAATTATTCCTTTTATTGTTCTTAGGAAGTCTTTTCTACATTTGGTGTGCCATTTCTTTTGAAAATTAAGCATGTAAGTGAAATTGATAATTTTTATATACTTGAAAGCTTTTGCATTTTAAGTACTGTTATAATTCATTTTGTGTTATTTCTCTTGACATTCTAGAAAGAGCCATTCCAAAAAGTCAAAGAGAGGATACAGAAGAAGTTGGAAGTGCCCGATAAAGAATTTGAGCGGGTAATTTATCTCTATTTTATTGGTAGAATATATGTGAAACATGATTTGAATATTCTAACTAAACAATTTCATGTTATGTGTAATTATTTTAAAATATAGTTTTTATTATCTATAGTGTACCTCTACTGTGCATCATTCATTATTTTTGAGAGAAATCAACAAACATTTTACTTCACTACACATTTTTTATGCAAGAAAACCTCACCAGAATTCCCACCCGCAACCATTGTACTGATTTTGAACATTTTTGTTTCATATAAATCCTCAAGATATATCATCAATGGCCATCTATCCTTTTCCTCCCCATTTCAGAAGATATTGCAAAATAAATCTTTCACACAGTCCACAACCTCAACAGCTGGAATTGTTTCAAACAAACAATACTTGTCCAACTTAAACAATTTTATCACTTTGAAGTACTGCTAAGCAATCTGAATTTTTTACCATTATTTTACAGCTTTTACTTATTCCAACCATACATTTTCTTTTTCTTTTTTCTGTATAAGATGCAATTCATCAAATTTATCTGGCATGATTAAATTAATTTTATTAATACTAGTGGCCTTCAACTGCCATATTTAATATCTTTAATATAATTGTGCTAATGAACCTTTTCATGAATTTTGTTGAAATTCATGAAAACAAATATCTTACTTGTAAAACTATTTTAAACTGTGACTGCAAAATAATGATGGATCTGTTTAACTGTGCTTGCAAAGTGGATAAATTAATTTGGAATAAAAATTGGTCATTCGTTGATATTGGAGAGGGCTATTGTCTTGGGGTTGCAAGTTTTCATAGTAAATAAAAATCTCAAAATCAGTTCCTTAGGTGTTTTATTTAGTGGTTGTGACTGGCTAATTATGTCAGATTTTTCAAAAACATAGTATATTGAAAGAATGCCTTTGAAATGTTTCTCGGTAATGGGCAGTGATTGGTAAAAAAACATTATAATCATTTGATGTGAAATTCATATGACCATTGATGATAGTATTGTTATATGAAATAGCCAGTGGGATTGGTCCTCCCAAAACTTTCTCTCATACTTTCTGATAAATATATTATTCCTTTCCTCCCCACATAGAATTGTGGATTGAGTAAAGCCACGAATTATTATTTATATAGCATTTGCAAACAATGATTAAGAAATATTGATCTTTGGAATGAATTTAGTGTTTTTACTAAATCTGTCAAATGAACCGAGGCAATTTTCTTTTTTATTAATATGTAACATTTAGCAATAGATTCCTGATAATCGAATTTGTATTTTCAATATGTATTTTTCCAATGTAGTGAAACTAAAATTTGAAACAGAACTAATCATAAAAGTGGATATTAAATTTCATATATTTAAGTCATTACATTTTTGAGTTATCGTATTTACTTGCTTGTGAAACTACAGACTGACAGAGGATTGACCTTTTGATGGATTTGGTTCCAAATTTTATAGGTATCTACACTACAGATATTAAATCTATGTATCGAATTTTCTCCATCTTTTTAATTTGTAGTTATTTTATTAACTTATATTTGAACAGTTGAACAAAAAGACTTCCTCTGAATGAGTTTCACTCAACATTTTATAGAAATTTATGAATTTGCTTTAAAGTACTTACATTCATATAGCTTGAAGCATTTTAAGTTATCTTTGTCCCAGATATAATGCCAAAAATCTGTTTTTCAAACTCGGGCATATCTAAAACATGGAGACTTGTAAAAATCAAGAGTATGAATTTTTTGAGGATTACAATACTTTTCTCTACTTGAGTATGAGAAAGTAAAAACTAAAGAAATTGGTGCAAAGTTCGTTTCTAGGGAAATGGTTCTTTGATTTTGTCAATTATTTTAAGTATGTAAATGATGAGCATGTAGTTGGTTGCGCATGCAGCCACGTTATTAATAGTAATTAAAACATTCAATTAGAAATAGTATGGATTTTATTTTTTTATTTCCAATATCAAGTAATAATTATAATTTAATTATTTTTCAATATCAAGTAATAATTAAATAAACCAGTCTAGATAATTTCTTTACAAAATTTATGTTCTTATCTTTGTTGACCATCATCTTTATATATAATATGAAAATTTTTGTTTTCTAACTTTGTATGTTTTTAGAAAATGTTAAGTTTCACAAACTGCCAATTCTTACATATCATTTTAAAGAGAATTTAAGGCTGATTTCAATGCAAAATTCAAATATTTGCAACACAAAAAAGTTTAACGGCAATAATTCTCGAGATACATTAGATGCTGATGATTGCAGTGTGGTATCAGTACTTAGTATGGTAGCCTTTATTTTTTATTACAGCTTCACATAAATGTTTCATTGAGATGACAAGAGTTTTAAGTTCTTCTTTTGTTATTACATGATGCCAGGAAACAATTATAGCCTCAATTAGTTGCCTTTTATTTGATGGACGCCTCATTCGTACAAGAGTTTTCAAACAGTGCCTTAAGTTCTAAATAGGATTGAGGTCAGGACTATTTCCTTGCCAGTTTAATGCTATTTGAATTCCAATAATTCAGTGCTCTTTATACTAAACCATTCTCTCAATATTTTTGCTCTGTGAATCCTGCTGAAAAATAAATGATGCATTGTTGAGAAAGGGATCACTGGTGGTAGGTAAGTTTTGGCTCTAGAATAGTGTCAATGTATTCTGTCTGTTGACATGCATGGCCAAATCATAAGACCGAGTTCTTCACAGTAGTTGCCTGAATGCAGTCAAGATGTAGCTCTTTGCCTATTCTATGGCTTACCTATTTTTGCCATCATTACCGAATAACAATATCTTTGTTTCATCACTTCATGTAACTTGTGACCACTGATCATTTTTCCAATTAATGTTTTCCTTTGCCCACTATAATTTTTTTATGCATTACTGTAAATTGAGATAAGGCTTTTTTCTCGGAATTTCGCCATTTAATCCAACATCTAATAATCTCCTGATTGTTCTGGAAATGACAGAAGCTCTAGCATCATTCAATTGTAACACAGTAATCTTATTTCTCCTTCTAGGTGTCCTGTCTATTCTTTTATTTGATGATATTGCATCTAGGTTAAATATTAGAAATATTTACAAAAAATTTTAATTAAATATTAAAAATTTTAACAAAATTTCTTACTTCCAATTTGATTACATAAAAAAAACAGCCTATTTTCAGCAGAACAAAGTACGATAATTACTTGTTATCTTTAAACATGTCAGCTTCTGCTGGCAGTTATTAACATTTGGTTGGTTTCCAGAACAAGAACAGTGATTGGTCAGGAAAGTTAGAAATTACAATCCACTTCATCACTGTTTGTTTTTCAAATTAAAATAAATGTAACTTTTTTTTTTGGTATTGCAAATATTTAAATGTTGCTTTATGTATTGAAATCGGCATTAAATTCTCTTTAAAATGATATGTAAGATTTTGCATTTTGTGAAATTAACATTTTTTATAAGCATACAAAGTTAGAAAACATAAAGATTTTCAAAATTGTCTGCAGTTTTGGCCATCGCTGTATATTGTACCTAATTAACAAACAGTTATTTGTTTAATACACTTGTTCTATGATGAATAATTTCTTATTCTAAGGTATGCTAGATATTTTTACACCTTATTATTTAAAGCTATGAATTCGCCAATTTTTCAACATATTGTTTTTAATTCATTCATTCTTCTATATAGTATAAATTTGCAATCATTGTGATGGGTAGACCACAGCCTATTACTGATGAAATGGACTATTATATTAATTTACCAGATTTTCTACCACATCCACAAACTGGTAAGTATGATATTTTAATAAGATTTAATAATTATTTTAGATATATGTATTAAAGACAATTGCTACTGTTAAAAAATCAGCATTATATATTCAAATAAATCTGATGCTTAATAATATATTTTGTAATTAAGATAAAAATATCTTCATTTAAATTGTAAAATGCATTATCAAATTGTATTTAGCAGTCTTTATTTAACACTTTGAGATGATAAAACAATTCAATGATATGGAAAAAAAAAAAAAAAAAAAAACTGAATAAAATTCCGGAATGTTGTGAAGGCGATTATTGGACGTATATTAATAATTTTTTTTCAGTTATAATTACTGATTATTTGTGTGCATAAATTCTGTGAACTCATTTATGCATTCTGTAGAATATATATGTTACTGATTTTTCATTTTATTAAATTTTCATTATCTTTGAAAAACTGAATTATTTGCTGCCTACTTACTTAAGAATTATTATTTTATAGGTAATGCTGTTCAGCCCAGACCTTGGCTTGGCTTAGAACATATAAACAAAGCTCCAAAGAGATCAAGATATAATTATTTGGAAAAAGCAATTAAAATTCATAACTGACAGAGGAATATTAATTCTTTAGAATTATTGTTGTAAGTAAATTTGCTCAATAGAAACTGTTATTTTATTTTTTTCCTACAGTAATAAATTTGTATTTTACAACATGTTAAATTATTTATTTTTTACTTTTATCTCTCTATCTGTATTTGATGTTGTTAAGTTGTTTGAAAAATTATTCAGTTGCAAACCATTTGCTAAATATTCCATTGTAGACCATGACTTCTGGTGTTCAATTTAATTAGAATTAAAATATCCCTGTTAAAATGGCATGGTGAGAAATATCAATAATATCAAATCTTAATATTGTGCATATAAGAACAGAAGAAAGTGCATGAAACGAAAGTGAGAAAGGAATTCAGCCCTTTTTTTACCGTAGAGCTTTATTTAAAATGACATTTGAATGTTGATGACGTATATAAATTAAATTAAAATTCATAAATCGTTTTTACATTATGCAATCTAAAATATTCATTAGATTTTCTTCAATTATTATGAAGTATATGGAAAATTACATGGTGATAAATTATTAATTTTTTTTATTATTATTGGTTGAAAACGATGTTTCCATGCATAGAAAAAAATCATTTCAAGTTTCCACTTTTATTGAATGAAAATATTTTAAATCATTATATTTATTTGTCACCATTTTGCAACTTGCAATGTTTAATTAATTTTTATAGTTTTCTTTAACTATAAATTACTTTAGGGGGAGTGGGAGGGATATTATTTTTCAGTATTTTTTAAAAATTATTGAATGTGTTAAGAAATTGAATTGTAATTTATATCAAGCCTATTGGATCATCTTATTAAAAATTAGCAATGGAAATTGTTGATAAACTATTGATTTTATTAAAATCATCCCGTAATTACTCAAATTCAATTAATTCTTGATGCTTTATATAAGATTTTAAAAAATATATTTTAAAATTTGAATTTGTTTAAGACCTAACATAATTTTTCTACTACTTTTTTTTTCTAATAATTAAAATTGACATCATCTATTTAAGAAAAATTTAATAAATTATCAACTGCTCTCATTTTCACAGATAAAAATGGTTCTGTAGAATTAGAATGAAGAATATGAATTTTCTAATAATTATAATTTAAATTGTGTACCACCATTAAAAAATGTGTTTAATATTAATTAGCATTTTAACTTAATGTTAAGTTTTACCCGGTACATAGGTATGCTATGGTATACTATCAAAACTTTTCACAAATTCAATTTCCTAAGACCATACTCTCAGCTCATCTATATCTATACTTATAATAAAGCTCAATGTGGGTATGTGTGTGTTGGCGCTCTACAGGCCAGACCATTCAGCCTACAGCTACCAAATTTGGCACGTGTATACCTTCGAGGCCGGGAATGTGCACCTCAGGGTTATTTTTTCGAATTTTTATTAGAATTTTATTTATTTAAAGCTTAGAATTTTATTTATTTAGAAATTAAGCGAAATTTTGGCGTGTTTCTGCTATAACTTCCAAAAATATTACTGCACAAAAAAGATTTTTACATCAAGTTAAAGATCAAAAATTTATCTTTTAAATGATACCAATATTTTAAACTTAAAGTTAAGTTTCTATTTTTAATTAATTTTTAAATAAATATTTTAGCTATATTTGAACATATATATTTAAATATTTAAAATTGGTATATAACATATATATTTAATATATGGTATTTAACATATATATTTAAAATATTTTAACAAATTTAAGCTGCATGAGCACGTTTCGCATTCATGGGGAAAAATTAGCTTTTTTCAAAGTGTTATGATCACATTGATTAAAGCTCCAATTAAAAATAAAATCTTTTTGGAAATGAAATCTGCAAAAATATATTTTTTGGCACGTGTCTGTAGGAAATGAAACAAATATGAAATATTATTTTTTCTAAAAAATAAATTTAAGAAAAATTATTTTATGATCTTTTACACTATCTATATTATTAATCCAATAAATCAGTTACATTTTCAGGCAAGTTTTGTTTAATATGAACAGGATATCCATTCAAATCATGGCCATGCGGCTAATTTGTAAACCTTTAGTAATATACATAGGTATGCTAAAATTGTCTAAGTGGCAAATGATTATATTTTATGTAACTTGATTCAATAAATGGTCTAATAAATAACGAATTTTTTATTTTACATAAAGCTTCTGCTGTGGAAATCATGCTTAACAAAATGCTCTTGAAACACTAATATTTTAAATAAAAAGAGTTAATTTCCAATCAAATAAATCAATCACTTAGACTGATTTATGAAAATTTGAATATCACTATTCAATAAAAAAGGATAATTTTAAATTTTCCATCTATCGTTTCAAAGAAAATACGCCAATCAGAGCGCAGGTTTCTCAAGTTTAATTGGCCTAAAATTATGAAAATGTTGAGTTTTTCTAAATTTTTAACATTCAAAACTTCATAAATCTGTCTTAGTTGATCGTGGAAAATAGAAACATTCATTCATTTATTTACAATTTAGTGTGTCCAGAATATTTCTCGGAATATGATAGCTTACTGCATTAAATTTAGACTACATAATTTTTGAAATATATTTATAGGCCGGAACAAAATATTATTATTGATTTCATTTCAATCTGTTTGAAAGGAAAACTAAAAACTGAATTTTATGCTGAATCTGAGAAATTTTTGTTGAATTATTGTTTGAGATATTATATAAATTATGAAAAATATGTTGTAGTTCACATAAGACTTAAATACCGAGCGATTCTGTATGCAGTACTCGTATTCAATAATAATAATAATAAATAAATAACAATAAAAATGATAAATAAAATAAAACGCTTGGTTTCAATAAAAATATATTTATATTAATTGCAATTTCAGCATTTCCACTTTAAATTAAAGTTGGTTTTACCGGAAATGACAACACATTAGGAAAATATATATAGTAAATTGAAAGAAACGATCTAAACAACAGTATAAGTTTGGTATGACTATCAAAATTTGAAGATCAAAATTTTTTGTTTGAGAAGATATTAAGAGACAAGTTATTTGAAATATTTAATTGAAAATTGCAGCGAGTGGTAATATTGGCGAACCGGCGGGTCGCCAAAGGCGGCTAGTAAGTAATAAATAAACAACATGGGCCTAATGTAAAAAAACATTTAATTATCTAAATTTTGATAAACACTATCTAATTACAAGCATGACAAATAATTTGCAGAACATCTCAGTTTGCTTTGAATACATTATTTTGTGAAAATGTGAGTGGTTTTAGATAGGAATTTTACATTTTTTATTCTTAAGGGCAATGTGTTCAAATTCTGATAATTGTGAAATATAATGAAATAAATATATGAACTTTTAATTTAATTACGGATTAAAAGGATAATTACTCCTAATACTAATATAAAATATGCAAATGGTAAAGACTGAGGGTAAATTTATTTTTATTGTATAAATTTGTGTGCAGCAGAATGCTATTTTTGTGATTTTGGCTACAGTTTAAGGTTACCAATTCTGTTCACATTAATTTTTAAATTGCTTCAAAGTAAAACATTATTCAAAATTCAAATATTGAGTTTCATAAACTCAACTTTATTAAAGTTTAATTATTTTTTGAAAAATTCATAATAAAATTATTCTTTGCTCATTTATTTCACTGTACAAACTTCCATTTTACTGACCTGGATTTTAATTTACACCAAATGTATATGTAAGATAATCTTCAGTGCTGTCTAAATTTGATCTTATAATAATCTTATAGTGAAACTGAATTGGGCTGACAGCAAACCATTGTAATGTAAATATAACCTGCTATACTAATTATTACAATTAATTCCAGTCATAATATATAGTAAAATAAACTATTTGGAAGTAGAAGAAAATGTGTGATTTTTTTTAAAATTCAAATTACCAGAAATTGATGAAAATATCTATCATGTTAAGTTTATTTCAATAGATTGCCACTTGTTTTTATGTTGTTTTTTTTTGCAAATTATATTATTAAAACTAAATTCATATTGAAGTACTGGTTTTGTGTATGTTTTCAATATATGAATTATTGTTCTGGTTTCGAAAAATTAAAAGACCTAGAATAATCTGTTCTGGCTTGTATTTCAGCGTTGAACACTTTTGTAAATTAATCCTAATTCGTATGTTATTTGTGACAATATTTATAATGCATTAAAAATTGTATTGAATAAAATAAAATAGTGTAGTATTAAATTTTTCTAGATAAATTGTAGTTTCACGATAATAGATTTGATCTATTAGATGCCTACTCTTAATTATAATTTAATTTTTATTCTTGACTAGCCGCCTTTGGCGACCAGCCGGTTCGCCAATCATAATGTTCGTTAAAATTTTAATAATTACACATTTTATGCAATTCCTACTTTAATAGCTTCTTCATCAAAATATTTTAAAACTTCAAATTTTGCTAGTCATGTAATTGATTCATAATATTATAAAGACCTTCAGTCATAACGTAATATGTATCTTTCTAATTTTCTGTTAGCTCCCGTAGAATTTATACTTAAAATTAAAGTGGAAAGGATTGATCTGCAATTAATATAATCATATTTTTTACTGAAAAAAAGTATTTTTTTTGTAATATGATTGCTGCAAACAGTCACTGAGTATTTAAACTTTATGGGCACTAAAGAATATCTTTCTTAATCTATGTAATATTTCAAGAATTTGTCAACAAAACTTTCTCAGATTCATCATGACCAGATCGATTAATTAACAATTTTAATTTTAAATGCATCAAACACTAAGAAAATAAAACGAATCGTTTAAAATAATCAATTGAAAACAGGTTAAAAAAACTACTTAAAAAACGATGTACTTCAAATTATAAGCATATACAAAAATATATATAACTAACATAAATACAATTTAATTACAAAATATGAAATTAACCTAAAAATAATTGTAATCAACTCCACATCCGTTGTCAGCAATCGGAACACAATGTGCATGCGTAAATTTTTCTACGCCAGTTGGGGTAACGCTATGCAGATTAGAAATTTTTAATTTCCTTTATTCTGTTTTATTTTAATTCAAAAGTTCTTCAGAATGAATATGAAAGATTGATAAAATAACAATGTTTAATTTTAATGCATCAAACATTAAGAAAATAAACAGAATCGTTTGAAATAATCGACCGAAAAATCTTAAGCCTATCCTTATTAGTGTTGGGGGGAAAAAACTGAAGCCTTACTCATTTGGTGGTGGTGAAAATTAAGATTTTTTTGGCGGGAAAGTTAGTTTTTAATTACTAATTAAAAATTCAAAGAAAGGGACCCCAGGTGCACATTCCTGACCTCCAAGTTATACATGTACCAAATTTGGTATCTGTAGGTCAAACGGTCTGGCCTGTAGAGCGCCAACACATACACATTGAGCTTTATATAAGTATGGATTTATATTGTGACTTTCTATTATCATTAATTTATAAACTAACAATTATAAAGATGCTCTGAATGGTGTAAAAAATTATGCTGTTTGAGGTGATAAATGTTCTAAGGTTTGAAGCTTCATAAAACACAGTTTAATCACAGAAGATTGGATTTTTTTTTTAAATTTTAAAGTGCCAAGAATATTTATTAATAGGAATGGGGAAAGGGCAGAAGGTGGAGATAAATATCCAGGCTGAATTTTTTTTTCAACAATGCATTTATTGACTGAAACTGTAATTCTACAATTAGAGGCAAATTCAATAAAAAAGACTGCATAAAATCGTTTTTATATTAGAGTCTCGGTCAAAGTCACAAATATTGTTTTCCTACACGTTAATGATCCTAGTATTAGATTCAGAAACACTATTGTCCTTTAGTGAAATGGGTTAAAATTTTTAATGCAGGAGGCTCTAAATGCCCCCCCCCCCATATATTTTGCCAATGTTTAATAATTCAGTCCCTAAGAAATTAAGTCCCCCTTCCCCCTGCTTCTTCATCTTAATATATTTTCATGCTGTTATCTTCCATTAATTTGTTTTCAATGCATTATTTTTTAAATAAAAATTTAGTTTTTATAATTTTGTACCTATATCAACCATATTTTTTTAAAAAAAGAGTCCAAATATTATTTTGAAATTAAAGAGAAGTTAAAAAAAAATACTGATTTTCTTTCTGTTAATGATTTCAAAGTACCTAATAGCGATTTTAAAAATGTTTTCTTTTGTAGAGTATATAGAACTAAAAGTGCAATAATGAACGATAATTTGAGAAAATATATTTCTGAATATTTAATTGTGTGCTATTACTTCACTTTATTTCTTATCAAATATGTTGATTCTAAGCAGAACCTTTCTTCATTTATAAGATTGGAAAAATATCGCACAATTAAATGTTTGATGAAGAAATGAAATGAATTTAAATTTTAGTGCACTTTATTGGTAAAAATTAAGTTAAAAAAATGTAGAAATTCCAGAAAAATTTGTGTGCAACAATAAAATTGATTTAATTAAAAAGATATTTTTTAAAAATTATTATAGAAAATGCTAAAATTGGGCTTAATTTTTAAATAAAACTTTCAAAAATACTAAACTGAGGTGCACATTCTCACTCTCTTAAAGTATACTTTTTTAAATTTGATAGCTATAGGTCAAACAGTCTTTCTGTAGAGTACCAATGCACATAGATACTCATTCTTCTTTAAAATTTCATTTGTAACTGTTTAAGAAAAATTTATATCTATTATTGCTAGAGAATTCAATTGAATAAGCAATATTGCATTTGTTAAAATTAATTGAAATGCCCAAATGCAAAAGATAAATTGAAAACCTCTTAGTAATGAAAAGGAAGTCTTATGATTTCAAATGGAGAACATTCTTTCTTATTTTTATACCTAATCATCACAAAAATATGATTATTAAATATATAGTGAAAATATCAGTTTCACTGTTCATACTTGTTGTGTTTGGTTAAACTTCAAAACACAAAACAGTTGTATTGTAATATTTTTATATATATACTTTTGCCAACCATTATATTAGCCACCAACAAGATTTAAATTTAATTTTTGCTGGGAGAAAGTTAGTTCTTGAATAAAATTCAAAAATATCAGTTTTTGATTATATTTTTTGAACTATAATAACTAAATGCTGCTGTGGTATACTGTCTAAAAAGAATTGGTATTTCAAGTTTTTATAATTGTGAAGCTAATTTCCTTTGAAAGGCATCAGGAATTCTAAGTTTGGATTTAAAAAGGATGTAATCCTTTTTTAAGATATTAATTTTCTTTTTTAAATGTCTTCACCCTCTATCCTGTTTTTATCCTTGTTATTTCATTTTATACTTCTCTATTTTCAAAGCCAAAAGTAAATAAACAGATTTTAATTAAATGTGTTATTTATTTTAAATGATTTAATGCAGATAAATACTATACTTTTTCTATTCGAGATAGCAATATTGGGCAACTTCAAATAGTTTTTGTATATTTTAAGCATTAACGTTTTTTGTTACATTTTTAGGCATCAGCTTTCTCCAGCCTTGCAGCTCCTCTGCGGCTGCGACCCTTCTCTGCTGGACAAATGTGCGTTCAGTCTTTCATCAATGTACAAACATTTACGCGTTCCCTCCTGTGTTGAGTAGAAAGAAAAGATGGGGGAATAACAACCATTTGGATATACAATCGCCAGCAATTTTTGTTGTTGGACGTTTCTGTGGCCTTTGTACTCTCCCAGATGGAAATGTCCATGGACTTTACCTGCGCTCTGCACTCTTTTACATTTTGTTGTTTTTCTCCCTCCCTGTTTTTTATTTTTTAATTTATATTACTCAAAGGATCTGGAATTCCTGTGGAAAGTCAGCATGGAAGGTTGCCAGAAGCTGGAGAAGACTTTTTTTGCTGCATGTATTGACTTTGAAGGAATTATTCGTGGGGGAAAAAATAGCTCAAATCATGCGCAATTGTAGATTTCTTATTGCGAGAAGAAGGAAATAATATTTACATTCTTGGTTTGTACACACACAAAGTAGTCTGTTTACTTTGGTGAGTGTGAACTTGAGGCTCAATTTGTGATTGGTCATTTTCTTGAACAGTTATGGCTTAAAGCAATATTCCCTTTGATTTAGAGTATGTCATGTTTGAATTGAGTGATCATGTGATGACGCTTTCAGTTGTTTGCCTTGTCTAAGTAAGATGTATAAAATTCAAAAGTATTAATAAAAGGAAAATGTTGCCATCTTTCTTAAGAAAAAAAATGAATTTAAATGACTGACAAAAATGAAAGATTTCTTTTACAGTCTTGTTTTTTTACAAATATGTGTGTTTTTATTTATTGTAGTATTACTCACTTGTTCCAGCTAATACTTTTAGTTTATTAATTGACCATGATCGATAAGTTTACTGATTTAAGTCAAAACTATCAATCACGTGATAATATACTAATATTACTGAATGAATTGCAGGATATAAACTTAAAGGCCTTTTAATTTCTGTTAGACACTCATACCTTGCATCCCAATGATATCTTTTATTATTTTTTTTTTCAACTTTTCTTTGCAGTTTTATCTGTTTTAATGCTAAATCACCTACCTGTATGTGAGTTGGATACTTAAACCAGTTTTTTAAAAGAAACCAGTTAAAACTGGTTAGAATCTTGTTTGTTGTGATTTTTTTATTATTATTAACAGATAGACAAAATATTTGATTACATTTGATATTTCTTTTTACATCTACCAGAAATACTGTGATGCTAACAGCTAAACTTGTTTAAAAGTGAATCATTTTTTTAGCTTTACTGTAAACACTTTTTGTAAAAGAGATATAGTGTATGAAGTCTTTTTTTTAATATCTAAAATAGTTTCATTTGTATAGTTTGCATTCCATGTGGTTTTTGCTTTGTATTACTATGCTTATTTCCTGAATGGGAAATTTTCGTATGTTTTTCAAATGTATAAATTTGACCCTTGCTTCTTTTGCTGTCCCATTTAAAATCATGTTTAGTTTGGAGTTTGGCACATGAGTATGAATAAAAATTGATTCCAGGTTTTCATGACATTTCTTTTTTACCAAAAGAAAATCATTAGTATGGGTGATTGTGATCCAGATTTATCCAAATTATGGTTTAGAAAATTTCCTTTTGCACATTATTCTAAATTTACACATCTTTTTAAAATGTTCTGTGTGAGCAAATGTATCATTCAAAAATTAATTATATATGAATTATTTTTTTTTATGTAGAATATAAAATATCTGTGAATATTTTTGATACCCCTAATTAAGCAATATGCACAATTTAATACGATAATCTTCTGTACATGATAATCTTCCACACAGAACAATATGCCATTCTCATTAATAAAAAATATTTGTAGATCTTTTCAAATTCTTGTTAAGTGTGACTATTTTTACTTACGGTGAATGTTTTAGATATAATTGGCTGAAAATAGCTATCGAGGTTAACTACATTAGGTGGATCAATATCTTATTAACAATTCTTTATCCCTTACATAGTTATTATGTAAATTACATTTTCACATTTAATAATCAAAAGATAATGTAAAAAGCTATTGTTTAACCTTCTAAATATGGCATTTTGATTTTTTAAAATGTCGACAAACTGTAAAAGCAAACAACTTTGTGAAAAAAAAATTAATACTATTTTAAAATTTATTTTGTTAAGTAAATAAATTTAAAAAATTTGCATACATGTATGTATGTGCAACACATTTTTATTTTGAATTAATTGAAATTGTCATTTCTTTCTTGTAGTTTTCTGCATATTTCAAATAGGGTCACAAACATCCCTGCTTTGATTTAAAAGTAATAGATTCTTTTGCACTTTGCAAACCATATTTATTTGCAAGTGTGTGCACAATTTTACAAGACATATTTTACACACTAGTATTTTCAAATCTAAATGGCATGTAAATTTGCATTAATGATTGCTAATGAAGTTTTATTGAGATTTTACACTTAGAAGCCTACATTTTAATTTTGGAAATCCTTTAAAGAGCAGGAAATTTGCAATTCAATAACATAAAAAGTCCTAAATAAATACTGTACTGTGCAATTTATTTGGGACATACACAAAAAGTTTCACCTTTGTTGTTTAATTAGTATAGATTCACTTACATGCATGATATAGTAATCTAGTAGCAAATATGTCCTCCTGTAGCTTTTATGACATCCTACATTTTAATGCATAGATTTCTGAAGTAATAAAATAACATTTCTAGTAAATTTAGAGAAAATTATCTATCCAGTTAAATAGTCAGTTAAAAGCTGTAAATACTTATAAGCTAAACTAACCTTTTGGAAATGAGCAACAGGTATTATCAATTCATCATCTGCAATTTCCAATTCATCAACAGGTATTTCTTCAATCCTCAGGGACTTTGTACCAGCATTAGCAAGCGAATCTAAAGGCATATCTTCTCGCTGAACAGCAAAGATTTTATAACTAATAATTTCTAATAACCTGCAAAAATATCAGAACATGTTTAGTAACAGATTGATAATAAATAAAATGAAATAAAGGGGGGGGGGAGTGTCATAAAATTGTCTACAATTTTATAATGCACAGATCTAGCTATGAAGTTTTAAGCCAACAATCTAATATGATATACAATATTTATTTGCATGAAAGCATTGAACTCTAGACACTGTTTCTATTACTAATTTTAAAACAGTACTGTGCAATTTAATTGGGACAAACACAAAAAGTTTCACCTTTGTTGTTTAATTAATATAGGTTCACTTACATGCATGGTATAGCAATCAACCGGTAAATATGTCCTCCAGTAGCTTTAACGAGATCCTGTCCATGTTTTAACATGGATTCCACTAATTTATAACATAAGTTTTTGAGTCATCAAAATGAAAACAAATTTTTATGATACTCTCAATCATATTTCTCTTATTTTAACAGTCCGTTTTACTAACACGTTTCTTCACAATTCTCTAGAAATTTTTGATGAGATTTGCATCTGTGGAATTACCAGGCCCCAATCGAAAACAGTTAATACCTTTTCTTGAAAAAAAAAATTCTTTACCACCTTGGAATGATGGTTTGGAGCAAGATCTTGTTTAAAGACACCAACACCACCAGCAAACATTTGCATTGGAGGAATAATTTTTTCTTTTAGTATTGAAATGTATTTCTTAGAGTTCATCATCCTTTCAACTGGTACTAAGTTACCAGATCTTACAATTGTAAAGTGACCCCAAAATATCTGCTTCTGAGGGTGCTTAACTTTTTGATTAAGATGCTATTCTCTGATGGGTTTTCCAGCACTTCGTCTGACAAATATTGATTGTATCCCTTGCATAAAAAAATGTTTTGTCGCTGAATACAACGTTATTCTAGTCTTGTGCAGTCCAGGACTGAAATTTCCTGGCCCAATATAAACATTTTCTTTTCATTGCAGGTGTTAGCGACTGTTTAATGGTTTCCTTCCCATCCCCCTGCTTCAGTAAGCCTTCGTCATTTTGTTGATGAATCGGTGCTCACTCCAGTAGCTAATAATTCTCTCTGGAGATATGTACTTGTTTTGCGAGAGTGCATTTTACTAATTTTTACAAGAAATTTATTTGTCTGAGGTGTTATATTTCGTTTGCGTCCACATTTACTCTCGTTTTGGAGAAACTATCCCAAACTCAATTTGCTGATTAATAATCCTTGAAACACTCAATATTCCACTACTGCAGCAATATCCCTCGCTGTTATTGAAGTGTGCGACTGAGGATACCAATTCTAGTCCTTTTCCTGGAAGTGATATATACATTTTTTAATGTACATTAGAATTAAATAATTCACACAATCAACCTCCTACAGCAACTAAAACACAACTGATGGTAAAATGCTCTACATGTGATGATCACATGGTCAAACAAAATTAGACTAGTCAAGAGCACTTTTTTTTGTAAGAAAATGCAGTTAAATCCGGTTTGAGGCAGAAAATTCCCGAGAAATGAAGAAATTTATAAAAAATGGAGTTTGTCCCAATTAATTTGCACATTACTGTAAAATGTATCACACCAACAGTTTTTCAAATGAATATAAACATGAAAGTTTATTTTTGAGCACATAAATTTCATTTTTTTCCCCTTGACTTGGCAAAGAAAAAAATACATTTGCATAAAGCAAATAATTGTAAATTCCTGACGGTGTGTAATCTCGGAATGAATTCATTTATCAAATTTAGTGTATTTTTTATCTAAATTCTAAATATAGACAAAGCTGCCCATGCTTTGAAGAAAGAAAGTCACTTGGAAGTGCTTTCTATCATGCTTGGAAAGCGAAATCACAATTTACTGAAATAATAAAAATTCACCATTACCGTGGTATCTTGATATCCATTAAGAAGCTTGCTAAGTGACATGATCTTATGCATTTAAGGAATGCAAATGCAAAAATATTTTTTGCCATTCCTTTTCGAAAGATCCTGATGTTAAGAAAATTTGAAGCTTCATATTCTAGAAGAAATGTACAGGGTGTCCCACAAGGTATGCAGCGTCTAATACTTGCAGATTCGGATAGAAGACGCCAAGATGGGTGTTAACATGTGGAGTATCCGAATATAGTTGCGGGGTCTAATTACACGAAGAACGTTAATTAAGAATCCGGGAGTTTGTTTTAAAAATTAAGATGCATAAGACGATAGCACAACCTGGAAGCTTCGGTAGGCGACTACACAAATTTGTGCAACCATTGAGAGAGAAAGCGCGTCAGCATAGAAGGCTAGAAAGCAGTTTTGATGAGAATGAGTCGTGCGTTAGTCACTAAGAAATTACTGTGTACTGTGCGCAATCGTTGTGGTTCTGAAATGAGCAAATATTCGACTGAGCATCGTGTTTTTATCCCATTCTTGCATGGCAAAGTCAAGATAAGCGATTATTGGTTCATGAAAGACGCTGCTGGACCTCGCCGCATTCAGCGAAACTTCGATGTCTAACGGAACATTTTCATGATAGACTAATCGGGTTGGTTTCCATTGCGAAAACAGACAATAATATAGATTTGCCACCTTACTCCATGGATCTTAACCAGTGCGACTTTTTTTTTATGGAGATGTCTGAAACACACGGTGTATCTCGCACAACCCTCAATAAGTACTAATTGAGAGCAGCAATTGAATCCATAAATTAAGGAAATTGGAACAGATATTTGGCAGGAGACAATTGCGAACTTCGATTCCAAGACTTCAACGTGTCATTTGTTCGAACGGCCGACATTTCGAATACCTGTTGTATTGAAAGTTCTCAATAAACATTGATTTTCACTTGTTTTTTTTTTTTTTTTTTTTTCTCATTTCTTTAAGTTTTCATAAAACAAGTTTCACACTTTAATTAGACTATGACGCTATATTCGGGGACGCCGTATGTTATGCATTAAAATACTCGTCTTGACATGCTGTATACGAATCTGCAAATATTAGACTCTGCATACCTTGTGGGACACCCTGTACTTTTAGCATTAAAAATGCTCAAATTCGTTCTCTGCATTTCAACGACAGCAATTATTTTTGTAGGTTGTATTTCTCATCATTATTTATTTCTTTGCGCAAAAGAAATAAACAAAAAGCTGCGCCAGTATTAAATTTGCCGACAAACGAATGTGTATAATTATCTGAAAAAAGTGAGCGACTAATGTCTCGTAAAATGTGAAAATATGTTTTGGAAACTGAGTAGATTATTATCACCAAAACAGAAATTTCAGAATAAGAATTCGGTACTTCGTAGATTATTTATCTGAAAACGGAATAGAACGTTTCAAATTGTCAAATACTTCGAAAAGACATAAAAAAGTCGGTAGAATTTTAGAAAAATTATTTTCTATGAATGAACCAAAATAGTTATTGAAAGAGAAAATTTGGGAATATCTAATATTTACAGAACAAGGCTGTTTCCAAAAGATGCTTCAGCTTTTTTTTGAAGATAGTCTCGGATTTACACTACCAACTGTTTCAACTTTAAAAAGATGAATTTAAAAATTTGTTTAAACTTCAACTTGGGCATATTTTATGATGTCTTAACATTTTTATAAATTTAGGCTCCTAAATTTTCTTCATTGCAACGAAATTGTCCAGTACTTTGATAAAATGAATTGTGTTAGCAAAATTTCGTACGATCTAAAGGAGCACCCCATTATGGACTTACATTCGAATTTACTCTAGCTTTAAACTTAAAATCTATTTAAGACATGAACTTTCAATCGACTGACGTAGCTAAACATGATAATCAAAACAAGCAAAATTCTAAGAGGATAGCTAAAGAGATCGAAGAAGAGGGGGATGTTTCGAGCAGTCAGTGCCCTAAAATGTGATTACAATTTTTCCTTTTCAAGATGTCGTGTCAAAAGTATTTAAAATAATTTTTTAAAAATATATATATGGTTTTTAAGATATTAAATAATTATTTTTGTAATCAGTTATATACAATATAAATATTTATTATAACATTGCTTGTAAGATTTAAAATATATATACGCTGGTGTGCAAAACTTACGCAACAATGTAAATTTTAAGCAAGCAGCCATGGAAGCATGCAGAAAAGGGGATATTGCGATCAGTACAATAAACACACAATTCAGTAGAAAGGTGAAGCTCATGGAAATTTCAAGAACAAAACATCATAGACGACGTGAGTATACGCAAAACGCCTACCGTCGGGGCGTGCAGCTCAAGACTGCAAGGAAAGGAAGGATGGAAGCGCAATTAAAGACATTCGCTGCAAGTGCAAGTGAGTTTTTTCGTGAAATATGGCTAGAAGAAATCACCTGGACGACTTCACACGTGGAAGAATGATCAGAAAGCTGAATAAGGGGCGCAGTTTGCCCAGTCTAGCTGAAGAGTTCGGAATCAACAAAAGTGTCTTTTCGCGCGCTTGGAAAGCTTTCCAAACCATGGATTATACTTGTTAAAAATGTTGGTGATTGCGGCCCTAGGAAAAAAAAACTGCAGTGGGCGACCGATATATCGTCCTGCAGGAGAAAAGAGACCAGCTAACAAGCGCTACTACTCAGCAACTGTGTACAGGAACAGGGCGACAAGTGTCGCGGTTTATTGTGGCCAGACGCTTTCACAAAGATGGCCTATTCACCCAATCGCTTTGAACGCTGCATATATTTGAAAGGTGGACATCGGTGGTATCGTTTAGAATGGTGTAAGGAGCACAAAAACTGGACATCTCATCAATGGAGTCGTGTCCTCTTTACAGATGAGAGTCGTTCTAGTGCCACAAGCGATTCCCAACGCCAGTTGATTTGGAGAGAGGTCTGAACACGGTTTCATCCCAGTAACATCATGGAAAGAGACCGCTAGGGTGGTTCTGGAGCTGTCGTCCAGGAGGCATTATGCTGAGCTCCACGTTTTCGACAGAGGTTCTGTACCTGGAAATCGCTGTTATAAGGAGGTGATCTTTCCTCATGTGGGTCTGTTACGAGGTGCTATTGGACCAGACTTCGTTTTTATGGATGACATGCACGGCCACACCTGACTGCTCATGTTCAGCAGTTATTGGAAAGTGAAGATTTCACTCGAATGGATTCGCCAGCATTCTCTTCTGATTTAAATCCCATAGGACATGTGTGGGATACTTTGGGGAGACGCCTTGCTCCACGATTACATTCTCCGGGGAACTCCCAAGAACTGAAACAGATGCTGAATGAGGAATGGGCACTCTTACAAGAACTGTTGGACAATCTGGTGCTGAGTATGGAGAAACGGTGCGAAGCAACCATTGCAGTAAGGGGAGGGCATATTCCATACTAATTAATAATTGCTTGTTGTTCTTCCTCTTGGAATCATGAATCTTTTTGTTGTTGTTGTTTAATTCCATACTATATACACTGTATTCATTTTTGCGCTGCAATGCTTTCACTATCGTTTAAGTGCAAAATGCTGTCTCTCATTTCTGAATTTCACGTCTTTCAGATGATTTCTTGTGGAGTTATGGCAAAAAAAGCACTTGTTGCTTAAGTTTAGCACACCAGTGTATATAATATAATGCATGTGAGAATAAGGAAAAATGTAATATTTATGAATTATGTAAATAAATACTTCAACTATAAATTGCTCCATGAAATTAATCACGAAAAAAAAAAGCTATTTTGGTCCAGATTTATTTAAAACTAGCCACCTTTGGCAACCAGCCGGTTCGCCAGTATTAATGTTCGTTAAAACGTTCAGATAATATTTTATGTAACTTGTTCTCATTAGGTTTTTAAGCGTCAAATTTTGATAGTCATATTATTTACTTTTACATATTATTTAGGCCTTAAGCAGTTCTGTTCATTGCATTACGCATCTTTCTCTTATTTTCTATAATGCCCGTAAAATTCAATTTTAAATTAAGGTATGAAATAATGAAACTACAATTAATATAAAGACATATATTAGTGAATCCAGAATGTCTTTAAAAGAATAGGTGAACTGAAATCAGAGTCGTTCGGCATTGAAGTCTTATGTGCACCTTAGATTAATTTTCATAATTTATAATATTTCAAAGAATTCATTGTTCAATAAAAATATCATGGGTTTATCGTAAACTTCAGTTTTTAGTTTCATTTTCCAAAGGATTTAAAGGATGTCAATAATAATATTTTATTTTTTCGGTTTATAAATATAAAAAAAATGAAATTTAAATTTTAAACAATCATTTGCTTTTAAACATTCATATTTGCGAATTATTCTTGACGCCCCAACTTTTAAATAAATCAATAAACAGTTTTATTTTCTGCGATCAAATCTGGCCAATTTATTAAGTTTTGAATGTTACAATTTTAGAACAACCAACATTTTCATAACCTAGGCCAATCACTTGAGAACACCTGGAAGATGATTGGCTTCTTTGAGACGGTCGATGAAGTGATCTAAAATCTCTGTTTTTATAGAATAGCAACGTTGAAATTTTTATAAGTCTGTCAAGTTTAGTGATTGATTTAGTCGATTGGAGTGCAACTCTTTTTATTTTTAATATTAGCATCTTAAGAATATTTTATTAAATATGACTCTCAGGGCAATGGATCTAAGTAAAAATTTAAAATTTCTAATTCATCAGAGCATTTATTAAGTTACATAAAATATAATTATTTAGTTTATTTATACCATTTGTTAACGGATGTATATTTGTTACTAAAGGTTTACAAATAAGCTGTTAAATTTCAATTAGATGAGAGATCTTGTACCAATTAAACCATATTTGCTTAAAAAAAACTGTTTGATTGAATTAGTAATATAGGTATTGTAACGTTTCCTTCCATTTACTTTTCAAAAAATATCATGCTTCGTGTTTATTTCATTTCATATAGACATGTGCTGGAAATTACATTTTTGTATATTCAATTTGAAATGATAGTTAACTTACTTTTTAATTTGAGCTTCTGTCAATATGATGGCAACGAGTTGATAAAAGTTAATTTTTTCCCCTCCATTAACGTGCAATCTGCTCGTGCAGTTTAAATGTTATTTTTATTTTGCGAGAAATAAATTGTTGAAAAATGTAATTAAATTATATTTAAAAAAGTCATTAAAAATAGAAATTTAATTTGTTTGTTAAAATATTAGTATCATTGAAAAGATTATTTTTTGAACTTCAATATGACGTAAAAATCAATTTCGCTTTTGGGGAAAAACGCCATAATTTCGCTTAATTTTTAATTAATTAAAATTCTAATTAAGAATTTAAAACAATCGCTCCGAAGTGCACATTCCTGGCCTCCAAGTATACACATGCCAAATTTGGTAGCTGTAGGTCGAACGACCTGGCCTGTAGAGTGCCAACACACACACACACACACACACTGAGCATTATTATAAGTATAGATTATTAAATAATTTGAATCTAAAACGAAATAATCGTTCTCGTTTGGAGTTAGGCGAGGTAAGTTAAATGCTATTTTTAAATGAATATGTTTTATTATCTGAAGAGAAATTATTCCTAACTGCTTTGTTTCTTGCTACTTATTGATTGCTTAAACTAGATATCGTTTGCTATTTTAATTATTTCACTATATCTGATTTAAAGGTCATATCAGAAACATAGAATACTGAATATTTTCAAAACTTTTTATTAAGTATTTCAGTTTTTCCCCCATTTTAAATTTCATAATGTGTGATTCTAACAGCGTTTCAATAACATGAAGGAAAAAAAAATGGTCTTAGAAATTTTTTTCCTTTTGCTAAAAATGCTCTTGAACAGTTCATTTAATCTGTTACGAAGAAAGAAGAATTATGCGCCTTATCTGAGGTTATCAATATAATAGCTGAGCCTTATTCTCAAGTAATCTTGGGTCAAACTATTTGATATATCCAAATCATAGAATAAACTTTTTGGACACGCTCGATCTCAAGCGCCAATCAATTTCGTGATTGATTATGCACCAAGAAAATATTTTTGAACGTAATCTGAAATTTTTTATTTTGATAACTAAAGTCTTTTTAGATATATTGTGACTTCTTGACATTAGGGGATGATATCGCTTGTTGCGAAAGATCCCAATTTACACATTAAGAAAAAGGCAGGCACACTCTGCACAAATAGGGTGCAAATTAATAGTACACCCTAGTTGTGATTCCAATTTACAAATTGATTTACAAATCCATTTAGATTATTTCTTCGTTATTGCTATGATTTTCTAGTTAGTTCTATTTTTTATTTTTCCAAAGACTAGGGGTTTGAGACTTTATCCATATTCTCTATTTTAACCATATCTATAGTGCATAATGGCCATATATGGCATTTGCGCCAGTAAACACCACCAAACCGAACCAAGTTGATTCGGACTTTTTTGACCAAAATTTTCTTCCATATAATACTGAGTTTAGCTTGAACGAATTGCAAAATGGTTTATCTAAGACTCACGATACCAGTCCCGGTCCAGATGGAATCACACACAGCATGCTAGGCCACTTAAATGCAGCATCGCTCTCCAATCTGTTACATTTATTCAACAAAATATGGATTGAACTTCGATTCCTTTCTCAGTGGCAAGAAGCGCTGTTGATTCCAATATTAAAACCTGGAAAGGACCCAGCCAATCCTCTTGGTTATCGACCTATTGCACTGACGAGTTGTTTATGCAAAATGCTCGAGCGTATGGTCAATGCTCGCTTGGTTTACAAACTGGAGAAATAGGGTTGCATACCTCAATTACAGAGTGATTTCCGTCGAGGATGATCAACTTCTGATTATATAATCCTACTTGAAACAGAAATTCGCAATGCTTTCATTCATCGTAACCACCTTGTCTCCATTTCCTTTGACTTGGAAAAAGCTTATGATCGCGCTTGGCGCTATGGTATTATCCAAACGCTTTTTAATCTTGATCTTAGAGGCCATTTACTTATATATTTTAAAGAACTTTTTATACTTTTGAACATTTCGTGTTTGTTTGGGAAATTGTTTTTCTGATTATTTTAACCAAGCTGAGGGTGTTCCACAAGGAAGCTTTCCTTAGCGTAACCCTTTTTATCTTTCATTTTACCCAAGTACTACATCATTTACCATCCTCTGTTCGCGGAGCCTTATACTTTGATGATTTACAAATATCCTGCCAAGGATCTGATATGAGCTTTATTGAACAGAGTTGCAAAACGCAATGAATAAGCTAGTGGATTGTATTGAGACTAATGAGTACACATTTCCTCCTGAAAAATATCGTTGTGTGTACTTCTGCAGGAAGCAAACTTTGCATCCAGATCCAATTATCTATTTTAAAAACATTTCCATTCCAGTGGTGAATGACATGAGGTTTTCAGGGATTATTTTCGATAGAGAATTGAGTTTCCTTCCACATATATTATATCTGCCCGCTCTGCTGTTTTACGCAGACTAGATACCATACATTCTGCTCTGAGGATATGCTACTTCCCCTGTCGAAAGCTTTTAAGTAATTTGAATCAATTGCCTCTCTATCTGCACCGAAAGGAACTTCTAGCACAATACTATTTCCATACATTATCAATCCCCCGGCATCCTATTCTTCAAAGCTCAATTCCTTCATCTCTCCTTCGACTCTACAATGCTCGCCCCTCTCACATCCTCCCTTTCAGTCTCAGAGTTAAAAACATCATTCATGACTCTGGCTTTGATGATATTACTCTTCGAACTAATGATCCATTAGCGTTTTCCACCGTGGGATCTTCTACAATTTATATTCCTTAACCCTTTTTCTGAATTTGATAAATATACAACTCCGCCAGTTGTTTTCCAATAAATGTTTTATTCTCATCGCTACCAGTATGGTTCTTGCATCCCAGTTTATACGGATGGCTCAAAATCAGACGGAAATGTTGGCTGTGGAGTAGTTATTGGATCTGATATACACAGTTATTGTTTGGAGAGCTCTTGCACTTTATTTATTGCCGAGCTAACAGCTATCCTCTGTGCTCTTCAGAAAATATCACTTTCCACTCACCACAAGTTTTGCGTTTATACCGACAGCATGAGTTCATTGCAGGTGCTCTCAAAGTTTCGCTGTCAAATACATCCAGTTGTTCATGAAATATTTATCCTTTTGCGCACTATCCAGAATCAGGGTGTCTCCATCCAATTTTGTTGGGTTGTAAGCCATGTTTGAATTTTTGGCAATAAACTGGCAGACAAAACTGCTAGAGATGCCTCCATGCTTTTGCAGCGCCCTCTTGCTTATTGTGATGGCAAGAGGTCCTTTGCTAATTTCGTACTTGAATTATGTCAGGAAATTTGGGATAAAAAAACCAATAACAAGCTGCATGCCGTTAAACCTTCAATTGGTTTGTAGCCAGCTCTGCCTTTGCGAGGACATGATATAAAGTTGACACGTCTGCGTGTGGGACACACGCGGTTTACGCGCAAACATTTATTCGGAGAAAGGGCACCTAAATGTCCTACTTGCAATACTGTTTGTAGTGTCAATCATATATTGATTGAGTGCCCAAATTTTAAAACTCAACGTATTCATTTTTCAAAACTTCATCAATAACAATGTCAGACATAGTGGGAGTAAATCCCTATGAAAAACTTTTTCAGTTTTTGAGGGCCATTGGCTTTTACGGATGTATTTAGGTTTTACCCTTTTTCCTAATAAAAATTTTCAACTTTTTACCTGGTGGAATTCAGTCTTTTAATGTAATGCTTTTAAAAATCCTTTGACACAATTATTTTTTAACGTAGTTTTTTACTCACGATTATCAATATTTTAACCATACGACTGGCGCAGTTTATCGAGGGTGCGCCACTAAAATTCACATCAATCAAACAATCAACCAAACCAAGTTGAGGGTGGTGTGAACAAGTTGAAACGACAAAAATATTATTTCAAATACATGTCAATACGGAGAAAAACAAAACATGAAATTGAAGCAAAAAAATATTTAAGTAAACATGCAGCTTGATGGTTGGGTTGATGGGGCGCCTAGTCCAGGCAGGAGCTTATCCCCGGTAAGGAGAGACTTCACAGTGCTTTGCTGTCTATACTTTGCCGCGGCCGTCTTCGATGAGATTTGGACATGGCGAGTGTCAGGGCTCATTGTGATTGTCTGATATTTGGGTGAGGGTGCGGGGGTACGCTGCCGTTGGGCTTAGTAAGTCTTTACTGCTTGTGAGCTAGAATTGGCTATTGAGATACTGTTTAGTTTGAGTTTGAAATAATAAAAGTTAGGCAGAAAAACTAGAGGGCTGAGATAAATTAAAGTAGTATATTACGGGGTCTTCTAGAGTTTGTAGATGGTTTATATTTAGGGATTTTAGCTATTGCTTCATTTTCATTCTTATCCATGTTTTTAAAGAAATTAGTGGCTAGTTTTTTAATGAATTTATTAAGAGAGAGATAGTCTAGGCATAAGTACATATTTGTATTGGACATGTAGTATTTCATATTGCAGAAATTTCTAATTAAGTTATTTTGCTGGCGTTCTATAAGTCTAAGATTAGTCTTGGCAGCATATCCCCACACTGGGCAGGCATAATACTGGACGCAAATACTGGACGCAATACTGGCATAATACTGGACGCAAGTAGGCAGAGTAAATAAGCATTTTATTTTGTCTACTCATTTTGGAGTTTCGAGAAATTAAGGGATAAAATTTACGAGTTAGGTCTCGAAACTTTTTAGCTGTGTAAATAAAGTGGGGTTTCCCAAGTTAATTTACTGTCTAGAATAACGCCTAAGTATTTGCATTCCTTAGACCATGGGACAATTTGATTTTTAATTTTAACTGGGAGGAAATTCTTTTTACAGTTATTTTTATTAAAAACTATAGCTTCAGTTTTACTATCATTTATTTCAGTTTTCCATTCGACGAAACAGTCCTCAGGAGATTTAATATGTCGATTTAAAGCTATGGTAATGAAATTTTGATTTTTGTTTCTAGCTAGCATTGCAGTGTCATCAGCGTACATGCACAACATAGTATTAAATTGCTTGGGGATATTATTAATAAACAAGGAACATAAAATTGGCCCTAGTTTAGATCCTTGTGGTACACCTGCAAGAGTAGGTTTTACTTCAGAAAATTCATTGTTTATTTTGATTTTGAAGGATCTGTAACTAAAGTAAGAAATTATAATTTTGATTAGGTGTGGGGGTATGTTGTAATTAATTAGCTTGTAAATAAGGCCATCTTGACAAACTCTGTCAAAAGCTTTCTGAATGTCAAGGAAAACCGCTGCAGTTTTTTGTTTATTTTCAAAACCTTCCTCAATGAATTCTACTGCTCTAATGAATTGGTGAGTTGTAGATAGGTTACGGCGAAATCCAAATTGTTCTGGTGTTAGTATATTATGTTCTTCTAGGTAATTATTTAATCTATTGAGAATTATCTGTTCAGCAATTTTGTTGACAGAAGGGAGTAGGGATATGGGTCTATAACTGCAGGGATCAGTTGGGTCTTTTCCTGGTTTAATATGGGCATAACTGCAGCTGTTTTCCATAACATGGGAAAATGTCCTAATTTGAGAATGCTATGCATTATATTAATTAAAAATTTTAGGTAATTGTCCGGAAGTGTTTTTAACATTTTGTTGTTAATACTGTCAAGGCCAGGGGCTTTTTTGATATTAAGTTTTTTAATATGATTCTTTAATTCATCAGTTGAGGGAGGGGGAATATCAATAAATTTTTGTGGCAGTGAGTCGAGAAAGCTTTTGACTTTATTATTTACATTATGTTTTGTGGTGAAATTGCTCAATTCATTAAGATGAAATTGTTTCTCAAGGCTAGCCGCCAGGCAGTTTGCTTTTTCTTTATCAGTTATTGCAATACTAGCAGGGCCTTTAAGGGCCGGAATTGATCCGTCTTCTGTGTTAACACTAATTAATTTGCTTATAAATTCATTGTTTTGGATTTTATTGTTAAGCTTTTCAATTTCCTTATTAAGTTGGTTCATTAGTCTCTTGAAGACTGGGTCTCTGGTTTTTTGAAAAATTTTCCTGGCAAAGTTCCTGTCCCTGATTAGGTCTCTCATTTTAGGGTCAATAAAATATTGACTATTTATAATGGGGGTGGAGGCTAGATTTTTTGCGTTAATAATTTGTGATTCGAAGATGTTTACAAAATGATCAAGTTTATCTGGGTTTGTAAATTCATCCATGTTTGGGGTTTCTGATTGACTGAGGGTTCATTTAAAATTATTCCAGTTTGTTTTATATTTATTAAGATGATTGGGCCGGGAATATTTAAAGAAAAAATTTAGTAAGATGGGATTATAGTCTGAGCTAAGTTCAGGTAAGGAGTGAATTTCATATGGGTACAGGAAGTCTTTAATTAAGGTGAGGTCTATTGTATTGGCTGACTGAGGTCCAAATCTAGTGGGGGTGGACGGTGCTATAATGTCTAATCCGGCCTGAAGGGCGAATGATTTTAGGGAATTACCTTTTGGGCAGTGACGCTTACAATCCCAGCTAACGTGGTGAGCGTTAAAGTCTCCTCAAATTATTTAATTAGGTCCTGTTTGCATCAGGTTTTCGATGTCGAAAATAAAATTGGAATTATCTGCATTAGGGGGATATAAATAGAGATTAGGGTTATTGGATCTTGATTTTTAAAATTTAATTTTACCTCGCTAGCTTCTACATGTTGTAGTAAAAATGGGGAGACTTCACTGTGAGGTAAACCGTTTTTTAATTAAAATTGTAGCACCGCCGCCAGCCTGGTTAACGCGGTGAGCGTTAACTGTAATATGAGAAATAGTTTGCCAGAAAAATTTTTCTTTGTGGTCTAAGGTGGGTTTCTTGCAGTAGGATAACATCGGGGTTATACTTATTTACAAATTGACGAAGGTCCATTATTTTATTGTTAATGCCATTTGCGTTCCAGTAGACTATGCGAAGGCTATTGCAGGAGAAAACTAGTTACTGACAGGTTGACTTGGGTTATCGAATGCCTTCCTGAGTATATCCAGTTTTTCCATAACAGTGCTTGCGGCTTTTAGTTTTTTAAGCTAAGTAAACATGCAGAGATCCAATGATTTATTTTATATGCATATGAGCTGCATCGGGAAATGAATTGTTGCCAGTTAGAGAATAGAAATTCCTATTCGGCTTATAAATAAAAAAATATATAAAAGCACGAAAATAAATAAATATATGATATTGTTACTTGGATCTATGTGTATAGATAATGCAGTGTATATAGATAATAACAATATGTATAGATAAATGAAAAATGAGCTTAGAAAATAAATTTGAACGAGCTCTGCGGAAAGTCGTAATGATGAAAATATTATAGTTTTCCCTTGAAATAGGAACTTATTTAAATAATAATATTTAAATGAATAATCATTTTTAATTAGCTAATTTTCGATAAAAATTCATTCATTTATATCTAAAAACACACAGTGTATAGCTAAGTTATTTAAATTATATCCACATTTTGTTTTCTTTGTGCAACGAATGAAAAATTAACAGATTATGAAAAAAGCGCCATTTTTTTCCAACTGTGTATTTAATGCTTGCAAACTTTTTGCTATTTTGAAGAGAAATCGATTTTTTATATCTCAAAGAACAACAACCAATAACCAATCAGAAACTGAATTTTGAACTTTTGTATGTGTATGTGTGTCTCCTATTCTTTTTTGATGAATGCATTAAAGACTTAAAATTAGAAAACAATAAGTATTAAACAAAGTTATTAAAAAAGGCTTTTATTGATATATAAAACGAGAAAATTATTTTTCTGTTAAAAATCTGTAGTTCAAAACAAAAATAATAAATGTGCGAGAGACAGAAAACTAACACTAAAAGGTATAAATTCAAAACAGAAGTCATAATATTTATACATTTATTATCTAAAAGTAAATAAATTATAAATGTGATTGTTATTTCAATTTAGCGAGCACATTTCTATCTGCACTTTGCATTTTTACAATTTCTGTTTTAATTTTCAGATTTTTTGTTACTAAGAAATAATTATCTTTGTAGCATTTTTAAAGTTTTTTTAAAAATATTTATTATTATTGCATTTTGTTTAGTTTGAATTTTTTGCGTATTTTTCACTTAAATTGTTTCTATTTTAAAATCGCTGTTTCTTTAAAGATGGAGAAAAAAAAATTGACTGACAGAAAGTGCCAGAAGGTCTTAGATTTTAAGGGATTAATAACCTTTATATATTACTGATTTTAAAAAAAACCCGCTTTTAGCAGGGTGAAGTACTTAAAAATTCCACTGTAGAATTGCTACTTCGGCCCTGTTTACGGGATGGTGCGACTCAAGAGCAACCCCAGATGTCTGACTCTGATTATGACACATCTGTCGTTGAGCCCCCCTCCTTCCCTTTGCCATCATTCAAGCAGTTTATTGAGATCAGCGCAGAGCAGAGGATGCCTTTATTAAAATCTTCCACTTCATTGCAGCAGTTGTTATCTTGTAGTGTGGTTGGGGAAGAAAGTATGTTAAACTTTATTCCCCCGTTAAAGGAACTGGAAGTTGTTCCAAAAAGCCCCTTACCGAAAACGTTCATATTCACCGAGCCGTTCATACTTCTGAAGCGATACGGGATGCGCGAAGGGTAGGACCTGGGACCTTTGGGTTAGCAGTCCAGTAACTAAACCATTATACCAAAACGATCGTTCGGATAGAAGAGTTGTTAACTGGCTCATATGCTATTCACCGCAGTACTTTCCCTCCAGTGAGTCGGAGGTAAGACGAACGATATGGCTGTTGAGTGGTGATGTATTGAGTAGCTGTTGTCTAAATGGATCTGTACCCAGATGATTAGCGCCAAGCGTTATGGCGAGCGTGTGTGGGTGCTGATGCGCCAAGTGTGTCTGGCGACTTTGGGTTGCTGCGTCAAGTGAGTCTGACGACTTTGGTTGCGGGTAGATGGCGCCACAACAGTTTTCCGAAGGTTGAAGGTTCATTGTCCGAGGTCATCAATGAAGCGGTGACTGGGATGAGCGAGGATAGAACCTGGGACCTCAGGGTTAGCAATCCAGTAACTAAACCATTATACCAAAACGATCGCTCGGATAACAAAATTATTATTAACCGGCTTATGTGCTATTCACCACACTTCCACAGACAGTCGCATCAAAGAGAAGGGAATTTCTCCGAACTTCAGTCTGAAGAGCTTTAGAACTCAAATTCGCCGCCGTTTATTGGCTGAATATCCATTTCGATCCGACCCACCAAAATTGAGTTTAGAGTTTATGTTTATAGTTTATGAGAGTGTATTAGCTAAAAGAGAGAGGAGGTACCCAAAAAGTGAATAAATTCAGAAACTTCTAAGTATCTCACTTTTTTTTATCCCCATACCTGCAAGAAATAGGGAATACATAAAGGAAGATGCATGATATTATACATTTCTGTTTTAATTCTATTTTTCTTCTCCCCTCCCCCTTCTTCTTTCTCCGACCAATTTATCTTCATTTATAGCCATTTATCCGGCCATTTACATTTGCCTTATTCTGTATGTAGTAAGAAGTAAAACAGAAAATAAATATTTAAATTTAAAACAAATTAATTTTTTTACTGAGTGACCCTATTTTGTTTTTACAAAAATTAAGCAGAAAAATTCTCAAAAGATAATTTTTAAACTGTAAACTTGATTTTATCTGATCTTTTTTAATAGGAAAATTTTTATGTGATCTTTTTTTGCATTATTCCTTTTTTTAAATAATGACATTCGGAGTTTTACTTTCCAATAAAGCTTTTGTAGTTTATAAATTTTAAATCATATTTTAAAATATTTTATAAAAGAAATCAGAACATAAAAAGGTTAATGCTGATTATTTAATACTTTTAATATTACTTAGACTGCGTAATAACATGTGCACTTTTATGAAATCTAATTTAATAAATGATAAAAGACAAATCTTTTGAACAAACAATTCTTCATAATTTTCGATATGAATGATACTTTATTTTTCACTGTATATTTGTTCAGTATTCTTTATACTTAGATAAATAATTATATGAATATTAAATTTCATGGGTTATTCAAGTAAAATGCCATTACTAAAATTCAATTCTTATATTGATTTACGGGAAAGTTCAATTTTAGTTGTATTAACACCCAGTTCTGAGGAAACATAACAGACATAGAGTCCAATAAACATTTTTATTGGACTCTATAATATTGAATCCAGATAAAAAGAAAAAAAAGGGGTGGGGTGAAATCTGTGCCCCTCTTTTTCTTTCCAAATTTTGAGATATACCAAAGAAAGGACGTTTAAACTTTTACGTCACATCACCAGACCCACATACAGACAAAAGATCTTTAGCTGAACCAGGTTTCGAAAGCTTATTTTGAAAATTAATACATCTTTAATACAAATGCTAATTAAAATTTTTTTAATCAAATTTTTTCTTTGGTTCTTTGAACTATGTATTAATTTAAAATGTTGTATATGATTTGAATTTATGTTTATTCACTAAAAGTTAAGCTTGAAACATTTTTTTCTAAAAAATGGAAATTATTATTTCTGAATAATTTTTGTTAATTAAATGCATCTGTACTTTGTGTCTTCAATGATCACAAGCTGATAATTTTTTTAAAGTTCATTTCGTTCCTTAAGGAATTTTTTCCATATAGTGTATATAATGTACGTATAAAAAATGTATGTATAAATTCTCATTTTTTCAAAGAAAAAAATAATTTGTAATATGTGAATCGTACTGTATGTTTTTAACCTTTCTGGTACAATTATTACATTCAAAGTGCTATATTTCTTTTTTTTAAATTACATTGTGGTTTATTGTTTCACATATATTTAATTTTTAATTCCAATTAAGAACTATTTATTGATTTAAAAGTATTTATTATTTATTTATTAACTAGCTGAAGTACTTATCTTTGATCAGGATTAAAAATGTTCTCATGTTTATTATTTTTAGTAAAAATTATTTTACTTTAAAATATTATGATGCATCAGATTCTTTTATTATCTGAAAGAAATTATGTGGATCTTTTGTGAAATTAAATAATTACTTTTTCATTAAAAAAACACACTAAAATAAATCATGTCAATAGGTATTCTTGGCTTCAAGTATTAACTGTCTACTTAAAATTTTTTCTCTTCGTTGTCTTTTAGTGTTCTGCTAATTGCTCCTTAATATTTTTAACTGCTATTTTTATTCTTCATTAACAATAAATAAACAGATTTATTTGTCCGCAAAAGCTTTACTAGCCTTGACCATTTCTTTCATCGTTATAACGCTACTCCATATTGTCATTACTCACTTTTTTTAATATTTTGAATTGTAATGCTACTTCGTAGAAGAAGTACATGAAGATGATAGGAGTGATTGTAATTCTTCAATTTAATTTAAATAAGTTTTAGAAATTTTTTTAAATTGATAAAAATTTGCCAAAAAAGGATCGAAGTAAAAGAGAGAAATATCAAAAAGTAAAAAGAAATGTAGCTCAATCTCACCATTGTCAAGAAAACGACATGTCTATAAATTTATTTACTTCAAAATCGTTTCAGTTCTTCAAATCGTACTTCAATCTTTCCATTTTTTTTTTTTTTTGAAAATACGATAAGTTGGAAAAAGAAATGAAATTTGTATATTCTAATTGGAAAAATAATATTCTAATCTTTAAAAAAATATTAAAATATTTCTTGCGGAAAAATTTGATTCAATTTTAATGTGAAAAAACGACAAAATTTTGGTTCATTTCTAATTAATTGGATATTTAATTATATTTTGCTATTTAATAAATCGACAGTACTCTTTCTTCCGTTTGAATAATACGTGTACAAAGTTTGATTGAATTTGGCCCTTAACATAGGAGGAGCCGTAAAACATGCATAATTGTAAGTATGAATTATTTATTAAAAAAAGTTAAATATTAAATATGACGTTTCTTTATCATTTTTAGTTTTTTAAACTTAGCGTTTATTCATGCTGTGCTCATTTTTAGACTCAACTTTTTCTCAATTCGAAGAGAAATTGAGTTTTAATTTAGCTCCATGAGATTCATGTTCCATTGTATATTAATGAAATTCCATCATTTTTATATTCTATGAGAGAAATTCGTTTGGATCTTCCCACATCATATCATAATAAAAAATGTTTAGCGGATTATTTAAAAAAAAATTTCAGCTATTATTAACCCTTTGCACTCGAGAGGTGACTCATGGTCACCTTTCAAGACGGTGTATCATTTTGGCGTTTGATTTTTCACTTTTGATTGTTAAAAATATCTACAAAAGAGAAAACAGATGTCAATAATTTTTCAGGGGAAATCAACTTGAAACAGTTATTTAGATTTATTTTTCGAAACAATAAGCAAACCTTTGTATTTGGTGAATAAATTTTGAAGCGAATGAATTTTCCGAGTGCAAAGGATTAAATTTCATGCAAATTATGAACAATTTCCATCACAGGTAATAACAAAAATATATCAGATATAATAAAAATATTCTGTAGGCTCTCTGTCCACATTGTCTCCGTATTTCTTTTGGTTTCTTCCCCTCGGATATCACGTGACATTTACCGTCGTTGGGGCCAGAAAAGTGGGACCTCACAGTATCCGTTTCAATACTATGGTTATTCATAGGAAAGAGCTCAAACCAATTTCCTCTTAGTAAATTCGGAGTCATTTTTATTTCCGATGTTTTCATTTGTGTATCACTAAAAAGCGAAATAGGACAACTGGTTCGGCGTGAGTTGTTGAAAGGGAGTTAGTTCCTGGTAAGATATGAGGTGGGGATCCCTTTGTGCGGGAAACAGCTGTTCTCTTCAGTACAAAAGCAATCTGTTAGAACGCTATTCCTAACCTTTATTTGCTTTCGCACCCCTTAATAAGTTTTATGTATACCCTGCTAATATTTTCCTAATCCACTCCTTCTTTAGAGTGAAGACATTTTTATCAATAACCTTAAGGGAGTGATTTTAGTAACCTATTTTAGATTTATTTTCCAGTTTCATTTTTTAATTCTTTTTGTAATTTATTTTTCAGACTTAACAAACAGAAATTGAGCCCTCATATTAATTTTTGATGAAATCTAATAATTAATCACCGTGATAATCTATTAAGAGCTTGTATCTTAAAGCTAAAACTTTTATAAAATTCATTTCAAATGTAGGCAGATATATAATCTCCTGTTATGAGCTGTCTTGAAATTCATGCATTATTTGCTATTAATATTCGTACTAGAATATTAATAACAATATGCTCATTTAAGGAAATTATGTATAAAAGGCTTAGTTATTATAGCATAGATAATTCGTCAAAATCTCAGACTCGAATTTTTTGACGATAATAATTCTTTTTCTTTGTATACTTTGTATGCAAGAAAATAAAAATTTCAATTTCCAAAGAAAAAAATATTGAAGCGCACACACACAAAAAAAACTTTTTCTTTTTTCGTAAAAGCGATAAATCAATAGCATGTAAATACAGAAATCCAACATTTATGATGTCACATCAAAATGTGATGGCTTTTATCATGTCCATTAAAGTCCATCCTAAGTAAGCAACCAAAAGATCTGACGATAAGACTTTTTTGCGAGTCAACATTTCCTCCATGACTTTAGCTCCAAAGAGAATATCGATGGCTTCACAACTATTTTCTTCTCTTTTATCCAGGGGCATTTAAAAACTGGTCTAATATTATCGCAGGTGGTAGACTGATGTTACAGTGGTGATAATGTCAAAATTACAGTTAAAATTGCCACAGAAAATTCTCAATTTCACTTTATAGCACTTATGTTTGAACTAGTTAGTGATTACCCCGCCAAAAGAGAAATGCAAGATTTTTTTGAAGAAAAGGGGATAATTTATTTCTTCGGTTACACTTTTTAAAATATAAGACTTGTGTGATGCAACATCAAAAAGTAGCCTTGCAATTTTCTGTTTACTATCAGATATCAGATATATTTTTTTATTAAAATTGGCCATATTAACATCATTTTTTGTGGTTCTTTTTTTACTGGAGACATTTGTTTCTTTAATCCAAAACATCATACATTAAAGAAAAAAGAAAAAAAATATATCACACTTTAAAACTGCTTGATATTTCTAAACGACTTGAAATGGAGATAAACATGCAAAGTAACGCCGTAATCTTTGATAATTATTTTTTTCTCTCCAATTGACTCATTTTCTGAGCTGTACACAATCCGCCACAAAAATTTCAAGATTTCTTCACATTTTTATTTGAAGTAGTTGTTAATAAGCCAAAACTCAAAGTGCTTTATTTCTCAAATTTTTAGAACTATATTGTTTCTTTTTCAAAGGTTTAAACTCTTGACTCGTTCCTAAACCAAAACCGGCTACAGCCAAGCACATCTTTTTTTTTCTGCTTCAACTCTTTTTTTTATTCTTTAGAAATTGCATCAAATTATTCAACCTTTCTTTCGCGTCAGCATTGTAAATATTACCACGATTTCAAGTCTAAAAATCACCTGGGAAACAAGATTCAACTATGGGATACAAAATGGAGGCACATTTATCTGTGGTTATATCTAGTGTATCAATGCACGTAAAAAGATTCAAGGTTATGATTAAACGAAGTTAAAATTTCTCCTTAGTTTGCACATAAATAATTAATTTTTGCAACTCTCTAACATATATTTGCGCTAAAATATCTCCTCTACCAAAGCGCGATTGTATATTCAATAGCCTTTTGATAATTGGTGGAAAATTTTCAACTGCTTTCCTTGCACAAGAACCAACAATTGTTGCTCGAATTAAATATTGAAATTTATCCTGTGGCGCAATATCCTCGTCAATGTGTATGTGTTCCAACCGACTCCAAAATGGGAGCCAAGCTTTCATATCATCAACAAATTGTCTAAATTCCAGTCTAGCCTGCATAAACGTTCTCTTGGAATTACTTAAATCAGCAGCAAAATTAGAAGAAAATGCTGATTCAACTCTATTTTGAGATTGTATTCTTGATTATTCTATTTCTTTTTTCAACTTCAAGTTTCAGTCTCTCAAATTCTTTCTTATTTTCTTTATCAGCTTCTTCTTGTAATTTGCATTCTCAAACAACACTTCCGAAAAGACCGTGAACAAATTCTGAATCTTACTTGCATTCATTACTGGTAAAAATAACAACCTTTAATCTGCTTGTTGTAATACTTGCTGATAATTCTTCTTCAATTTCAGACACAACATATTTCAAATCTTCTTTCTTAAACCTTTTTACAACTTGAAATACTTAAATTTTTTACATATATCCTGTCGTGGATGCTAAGAAAAAGTGTTAAAGCTGCCGCCTAATGAAAGTCACCGTGTGCTTTTAAGATTTGCGCTTTTTTAATATTTTTAAAAATCCAACCGAAAAATATTTGATCTAATTTATTACACAGAGAATAAGAAGTTTCACTTAGGACAGGGGTGAACAGACTTTTCCAGGGTACGGGCTACTTCTAATTTTTTTCAAGTGTTGCGGTCAACCCAGTGGCGTATGTGTGGTGAGCTAGAAAAAAGGGTCTACAACATTTATTACAATTTAATAATAAATACGGAATATGTATTTATAATTACCTACGCTACTACAAATATAATAATAGCACGATGCAAAAATAACAACAATAGCCACAAATATAATATCAAATGACGCATTTAATATCAAGCAATTCAAAATAAATTTTTAAAAAATCATTTTCATCTAAAGTTAGTTCTTGTAGTTGTAGTTGGTAGATGACTTAGCCTGCATATTATCTGCCAATCTTGAATATCTCGGTATATAATTACTAACTGCTAAACTCTAAGTGGTCGTCTGTGAGACGGGAATGATATGTTGTCTTAATTATATTCATCGTTGAAAATGCAGATTCACACAAATAGGTAGAGCAAAAGAACAGTGTTAAATGATATGAAACTTTTTTTTCCTTCAAAATTAAAGTATTTTACTTTGTCTATTAGATTCCAAAAGTTATTCTTAGATTCTGAACTAGGTGCTTTTAAAAGCATTTTAATTTGCAGGAGAAAAAATTTGTTTTCTTTAAGAGATAAATGAATACATAATTTAAATTTTGAGTTATTTCTTCCACATGAACATTGCCAAAATGATACCGCAAGAATGTAACAATTGATTTCTTTTTGTATGCGCATCTTAGGTCTTCATAAATGCAGTCACCCTAAAATGTCTAAGTGGTCCACTGGTCGTTCGCAATCGTCTTAATGCCCACCCCTGAATTAGGAGTTTGATAAATGATTGCAGTGCCCTCAATCGCAGCTTTCAAAACTATGAACCGAAATCATCGCAAGCCTAGTTCTGTACGGTTAAGACGAGACGTGGTAAGCATAAAATTATGTATTTTGTACATTAATTGGTATTTTAATGTTATTTATTCTAAATTTGCCTATTATTTTTTCCTTACATTTGTTTGTTTTACTTCTTTTTTTTTTATCTCTGAGTGCTGTTTCGACTTGTTTTTCCAGAACAAGAAAGATGTTATACAGGGATGTTAATCTTAGGCATATGAAAAATCCGTTAAGAAAAAGGAAACCAAAATGTTCTATTTAGGAATTTCTGGGTGAGTATTATTTAGGATACCTTCAGATGAGAGCAACTATGTCTACATTTTACATTTTTATTTATGTCTACATTACATTTTTATTTATTTATATTTTAGAATAAAAAAAAAATTTCGAAAAAGTCAATTTTGGACATATTTTTCGTTTTTACTTAAAGAGTACAGAATCTTCATTTTTGGTTAGGAATAGTTATGCATTTTAATTAGTCCTTATTATTATTACTTTTATTATATATATTTTAATTTTCATCATGTGAAAATGAATATTTTTAGCATTGATATTTTCTTTGGTTTTAATAAATACTTATATTCGATTATTTTTATTCTCATGCAGAAGATAAAAAAAAAATCCATATAATACTTTATTTTCAAATTATTAAATCTTGTCATCTTCAGTAAAATGGGCATTTTGTTTTCATAACTTTTTATAAGTGAATTTATTTATTAATTTATAATCCTTTATTTTAAATAGTATGAAATTAATTTTTAGAAAATTTGCCAGTTGGTTTGACATGTAAGAATCAATAATAGTCATTTTAACTAAGCTTTGTCAATGTTAAAATAGCGCATTGTCATTATTAATTCACTAGTGTGCAAAGTTCAAAAACTCTTATGAAAACTTATTTCAAATTTTCTAAGAGTAAGATTGCTTTTAATCTACTTTCTATTTCAAATATAAAAATAGATTAAATAAAATTGTTTGAAAATAAAATAGATCGTTCTTCGTATTTTCATTTCATAAATCATCCTTCACATTCATGGAATAACAATAATTTAAATGTATTATTTATTCGTAATACTTAAATAAGGGAATTTTTAAGTGATATTTATTTAAAAAAGAAACTGATTTTGCATAATTTGATCCTAATCAAAATTTGTTTATGTGTTTAGGAATTGAATCACTCAGTTGCAGCTGCCTTGAATTTGCATTTGCTGAAATTTAAGAACAATGAACCTTTCTTCCACAACTTTCCCATGTAAAGCTTTAATCTGTATTAAATATTTTTTAAAATTAAATGCATTAAATTTTTTAATGAACTTTGCAAACGAGTTAATTTTTAAAGTAAGTAAAATTTTCATTATGCATTACAAATGTTATTTATTTCCATTATTTTATTAATTGATTAATAAAATTATGTGACATTAATTTGATTATTTCAATCGAGTGTTGGAATTATTTTGAATATAGCATGCTAGAAAATCAGTTAGAAAGATGTATGAAAGTTTGGAAAAAGTAGTGAATTTATTTGAATTAAAACCCTGTTTGATTTAAATAAAAGTGATCAAAAATTTATTAAAAGCAAATTACTGTTGAAGTTAAATAATAATCTGAGTGCCAGTATGTTACTACCTTAATCAATAAAACTTAACATGCTATGGAGTTAAAAAAATATGTGATCTCAAAGATTTTTATATTGAAAAAGAATAAATATTATTTAAGATTACATTAAGCTTCTTAAGTTGTACGTCTCAGTCTTAAAGTCCTAAGTCTTGTTGCTGCATTACAAAAATGTGATTACATTAATTTTATATGTTAATTTATATTCCAAATTGACTATTAAGGAATTTGATATAATGTAAAAATTAATTCTGAAAGGAAAACAAATTGATAAAAATGTTAGATTAGAACTGCATTGTTTGAACAGGAGTATTTAAAACAGATAGTAAGAAATTAAATTTTCCTAAATTTTATAATATTCGTTGGAAAAAAAAAAAGCTTGTTGTTTGCTTGGTTGTCATGACATGAAATATCAGCTATTTTCGCTTCGATAGGGAGACGTACTTCCTTTTAGATTTGGTCGCTACGACGAGTGGCACCACAGTCTAAGTGGATTTCCATGTTAAATGAGCTTCCATTAGTGTCTATGAGAGTGAAACCATTCTCTTTTCCTGTGATTTATTACATTTTAGAATTTAACGGCAACTTGCGATCAGAGAAACGAGACAACTTAAAACATTTTATAACTAAAGTTGCCATCCTAAAAATACTGAAATTAAAATAATAATACATTTTCTACATTGGTCGCAGAATAGGGGACTTTTTTGTTTGTTTAAAACTGACTGTGCAAAGAATATTTTTCTCAAAACAACTCTCCTCAAGATTCGGCATGTTCTTGCATAAGACACAATTTTTTAAAAAGTTTTTAAAATGAGATTTTAACTTTTAACATATGTTTGATGCAGTTTAATCATAAATGGGTTTTATGCCATTAATCTCATCAAACCAACAAATTTCCCAAAGATTCTCTGAAAAACTTCATATTAACGATAATAAAGTCCTGACGGATTCAGAAAGCTGCAATACAAAACATCCTATGAAGAAATGAAAGACAGGCAGAAGAAAAAGTAACGGCTTTCCTGAAACTTGATTCCCCACCGCACCATCATGTTTCCTCTGAGAAACTGAACTTCTTTTATGGAATCGCTCTGCAATATTGAACAAATCACTTAAATTAACTTCTTGCTTTCTTTAACTTATTATATATCAATTGAACATTCGAATAAAGATTAAAATTTATTTTTATTAAAATCTGAAATGGCTCTTCCAAATTTTAGCGGCAATTAGATTTGCAATGCTACTTTTTTTTTCCTCCAGTACCATCAATGTTCGGTTGTTAAAACTGTAGAGGATTGACAACAAAATAATTGAAGAACGCACTGTTTGACGGTATAATTTTTATTTTCCAATTTTTCATTATTAACTGTAATATTATTTCTACTTAAGCATCAGATTAACTGTAACTATGACGCAGATCGTTTTTTTTTTCACTTTTTGCCACTTTGCCTGTATTTTATTTTTATTCTCTGTGCATGCTCGATGTTCTTCGGAGTCATGTTTAAATAAATATTTTTGTAGTTAAAACGATGGAAACGTAATTTTCTTCAAGTTAATTCTTTATTGTGAAACTACATTTTAAGAAGCTTTGATATGGAGAGGTGCATTTAATATTTAATATGGAGATCATAAATACCAAATCTCCATAAAATCTTCGAATTCAATAATTCACTTCATAGTACCATTATCAAAATATTTTACTAGTTATGAATTGTAGGACCAAAAGATCGCTGAAAAACTTTTTTAAGAAATACATACATTGACTTAGCATAAAAAACATATTTTTTTAATGTAATTTAAAGCGTTTTTCTTATTTTGAATCTAGGCGTACTATCTTTGAACGTTTAGAATAGCTTAGGGCCATAATTAGAGTGGACAACCGTATTTTTCTCATATATATAACCTATTGATGTTCGATTTCTATTTTTGATCTGAAACATATAAAGGGGCAAAGACAAAAAAATAGAGAATTAATTTATCACGTATAAAATAAATTTACTTGAAACTATTATTTTTAAAAAAAATAATGGAATGATTTTTTTCATTTAGTTTTGCTAAATTCTATTAAAACATCATCCAGATGAAAGTGTTTTTTCCTCCCTTTCATTATTTTTCTTTCTGAACTTATTATAGGTCGCGACTTGGAATTATCATTATGGTTTTGTAGCAGCTATATCTTTATATTATTACCTTTGTTTCCGTAGGTTTGTCCTTTTAAAACGCGCAATACCAGTTACTTGTTTTAGGAATAAAAAATATGTTGACATGATATAATTTCGCTTCATTTTAATCTGAAATATAATCTGCATTAATCATTCCGGAAATATAATCCCTAGTAATAACCGATCTTTATGAGCTGTACATAACTGCGCTACAGTTTCAATAGAGATCTGTTCTGAAAATCGATACTGTTAAATACTATGTGTAAAGAATTCTTTCGCAGCAAATTTAAGAATTCACTGAAAATTTATGTCGACAAACAAATTATATTCAAATCAACATCAGGAACAGCACTGGTAAGACCTGATGGAAACCTATTTTCAGCAACAAAAGTGAATAAAAATAGTGAGAAAATAATATAGTTCACGCTTTTAGGCTTAAGTTTTAGTGGTTTTGATGCGTGTAATATACAGCCGCGGACTGTCAAATTAAAGCCCTCACTTTCAAAATATTATTAGAATATCTTGAGAGTAAGTTTGCCGTGTCACCGAGAACTCAATTAAGTGAGTGGAAAAAAATATAGAAATAGGCATCCAGTAAAGTTTAATTGAGCGCGAAAACGGTTAAGCGTAGATAATTAGACAACCGCAATGACTTGCGTATAAAAGGTGTTTGTATCTTCTAAAACTATTATCTTCTAACTACTATCTTCTAAAACTATTAAAATTATTAAATGTTGCAATTTTGAAAAAGTAAATTGTTGCTTCTGCATATTAAAAAATACAGTAATTCAGTCGATTAAAAAAATCTTTTAAAATTTCTTTATTTTAATCATTTAAATCTTTTTATCGTTTTCTAAATTTTTAGCAGCTGCATATATATTGCCATTCTGGGAAAATCAAAGTTTACTTGGACAAAATAATATTTATTGCGATACTGAAAAATCGTTTGCGATTAATATTAACTTATATTTAATTAGAAATAGAGGTCACTAAACGCATAAAAATGCTTAAATTGGCAAAATTGTTTGTGAATTGATGCTACATTAAATTAAATGAAACAGACAATAATATATAGTGACACTCGAAAGCATTTTCACACTTAAAAATGTAGAGAAAAAACACGGAAGTCTTGAAATGAATTTGAATATAAGAATAGAAGCATTTACATGCATTCTTAAAAAAATCACTTAATTAAAAAGTAGATGTTTAATAAAAATCTAAGATGGTAGTGATAATTATTATATGCCAAAAAAGTTATACATGAAATTTTTTTTTGCATGAATTCATAACTAAAACTATCGCGTGTTACTTATTTTATTTTTACATTTTGGTGACATTTAAGAAATTGTTTACATTTTAATTATGTTTGCTTAATTCCTTATGTTATATTTATTATTTTAAATTGGATAAACAGTAAGGAAGGAATAAATAATATTGGAAAAGTGATTATTTTTCATCATAGAAATGGTAGAGGAAATACTTTATGTCGCTAAAGTGATAAAGTTATCCTATTCTGCAATGCAATATAAGATAAAATGCTTTAGAGAAGAAAATTGAATCGGAAATAATTCTGAAAATACAGTTGAATAAAGGTAAAACGTAATAAGAGATTTATAGTTAAAAATTATTAAATTTTTTGTGAAATTTAACAAAATGTTTTCTACTTCAATGACGAGTGCTCAGATCAGCTAAATTACATGGACTTCAGAGAAGGGGAAAATTTTATTAGTGAAAAAGTAGAAAGATTAGATTTTCCTCTTAAAATAAACGATCAATAAGCACAAAAAATGTACTGAAATCATGTTTTATTGCATATGAAAAAAAAAACTTTGAAAATTTCGATGGCCTAAAAAGTTTTAGATTTATTATAACATCCTCGTTTAGAAATATTAATTTTTAATAACGAATAGAACATCAGTTCATTAAAATTCGTAAATTAATGAGCACATTTCGTTCCATTCTACAAAGAGATGCAACAAATATTCGTAATAAAAAGTGAAAATCGTACAATGGAGTTAATTTGTAAAGAAAATAGACTTCTATTATAATTTTAACAGTGTTAAAGTCATACTGAGTTTTTATGAAACTTGAACAGAAGAAACTTGATAATAACTCGAAAAGTATTTCATGAAATTATATGTGAATGGATTAGGTATTTGTTCTTTCCAGCGACATTTTAGATGTGCATCAAATCTGGGGTACAATCAGTCAAAGGAAAAAAAAAAAAAAAAAGAAATTAATAATTATTTTTTTTATTGCACAATGAAGCATAGAACACATCATATTGTATAATTACACCACAAAATCGTGGAAAAAATATTTCAAGTGATTTAAAAAATTATTAATGGAAAATAAAAATGGTTGAAAATTAAAAATTCTAAACGCGGCTTTGTGCTTCATTAACGGAACTGGTTGAAAGAGATGCTGAAGTCTATGCCACTCAGTCCGTGATCCGTTCTTTAAAAGATTCGGATCAAAAAGAATCCGTTCGTTAGAAGACCCGCCCTATATTTCGTCTCCCCTATCTGACAATGCTCACCTGTGGCGTGGGTGTTCTAGAAAGAGAGTTGATGCTCTGTTACAAGAAAGGCGATCTGTCTTTGATGTCGCCATATTGCGGATAAATTTCTTTCAGCTGAAGCTTATGTGATGTTTAATTATTATTTTAAATAGATCATTATGAACAATCAATTCGAGGAATAATTTTTAAATTAATCATTATAGCATTTTTTTTTCTTTCCTTATAAAGCAATTGGTATAATGAAATTTTTATGGACAAATTAAATTAAACACCTTTTGATATAGCATGAGAGAATTTTTATAAGAATATGACAGTTAGAAAAACTCAGTTTTTCCCTTTGTTATTACATAGAGTTTTCTTTTATTTAATTAATTCTCATTAATAATAAGAATAAATTTTTGTTGTAACTTCAGTTTGATTATAATTATTAAGGTAAAATAAAATAAATTATTTTTTTTTATCACAAAGTGAATAAAATATTGAGTATAATAATAATAAAATGATATATATATATAATATTTAAGTTATTGTGTTGTATTTAGAACAATTACACTGTATTTTAAAAAATAAAAAATAAATAGTAATTTTTAATTATTATAATTCTATTTATTATGGAGAAGTATCATGGTTTTATCATGTGCGATTAATATAAAGTAATAAAAATTTATTCGGAATTCAGTATTTAAATCCAGAATGTTAGTTTTGGGATAACATTAGAAAAACTATAATAACTTTCTTTGTTTCTTATTTTCATCTAGTAATTAAAAAAATTAAAATTTTTTGCGCAGATAAAAACAAGCACAAATTAAAATGCGAGGAATAAGCTTTACTTGGAAATAAGAATATTTTAAATATTTACTTCGAAGTATTAATTTTGTTTTTGACTCCAAAATTTTAAAACAACAAATGCAACATCTTTTGGTGGTAGATTTATAACTATTATTCTTCAATGAGGTCCGATATTTTAGCAGTAATGAATTTTTGTGCGAGTTCATGAAGTACTCAATCTTAGAAATAAAGCTGAAATTATAACCGGATTATAAAATGATAATCATTTTGTAGTTCAGTTACTGAGCTGAAAAGTGTATCATCTAATATATACATTTAAACATTTTTCTCAAAAACTCGACTATTCTTTGGAACTTTTTTTGATTGTTAATGTAAGATTTTAAAATGATGTCTTCAGGTAATTTACTTCTGACGTACAGTCTCTCCAAGCCAAACTCGGACACCATAGGAAAAAATCTTGTTTTGCAAAAATACTTTGACTAAAAGGAATTCAAAAAAAGTAAAGATGGTTTTATAATAGTGAATTTATTGCTCTATTAAAAAACAAACCAAATAACGCTAATTCATAAATTATAATGACAAATTTAGAGATAAAAATAAAATTGCAGAAGAAAGAGAGCGCAAGCCAAACTCGGACATCTGACAATAAAGCGCCAAATAATTGCAATTCTGAGTGAAAATTGTAGACAACTTCATGTAAAACATTGCAGTTGTTCAGCGGAATTCTCGATTTGACGTTTTTTCATTTATTGCAGAAAAAAACTTAATTTATTGAAAATGTCAAGGCAAAGGGGCCAAACGAGCATAGAGTTAAGGAAATTGATTATTAAGCATACTGAAGATGGAAAGTCTGTGCGAGAAATATCAGTGATTGTCAAAAGAAGTCATTCCACTGTTCATGACATCATAAAACGCTACAAAACCAATAATCAGGTAGAAAATAAGCCTAAAAAAGCCCATAACAAGATTTTCATCGAAGCAGATGAGCGATATTTAGTGAGAAAAATGAAAGTAAATCCCTTCCTTAGCGCTCCAAAGCTAGCTATTATTGTTGAAAATGAATTAGGGGAAAAAGCTAGTCCATCAACAATTAGAAATGTGCTCCATAAGAAAAATCTCAATGGAAGAAAAGCCAGACAAAAGCCTTTCATAAGTAAGCGAAGTAAGTAAAAGTAAGTAAGACGTGAATTCGCAAAGGAGCATGAAAACAAGGATTTTTCTTACTGGAAACAAGTATTATTCACTGACGAGAGCAAATTCAATATATTTGGATTAGATGGTAAGCCATATGTTTGGAGAAAATCGAATGAGGAATTGCGTAGAAAAAACTTGAAACCAACTGTGAAGCATGGTGGCGGATCAGTAATGGTCTGGGGATCCTTTTCAGCTGCTGGCCCAGGAACTTTGCATTTCATTGAAGGGAGAATGGATCAGAATGTATACCTTGACATTTTAAAAACAAATTTGCCACTATATGTGCAAAAACTTTCTCTTGGCAATAATTGGAGATTTTATCAAGATAATGATCCCAAGCATAAAGCTTATAGAGTGCATTCCTGGCTCCTATATAATTGTCCTCACGTCATGGAAACACCACCCCAAAGCCCAGACATAAATCCCATCGAGAATTTGTGGGATCATCTTAACAAAAAAGTCCGAGAACACGCTGTTTCAAGTATAACTGAGTTGAAAAGAGTATTATTGCAAGAATGGGACAATATTCAGCCTAATTTTTGTGAAAAATTGGTGCAATCTAAAGCTAAACGCCTTAAAATGCTTATAAAAAACAAAGGATTACATATAAAATATTAATTCATTTGAAATATTAACTAGTTCTAAAAATCTTCTTGGCCGTCCGAGTTTGGCTTCTGCTTTAATTTTTGTTTTGTTTTGTTTTTTACCATAATTTCTGGTTACAATGTAATAATTTATATGTTTTGTTATCTGTTTTTAATACTGCAATAAATATATTATTGAAAATGCATTTAATTATTTTTCTAATCATTTTTATTTAAATTTTTTTTGCTTAATTAGTAGATTTTCTTTGATGTCCGAGTTTGGCTTGGAGCGACTGTATATATGGCGTAATGTAAAAACACTTCAGTTCCAAATTTAACTGTAATTGTTCAGTTCTTTTAAGAGAAACATTGGTTTTTATTCTTTTTTTTAAATAAATATATTGTAGAGCAGTAAAGCCTTCTAATTAAATAAGGTTTGTAAAGAATAATTCTCGCATGATCGCTAGGAATAACTAAATGTGTTTGCATTTAGCAGAAAGAAATACTGTATATACTGTATACTGTAAGAAAGAAAATCAACTTTAGTTAAAATTTCGAAAAAAAAAGTTCAAATTATAGATGATATTTTAAGATTATATTAATAGGAATTTAAGGATGCCAGTGAAAAAAAATTATCAACGAATTTGAAATGTTGGAATTAGATAAATACTTCCATATATAAGACGAGCAATAAATAAATTCAAAAGAAAAATAAAATACTCTATGTATAATAATGGAAAATTCCTTTAGAATTTCGTTTAGTTTCAGGGAACTGATACTTTTTTATTTTAGTTTTTTTCTAATTCTTTTAATGTTTTTCTAACATTTATGCTCTTACATTAACTGAAAAGAAACACTTCCGGTTTAAATGCAGTTTTTATGCTATTTTTGCTTTATTTCCCTAGCATGCACGTAATAAAAATCGTGCGTGTAAATAAAAATTCAAAGAAAATAATAATTCAAGTAAAGATAATTTAAACGAAAAGAAATAAATAAACGCATTTTGTATTGGGAAAAAAGTTACAAAATATGATGAGCGTTAGAACAAAATTATACAAATATCTAGTAAATGTGTCATTTCATTTATATTTCTGAATTAGCGATATTAGAAAGGAGTGTATTATCTAGATAAATATAACAGCCTGATAATAGATCTGGATCAAAATCTGAAACTTATGCAGAATTTTGTGATAAAATTATTCAAAGAAGATAAGATAGAAGAGTACGCAGTTTTTCATAATCGTGTCATAAATGATAGATAGCTGAGGTTCCATTTCATTAATTTCACGTCAGATTTACAGCTTCGGTGGGCAAATCATGAATCAAAATTCTTTCGCCTCGCTCATTTGGTTTATTGTATTCATAAAATAGAATTCCATACAGACGGCAGACATAATTCTACATTTTTTTTCATTCAGAAAGATGTAAAAAGCTTATTTATTTATCATTTCGTATATGAGAAAATAAAAAAATAAAAAAGCGCTTCATTGCGAACTAATTTTAAGTACGAAAATTTTGTAACGAACAGATTAAATTAAATTTTTGTTCTATTTCTATTCTTTCTTATTTTCTTAATGTTTCTTTTTTTCTCCCGAAAAAAATACTTTATCTTTAAAATGAGGTTAATGTTGTGTAATTAAAAATAAAAAAGCTTGATAGAAATCTAATCTTACTACCATTTCCAATTAAATGAGAGAGATATTTCTAAGAATTTCCAATCTATATTGACTATAAGATAATAAAAAGTAAGTTCATTAACTAAGAAATAATATCCACTTCTTTTATTTTGTAGAATAATAGCATTCTACAATTCAATGATTGTTCCTCAAATTCTGTGAATTTAGCAAACAAAGGAGAAAAAAAAAAGAGTTTTCACTCTGAGAACTGAGAATAATTAGGTTGATATCAGCATAAGAAAATACACTGGCGAAACCAGATTGAAATATCTTTCCTGGAATCAAACAAAATTTACTTCAAAAGAAAGGCAAAATAAATAAAAAGTTAATAACACAGTAAAAGATTTCATAACAGAGATGCATGTAATGCATGGCTGCGGCTTGATGAATTACAGATGAGAGTAGTGTTCTTGGAAGGGAAAAATAAGTCAAAGCAGCAATGAGTATGAGTCAGCGGAATAAGCATTGGGAAACTGATGTTCGAAAACTATGTTCATTAAAAAAAAAGGTATAAACAAAGCAAACGATTTTATATTTTTCCCTTGGTATAATCTGACTCAAACACAAACGATTATTTAAAGCAGAAATGGGAGATCTGGAAAATTCGGTTTATTCAAAATTTGCAGATCACAATGAAAATAAGAATTAAGAAAAATAATTTATAACAAAAAAGCAGTAATAAAGAACTGTTTTTAAATCTCGGAATATTAAATAAAAAAAATTTAGGCGAAATGTTTGCAAAAAAGCTTAATATTTTAAAAACTAGCAATTATTAAATGCTATTCTATAATAATAAGTCTGTACAACTAAGAAATAAATAGGCTCGTTATAATCACGGAATGCAGCAGAAAGCAGACTGGTTTCCAAATTGTGAAACAAGCGAGGGTTAAATCAAAATGACAACAAACAACTGAATTACACTTAAGATCTAGATAAATAAAATATACTTAATAAGTAAGAGATTAGTAGTTTTATTAAGTAAAATTAAAATTAGAAGGAAAAATTTTAATTGGTAAGAGAACTTTGAAAATAATATTGATGCAATGAAATTTCAAAATAGTAAATACAAATTAAATCTAGCTTTCTTGACTGTTTTCAGAAAGTGAATTTTTTTTTTGCTCTCTTTCATTGTATACATTATATAGAAATAAAGTTTTCGATTGATTTAAGTGCCTTAGAAGATTAATCGCTTAACTATAACCGAGAACATAAAGCTTGGACTTGAATAACAACAGAAAATAATGCAGAAACACAATAGATTTTCAATAATTTTAAGTTTTAAAGTAACCAAACTAAATTCGAATTATAAATGATGTTCAGGCGTTGTCTTAATAGCAAGAGGACCATCAAAAAGAAATCAAATTATTTAAGAATTTAAATTAAAAACGTTGTGATTAATCAAATTTCACTGTATCATTAATTATTTTTGAATGAAGGTCACAGAAATAATATCTAGTAACTTAGATCATTTATTTGGAAAACAATTTGTAACAATTTATTTCTTTTCAGAAACAGTATTTAAATCTTTTTAAATCATTTTTGAAAATTTTACCAGATTTAGCTTTATGCTTGCCCAATTTTTTAAGTAAAAATGTTGTATTATAGCAATTTGAATGAACGTTAATTAGCGAAGAGTTTTTAAAAACAGATTATGGTTAAAATTTTATAACTTTCGTCACTGCAGCAAAGATCCAGTAAGATTTTCTCTAGTATGCTCGTTCCGTATAAATGAAATTTAGTTACTACTTGTAAAAAATGTAAAGTAAAATTATGTTTATTTTTCCCTTAAATTACTCGAAAATCACACATTCAGCCCAAAAAATGAAAAAGCGAAAAG